>OX101783.1:17265270-17767887 GCA_944452715.1 Ophion slaviceki | reverse complement strand
AAACAGAATGTTTTATGTTGGTGCCAATAAATAAAAAATTAAATTAACACTTATCTACACTAATAATTGTGTGGTTCTGTATCGACAAATCGAATGCAAACGTATAGAGCTGTAGAGTACATTATATTGTAAATAATATTAATATTAAAAATGTTCGAAAATATTTATTTTTATACTTTTCAGTTTTTTTCAAGTCGGTTTCATTTTCGTAATTCTTGCAAAAAGTAAGTTCTGGAAAAATTCCAGAGATCCCTGCGTTTTTCATATGCGTAACAGTCATGCGAGCGTTTTTTTTTACGAAAAATCGATACTGTCAATTTGAACGGCGGCCGTTTTTTAAAAAATCAATATTTTTTAAATTCTCCGTCCAAGCACTAGATAATTTCACATCCAGAGTTTTCTGCACAAACCATTGTATCTACCACATTAATAAATATTTCTCAATGAGAAAATTGTAAAAGATACTTAAAGAACATAGTTATTAATGTAAAAAAATGCTAGTCTGCATACGTTTTTTCAGAAAAAAATCACGTAAATTCCTCTTTTTGCCGGCCACGAGCAGGGCATGATCCGTTAAACTTCTTCACCAAAACCATCGTCAGGGGTGAACTTTTGCATTTACGGAATTACGCCAAAAATTCACCATGAAGTGTTTGTAGAGGCAGGGGGGTGAAAATCGCGTAAAATTTCAATTAAATGGTTTCAAGGACATTCTCCCCACGTGTTGAAGATCCCAAACCGCTGTCTTTAATTTTAAAGGGTGAAATCCCTTTAGGCGCCCGAAAATAAGTAATTTTTCATGATTTTTTTCAAAGGTTATAAAATAATCGCATCATTAACATTTTTGACATTATCTGATTACAACTTCAAGTGTTTAAAAAAATTTATTTTTCAAACAAAACAAAATGGCGGCGTTATAAGGTATTCCTTGAGGCGTCTTTGAAAAACTGCTCCTGTTATAGCACAAAAAGTTATTGCTCGATCTGGCTGAAATTTTGGAAGGTTTCTCACCATAACATTATTGGAAGGATAAACCTAAAGTTTCAAGGTTATCGCGTAAATAAATTACTTTTTTGGCGTAAAATTTTTCGAGAAAATGGTCAAAAATATGAAAATTTGATTACAAAGCCTACTCAATTTTGAATTTTATACTTTTTCTATTTTTATAGGTATATCCTTTCACTAATGTTATAGTGAGAAACCTCCCAAAATTTCAGCCAGATCGATCATTGACTTTTTGAGTTATAACATGAGCAGTTTGTCAAAAGACGCCTAAAGGAATACCTCATAACGCCGCCATTTTTTTTGTTAAAAAAAAAAACAAAAATTCAACCCTCGAAAGTTGTAATAAGATAGTGTGCATATTTTTGAATGATGCGATTATTTTATCACCTTTGAAAAAAAATCTTGTAAAATGACGCGCGACAATTTTTAACCGCCGGCCTGGCGAGGGTCATAAGAGGCGAAAAATGAGTACAGCTTTTTTTCTCCACCCACATCGAGTAGCGGAAGAATCTTCCGAGATTCAAGCATGATTTTCCCCAAGCCCGTTCGCCTTTTAGTAAATAAAGTTCTCTCATTACTGGCGTAATCTTCGTGGAAAGAGAGCAATGTAAATATCCGAGAAAAAAAACTCACGCGAGTGAAATGGTGGGTCAAAAATAGGATTTTCCAAAAATGTTTTTATTCAATAGTATAATCTTTCAGCTATATTCCCTGAAAATTTCATTGGAAAATTTCGAAAATTGAATGAGCTGCAACTTCTAACAGTCAGCAGAGCGAGCGGTGGGGTGGCACAAATTATTTTAGCTCTATTTTTTTTTCCTTTTTATCACCATCCAGTTATTTTCTTTAAAGAAAAAAATAGTCGCGAAAGCTGCAAGCGGTCAAAGTATTTAGAGGTCGCTTAAGCCTCCCCAAAATGCGAAATGTCATTTAAAAAATCGTTTTTTTTTTTCGTCCACTTCTCACCCATGAATTTTACGCTTTATAATTTTTAAATTAACCTCGCCAAAGCTCTATCCGGCCAATGAATATTTAGTGGTCGCTCAAGAGCTTCGAAATTTCCCATTATCGCCAATGTAAAAAAAAAATTATTTTCACTCATAAATTTGACGCTTTGTAAAATTTTCAAAACAAGCAATTCTTTTTTCTTTATAAATAGATTTTTCAAATTTATCTTACACTTCTAACCCAAAAATTATAATCTTTGTTCTCATAAAATAATTCTTTAAAGCTCTTGCCTGTAAACAAAATTATAGATCGTTTTATTCGTGAAACTGAAATGGTGGCTGTTTTCCATGCATCGTAATGCGTCCCACAGTTGGTCTTGTTAGTCAAACTGCGGACCAATCGTAGCTGTACTCTGTGACGAGCGACGCCATAATACAATAATACATAATAACACATATCGTCTAATTGGTATTTGTTACAAATTATTATGATAAATTATTCAGAAAATGTAACACTTTGCTGTTTATTTTGGTTTTACGCTACAAGGAAATAAATCTCGCATGCACTATAATGCATGCGAGATTTATTTTTTGCGGAAATAGTAAATTTCGAAAACCTTGAGCGGACCACTAAATATTCATTGGCCGGCTCGAGCTTTTGCGAGGTTGATTTAAAAATTATAAAGCGTTAAATTCGTGGATGAGAAGTGGACCAAAAAAATCGATGTTTTTAATAAAAATTTGAATTTTTCGGAGGCTTGAGCGACCTCTAGATATTTTTTGACCGCTCGCAGATTGGGCGACCATTTTTTTTCTTTAAAGATCATTGAATGGTGAGAAAAAGGGAAAAAAGAGTTCAAATTTGTGCCACCCTAAGCACCATACTTCAAACTTTAAACGTGTTTTTTTCGAAATACTGTTTTCAAAGTCGGTGGACACGATATCTCCAGAACCACTTGATGGATTGTTTCCAAATTTACAGGAGATACGTTGAGAAACATTTAAAGGTCGTTGACGATCTCACTTTTTTTAAATCGATCTTCATACTTCGATAGTTTCATAAAAATCACGACTTTCTTCATAGATTTTGTATGCTCGAGTTTCAATTCGTCGCCACGTTGTTAAAAAAAATGATTTAAACAATCGACGATCGTCAACGACTCGTATTTATTGTTAACTTGAATAACCCGTTTGGTTTTTAGATTTCCAATGGACCGTTCAAGCTGGAGAGTGTCCACCGCCAACGTCGCGAAAAAAATTTCTTCATCTGCCGACGGCCATGTTTTGGTTGTTTTTTCTGTATTCTTCGATGATTTTTTCGAGGCTCTCACCTTTGTGTTGAAAAAAATGCGTTTTTCACCAACCGTTTCTCAGAAGAAAAAAATTCGGATTTTGGCTATTTTTTTCGGGCCTATAGGTAGGCGTAGCCTCGTGAACGGCGTAATGGTGCGTTGACTCGACAAATTTCCTCCTACGATGATTTATTGCTGTAAACAATACAGCGAGTGGGATAGGCTCGCCGCGACGAGAGCTAACGATAAAATTCATTCAGATCTCCGGTAGGTATGAGAAGTTTCGGGGATTATCAGTTACACATCACGTACGTAGGAAAATGATATTTCGAGTCTGTCGTATCGGCGTAACAGTGACTATCAGGGGCGCGTGGCTGTTTTGAGGACGGTCCTCGAAATTTTTTTCACAAATTGTATTTATCCATAGATTTCGGGAGACGGGTCGATTACGTACGGTTGAGTACGTGGGGAAATTGGCCACTATGGGGGCGGTTCTCGAGTATTTCTGCGAACCTATCCCCATATGCGGGTGTCTGCGCATACATGCGTACGTGTGTAGAAAAGTGGAGAAACAGCTGTAAAGATAAGGCTCGTCTTGATACTACGATGGAAAAACTATATACTATGTCTGTCGTGTGGCGGAATGAGAAAAGACAAACACTCCGAGATCAGGCCCCACCTATTGACGAAACGTTATTTTTGTTCAACTCTCTTATCGCTCCCGAGCAACCACTGGCAATAATATGCTTTATTGGCAGATTTATCCAGACGCGATTGTAATTTTTTATTGCTTCGACAATCACTCTTTGTGACGAGAATTTAAAAAATGCGGTCGGTGCATCGACGATCGTCGATGTGTGTGTGCGTCCAAGATATTTAAGGGGCTACACTAACCGCGAAAAGTTTCCGGACAAAATTTCAAAAACGTTCCGGAACGATTCTTTATGCCATTCCCCCGATATTTGACATAAATTAATTCAATAGACGGCATTTTAAACGGGGGGAATTCACCTTCATTCCGTTTAAAAAATAAATGTTTTTACTATTTTTTTTATGACTAGAACCCTTTTTCGAAAACGACCATTTTTCGCTTTTTTTCCTTTTCTGGTGGACCCTGTGGAAAAAAAATTCGAAAAAAAATGTGAAAAAATTCTCGCGAACTCAACGAAAACCGATTCAACTTTTTACTTTCCTGAGGTTTTTCTTGAATCCCTATAGTTTTCACGTTACATGTTATTTTTCAAATTGTCTCTTTAAACAAAAAAAATCAAATATCTTTGGGGAAAAAACGTACGAAGCTTTAAAAGAAAAATTCAAGCTTGAGCTTACCCTTTATGATTCCGGTAAAATGCATTAAAAAATGTTTGTCTGTAAACGGGGTCCACCAGAAATGGAACAAGAAAGGCGAAAAATGGTCGTTTTCGAAAAAAGGGTACTTGTCGTAAAAAAAAATAGTAAAAATTAAAAAAACGGAATGAATGTAAATTCCTGCCTTTCAAAATGCTGTTTATTAAATTAATTTATGTCAACTATCGGCGAAATGGCATAACAAATCATTCCGAAACTTATTGAATTTTTGTCTGGAAACATTTCGCCGGTGGTGTATATCTTCTAGGTGGATAAAAAATGGCATGTAAAAAAAATGTTATTCGATAGTCCCATCTTTTCACTATATTCCATGAAAGTTTCATTGAAATATCCTTAAAATTGAATGAATTGCAGCTCCACCTTTAAACGCGTTTTTCTCGAAACACTATCCACAAAGTCGGTGGACATGATATCTCGAGAACCACTCGATGTATTGTTTTCAAATTTACAGGAGACACGACAAGAAACATTTAAAGGTCGTTGACGATCTCACTTTTTTAAAATCGATCTCCATTTTATATTAGTTACGTAAAAATGACGACTTTTTTCAAAGGTTTTATGTATTCGACTTTCAATCCGTCGCCACCTTGTTATAAAAGATGATTTCAAAAATCGACGATCGTCAACGACTCGTATTTATTGTTAACTCGTATAACCCGTTTGATTTTTAGATTTTAGATGGACCGTTTAAGCTGGAGAGTGTCCACCGCCAAACGTCGCGAAAGCAATTTCATCATCTGCCGGCGGCCATGTTTTTGTTGTTTTTTCTGTATTTTTAGTGATTTTTTTAAGACTCTGAATGTAGTGTGAAGTGACGTTGTTTCGGCACCCCACCAATTATTGACACTTGTCTCCGACCTACACCGGGTCCTTAAAGTGCCGATAATTGGGCCCTTAAAGTGTCGATAATTCGTCACCTTACCCTATGTACGTTTGCGTTAAAAAAATTCGTTTTTTTTCACCAACCGTTTCACTCATTTTATTCGGGCCTCCAGTTGATGTAGCCCGTTAACCAAACTTTTTTGTCGTCGCCGAAAACAAATTTTTTTCGTCTGGACGCGACAATTTTTCTTCGGCCTCCTCAATGAACGAGGCGTTTATGAAAAATTTGCGATTTTTTCACAAAGGCTTGAAGGAAGTCTACCGGAAGACGAAAAAAGACCGAGAGAGAACCTCGAATTTTCAAATTCCGAGTGATACTTTCGTAAAGAGAGTGTTACCGGTGCGCGAGGACGTGCGCCCTCTAGTAGTACGACAAACGTCCGTGAACGTCGAGGCGAACACGCCGGGGCGTGCACGAGGATCGAGCTAGCCGGTGGCGGCGAATATTTTCGCCGCGAGGCAACGTGATCGAAGTTGTATCTCCTATCGCGAATTGTGCATTTTTCCTCGGCCCCCTTCCTTAGTTTTTCCCGATTTATACCGAGTTTAACGCTTGTCGCGGATAAACACGTCGGTGGGATAAAAACAGCCGGCGACTGCGGAGAGCGCACACACGCACGATTTTGCACCAACGAACAAGCGAGCGAGCGAGAGAGGGAGAGATTTGTCTCTTGCAGCGCGCGGAGAGGAAGATCATTACCCGGTCGCGTGTGCGCCGGGCGACCACAGATAGTGTCGAGCGAGCTGTCGCCGCACCGGTAGAGATATACGTGTAACCCCCACAGATCCACGGTATCCGCGCACACGCGTATCAATCCTTTGTTACGAACTCTCGTTTTTGAGAACCAACGTTTACGAGAGAAAGAGCAATATAGTCTTCGACCTTACGACGATCCCACAGAGCCGCACGCACGTCAATCGATGCGAGAAATATCGAAATTTCGTCACTGGATTAATTTCTCGACACAGATGAGGCGCGAAGATTTTGCCACTCGTGCGAGATCGGCTACTTCGTTTTCTTTCATACGTGTCTGACTCACGGGGCGTATAGTACGTACGAGCGATTCTGACTCGGATCAGCTGTTGACAATTGTTAAAGTAACACGTAGTATCGACCGTGCGGAACAACCGGCGGCGCGGGCCACGAGATTCCCCCGCAGCCCCCTCTCCGTCCCTCTCTTACGTACGCGACACTATATCCACGATGAGCCTCCATATATGAGCAAATGGCAAAATCAGGTCCAAATAGAAAGAGAATACGAGTGTTTGTCTTATATTGAAGAGCTGACATTACCGCGATCTTTCCGGTGTCTTTGATCTCGGAAGAACCAATACGGTGTATTTTTTTTTAATACACCGCACGCACACAAACACCAACACAACTGGGTAGACCGGGTAAATATCGTGACCTCGGCAGCCCGAGCGCCGCGCACACACTCGCACGTGCGCTCCGAGCAGTGCGAGTTGCACCCACACGCGCTGCTCTCGTCGCTCGCCATGCCGCCCCTCCCCCCTCCCTAACGCCGCTAGCCTTCCCCCTCCACGGCGCCCCACTCCGGCCAGCGTGTCTCTCGCCGTAGTACGCGCTCCCGTTCCCCGAGCCCACCGAAAAACCCAGTAAATGAAATAATTTCGCGAAGAAAAAACAAAAAAAAGAAAAAACAACAACAACGACATTGTAAACATCGCGGTAGGGTAGAAAAAACTGAGATCGGGAGAAAACAAGAGAGAGAGAGAGAGAGAGAGAGAGAGAGAGAGAGAGAGAGAGAGAGAGAGAGAGAGCGAGAGGACGAAGGGACGTGTAACGGGGAGAACACGCTGGTAGCGAGCGCGCGCGCGCACATACACAGAGCCGCGCGCGTTTAAAGAGCCAACACCGAAAAATAGCAGTAGCTTTTAGCAAACGTGTGTTGCGTTTGTGCGAATACGCGGCGGACAGGCGTGCACGACGATGGGCGCGTAACACACGAATGTAAACGATAGAAACGAAGAGGAATCGACGAGAGAGTTGAGTAACATACACCGACCAAAGTATCGCTCCCGGCCTCGCTCACGCACCCGTCTCTCTCTCACCCATGCACGCACAATCGTTCTCCATCGCTTTGCGAACGGCAAAGTAGCATTACTAGCGTACCACGCCTGTATGTATAAGGATCTCTGGGTACTTTTTTTTTGTCTTCTTCGCGGGAGATAGCTCGCTCGCGCACGAAGCTCTGACCACGAGCCCGCAACGGCAGCAAACGACTTCGAGACACACGTACGCGTACACACGTATACATCCCGCGTTGGTCGCGAGTCGGTCGTCGTTTTCGAGCTCGCCAAGCGACACATACGCCCTTACAGCCACCTCGAAACCAACACGACCATGCACGCGCGCAAGTCGCGAGAGCCGTACGTGGCGCGCTAGACGCCGAGCGAGAGAGGAGAGAGAGAGAGCGCGCGAGCCATGAGATAGCATCGCGTTGGTAAGAAACGCGATGGTGGTTTTCTACGCCGATACGGTAGATGGCCCGCGAGAGAGTTCCGTTCGAAAACCAAGAGAGGGCCAAGAAACGTGCACCAGCGAGAAAGAAAAGGAAAAGAGAGAATAAAAAAAACACGCATCCACGAGCGAGCCGGGCGAGCAACGAGGCACATAACCCAACCACCCGACACACTGGGGCTTCGGGTACTTTACAAAGCGCACTCGGCAGGCAAAAGCACGCGTCACACACCGCCCACTCCGTCGAGGAATCGAACACGAATACGTTTTTTTTCCTTGCCCTTCTTCGCCCACCCCCAGCTGTCTTCCACCGACTATCGCTCACATGGCAAATGAATTTTCCAACGATCGGGCCTAGGGGAGCTTTTTTCGTACCTGCTCTCTCGAAGCACCACGCGATCCTATCCTCGTTTCCGAACTTCGCGAGACTCCCACCGGGAGCCCAAGAGGGAACGGGGAAAGCGAGGGCTCGCGAAAAAAAACAAGAACCACCCAAATGGTGTACGTTACGAGGGAAAAATATTTTCTCTTCTCGCTGCTTTTGAATGAGGTACACGAGGCTGCTCGGGATAGACGAGCCGCGAGCAAAATTTATCTCAATTGTTTCCACTTACTTGCGGCTACTCGGTCGTGAATACGTGCAGGCAGTATTTTGAGACGGTGCCCACACTCTCTTCCGGGGGATATATCTCTCTTTCTTTCTCACCGCGTTCTTTTTTTCTTTTCTTATTGCTATCTCGCTTCCTCGTCGCGGTGTATAGCTAGTGTGCGAGAGAGAGTCGTGCAGCCGTTAGCCCGCCGTAGGAGCACGAGCAACGCGTTCCCAATGCTCTCGGAAGACGAACTCTTGTTTCCCCTCTAGTTTCACGATTTCTCGTCGGAGCAGCAGGCCCAACGGCGCGCGTAAACTCGCCAGGGAAACAAAGTGTGCATCGGGTTTGAAGGCAGGAGAGTAAAATGGAACGACCTGACAATCGAAGATTGAGCACTCTGAGTAAAGAACGTTTCTTCGCTTGCTCAACTCCGGCTTACGCGCGCGCCCGTGTGTGTATGCGGAGACTCGTATCTCGCCCGTTTTTTCTATCTCTCTCTTTCTATCTATCTCCCACTCTTTCCGTCTCTGTCTCTATCCCTCCCGGGTTGACTGGTGCTTTTTAATTCTCTCGGTATTTTCTTGTCAATCGGCCGGGAAGCTTCGCCGATGTCCCGACAAGTGCGCTCGAACTCTTCGGCTTCTCAATGTGATACCTATGTGCACACACGTGTGTGCATAGACACACATGTAGATACTAATCGTCGCAGTCTCGTTAGACGATCGTGTTTCCTACCGGGCTCCATGCAGTATCCATTTTCTGGCGATGGCGACGATCGCGCACACGTTCATCGTGCCCGAGAGAGGTCCCCTCTTCAACGGTGCCGTGTGCGATTGTCGCGATATATATATCGTCAAGAACGGTCCCTCGTAGTCCTCCCACCCTTCCCCTCGCCCTCAGTGACTCTACCTCGCGAGCATTTCTTCGCTTTCCTCTAACAAAAATCTACTTTTTTTCAATCGTGCCGTTTTTATGAATACGATGACACGTGTGTGTGTATATATATATATATATATTTATAGATGTATCGGTGTATTTCTTTTTCGCTTCTATTCTTGTGACGAAGCACACGAGGCTGGCTTGTGAGGTTGCGGTCGAGCTGGCGCGCTGGCACAACTGGCACTCGTAGCAAGGAGAGTCCGAATAGACGGCGGGCCACTCGGCAGAATTGTGTTGGTGTCGAGCGCGAGGGAGCGAGAGAGAGCGCTCTCGCCGTGCTCTCAGGGTGCCGGGGTATCGGCCATCTGCCGGTCGCGCCGCGAGCGATCGCGCGCCAAAAAGCCAAGCTCGTATTTCCCGCAACGCGGGCTGCCAACCTTACGCGACTCAAAGCGACGGAAAACACCAGGTGAATATCCGACTGCTAGAGAAACGAAGGAGGACGGGGGGAGGGATGGAGAAAGAGAGAGAGAGAGAGAAAGATAACACCCTTTGCGCATTCGAAACTTGCATACGACGTGGCGTGTTTTTTTTCGGCATTGCCCTCCCCCCGGATTACAAAAACACTATTCTTCGGTTGCTTATCCTTTATTTTCGGGTCGAATTTCTCTCACATTTTGTTGTTGTTGTTGTTGCTGATCACCACATGTTCGTTGGAACGAATTGTCACACTTGTGGGGGGGGATTTTTCACCTTTTCGTTTCGATAACTTTCGTCGCAAGGATGAGTAACGATCGCTTAAAAATCATGGTCACCTAGTCAAAGGATGCGCGCGAGAATCACGACTCCCGCATCTCGAGGCTTCCACACGAGCGACACGACCCGGCATCGAGTTTTTCACGTTAAGTCCCGTGGGAACGGGCACGAGCGTCGTTTGTGTGTGTATGTGTGTGAGGGAAAGAAAGATGGTGAGGCTGCGTTATATCCGCGTCGTCGTCGTCGCCCGAGCGACACGATTATTATGTAATTTACAAAACTTCGCGCACGATATATCGCTCGTGTGTATTAGCTTTGGGGGGAAAAAAACTCGGCAGAAGAACGAGCGTGTACGGATGAATTGTCGAAAGTTCCGACGATTGTTTTCTCGTTCCCTTTTTCCTTCTTTTTTCGGAGTCAGGCAGCCACCACGGGCTTTCCGTTTGCTTTCGTTCCTTGGGCAAAACTACCGCGAACGGGACGTCTCGGCGTTTTCCTCCGGGCGCGGGTAGGGATACGCGAAGCCCGGCAGTGCCGTATAGCCCGGAATGGAGCGCCACCGGTCACAGGCGCGGCGTCGTCTCAGCGAGGAACTGCGCTGAAGGCGCGCGCGACGGTTTGGACTCGAGAGCAACTCTCGAGTGAACGAGATCCTATCGTTCTGCAAGCTATCGGACTTACTGTCGGTAAAAATGCCGTGTTCCCGATATTTTACACGAACGACGCTCGTCGTACGTAAAAATAACGGGATGGATGCCGTGAGGCTTGGGAACGGAGGGCGAGATCGTTGATTCTTTATCCTGCCGAGACTCTCGGATTTTTAGATACGGGTCGTTTTTAGCTCTGAATTGCAGTCATAGCTCGGTCGGTATTGCACATTTTGAGTCAAAGGCTATTTAACGACGCGGGTCACACGTCCGGTCGATAAAAATCCAAGTTTTCTACTGGGTGGATCCGATTTTGGACAAAGTAAGGCATAGGGGTTGTTCGTCTTTCAACAGAGCGAAAGACGCTCCTTTTCGTCGTTCCGTAGTACCAACCGTCTTGGGGAACACTGGGAATCTGCAAATCGGCTGTCTCTTGCACTCGCGATCGCTCGGGGTGTTATTGCTTTGAGACGTTAGATTTGAGCGGTAAAAAAGGCTCGATTGTTTTCTTTTGTTGGTTTAAATGGTGTATAAATGTCACAAGAATGATAGACAAAAATAATTGCACGCAAAAATATATTTAATGGAAATAGAAACGGCCGAGACGGTGAAAGTAGCGATTTGGAGTCGTTTAGTCCAGTAGTTGGACAAAAAATATTCAACGGGCTAACGACTGAAGACCCACTATCAAAATGCCTCGGTGGGTACACGCAGAATTCGAATGAGAGCTCCTATTACGTGGTGTGGACGATATCTCGTAAATCAATGTTCGAACTCAAGGCGAAGTAGAAGATCTACCACGTGACATATGAGTGCGAGAGAGATAGCTGAAATTTTCGAACAGAGATTTCTCAGAAATGAATAATATTTAGGGCAAAAGGAAATCATCAAGCACTGCGTCAGGGAATTCTCCAGAGCCTAATACTTTGTTTTTCCTAAAAAAATTAACCGTCTATGAGAAAATTGGGTTGGAAAATTTGTGAGGTTATGGTGAGCTTGTACATGCCCTCAAAAGGGGCCGTCCATATAATACATCATCGGTGTTTGCTGATACCCCCCCCCCCCCCCCAAATCATCATATCCTTCCCATTGTCATAATCCAATTATCGTTACCGTCATCCAACGACCTGACCCGATATTAAAATTACGTAATTTATGGACGCCCCTAAACGCGTTTTTGAAATCGGGAGAATGCATAATTCGGTCAGATTTCACCCGATTCACTTGCAATTTTAACTGTAGCTTCTTAGATGGGTTTTCTAAAAGACACACGATTTTTACGTTTCGTCAACAATTCTCGTTTTTATTTAAAGAATCAAGGCCGATTAAAAAACCAGGTTTTTTAATAATCGCGTGTACCTCTGTAGCCAAATTAATACAAATTACAACCTTTTTTTCTAGATGATGATCCATAAGAGTTCTGTGTCCTACCACAGAGCGCCTGAATTTTTTTTTAATGTTTTTTTTTTTCATGTACGTCAACCCATGTAGAATGAACCAAACAAACCTCATTTTTATCGCTTTGTTAGTATCCTCAACAAAGGAAATCGCAAAGAAGTTTTGTTTTTCGGTGAGCCACATAGAGTAACGCCTTAAGGTATTCCTTTAACGAACCCGAATATTTAACAATTTCTTTCATAGACTTTCGTCTATGATGAAGTAAAGATCGTCTCAAAATGACCTGATATTTTAATTTATTAATAAAACGTATTATTTATTTGAAAAGTACGAATATTTTTTTGATAATGCAAGATAAAAACATGGAGGTTATGTGTGGAGCACAATATCCGATAAACCTCCTTTTTCTTTCAGAAAAGGCCAAAGAAAGAAGTCCAATGGCGTCAAATCGCACGATCTTAGTGGCCACCACATCGCCGCAGCGCGAGATAAAACGATCATAGAACTTCGCAGCTTCGTAATTTTCACAATAGGGATGTTCCCAGTAGCCAAGAATAAACGATATTGTTATGAGGAGACAGCTTATAATTTGAGCGATCCTCGGAAGTGCCTATGTTATTTCATTTTGATGAAAATTGCAGATAAATTTAGATAAATAAATTGTAAAAAAAAATATTTATAAGTCACGTGACAAAGAACACCAATCAGAACGCATGACGTCACACTTTGCAAAACACGAATGAGTCGGCGCTCTAAGCATACTGCTTATACTAGACTGTTACTGTTTACTTTGTCTTAAGAAACAATTTGTGAGATTTCTCGATCGATTTTGAATTTTACTCGAACTGTAATAATAGAGACTGGATCCGTGAAGGCAAATAGTTCGAATTTGCCTGGGATTGACTGCATAACGGTGGCTAATTTTTTTTACGAAAAACAGCAACTTCTGCTCTGCAGAATTCAGAAACGTGAACACTTCCATGTAAGTATACCCTAAAGAATTGTAATTTGTGCAACAAATAATGCATACAGCATTAATAATATTACAAACTCTGTAATAATTGGAACAAACTTTCGAGGTTATGTTTCGTTTTGCAACTTGTTTTGTTTTCTTAAATTGCAGGTGTTCAAGACAGCCGTACGGTGATGAATAGAATTTAGAATACATCCTTGAACACATTCATTCTGAAATATTTGTTATTGTGTTTGTTTAGAGACCCGCATTTTGCAGAGTATGACGTCATGCGCCGTCAAATGACAGGCCTGGGCGTTTTGGCGCGTATTTTTAAACGGATTAATTAAAACGCGATTTTTGAAGAATTTGCTGCATGTAAATACATGAAATAAACATTCAGAGGTATATTTATGTAAATGTGAACAATTTTAAACACTCCCAAACATAGGCAACATCCCTATTTCTATGCGTTGCTCGACCGTGTACTTCTCCATGACTAACCTCAATACTTCCTGATGCCAGTTGTCAAAGATTAGTACACCATGTTCGCCACAAAATAAATGGCGCGCAATTTAAAATGTCAGGTCATTTTGAGACACCCTTTACAAATACATTTCAGTATACTGGTAAAATTTCCAGCCAAGTTATCGAACTTTCAACGAAAAATGACGATTCTAAAGATCGTCTCATTCATAGGGCACTTTATGGAGATGATACGCTGGTCACATTTCTATCTAATAATTTATACACTGAATAACTTTATATGCCTGATATAAACTGCTCACACGTGTAAAAGATTCGGAAGATAGTTTTAAGAAAATATTAATGATAAAACTTAGAAAAATGCAACTAGCAGAATTTTCGTAGCCGCGACTTTTTAGAAAAAACGTAAAAATGTCTAAATCTACCAAATTTGCGTGTCATATTTTATTCCAGTTTATCGTTGGCAATAATTGATTGTGACTTATTTTTATTAAGCACCACACTAATTTGCAAACGATTTAGAAGGGCCCTCCTTGTGCCCCCACAAAATACGGCCCTCCGCGAAAGGAATACCTTAAGGCGATGTCAATTGTACCACGAAACACAAGCGCGCGAGAACGATAGCTAAACATCTGTTGTCACTTTCCTCCGGAACGACTGATATCACGGAAAAAGTCTTGCGCTCTATCGGAAACAAAACGAAGTTGGACTCTTCTTTGTTCCGGAATTTTAACCTTCTTGGGGAAAAGTGCGCAACGGAATTTTTACCGACCGAGCGGCTTTCACCTCGCCTTAGGGGGTAACGCTACGTCGGAGGCCTGACAAACAGGTGTAACGTCAAAAACTGCTTGACTTCAAGAGAGTAAGTCGAACATCGTATGAAGAACTTCATTGTGTACGTTTCAAAGTGTATGGAAGCGGAAAAAAATATCGGGGCCTTGCAGCACAATTGCCGCAATGTTGTACGTTGAACGAAAAACCGAAATTTCTTACGATAATCGCAAGACGAATACGTAATGGACCTACGAAATTTTGTTTTCTAAAGAACTGACAAGCATTTAAAAAAGTCTCCTCATAGAAATATCTGAAAAAGTGTTTACAACAAGAGAAGTTTGCAACGAATCTAGAAATTTTTACCTATTTTCGAAGAGTATTTAGTTTGGAAGATACTTGGAAAGTCCGGACTGAACCAGATCAAAATTCTTCGAGTTACGCTGCAAGCCAATTTGAAAAGCGTCGTTTCAGCAAAACGGCGTGCAATGTTTTGCCCCATACGTCCTGAGTTTAAGATAGTTCTGTAGTTTTGGGCAAATCTTAGGAATTGGCTGAAATCTAAGTATGGTGTAGATATGACCTTCATGGACTGATGCCCAAAAAATTCAATCCGATTCACCGATTAGTTCATGAGATAATGGCAATTGAATATGGGTATTTTTGTACTCGATCCCTATACCCAAAACGTAAACCGATCGGAGTTTGCTCGAATTTCTCGATATAGGTTCTAAACGGATCTTAGGATTTCAAAATAAAAACACACGTGTACGCAGTACAATTGTGGGATTTATTTAAAAAAAGACAAACTTTGGCCGTTTAGTTTCAGAGATATCGACTTATGAAAGGTGGTCATTTTATTCCACACCGAACTCGGGCCCAACCATCTGTAACGGAATGGCAACAGTGCACGCTGCAGCCAGCTGATCGGCGCGTGGTCTGGGAACTCGAAGCGTGCTTTTTTCCCCGAGTTCTAGTAATTCTGAGACGGATGTGAAATAAATTTATTCTGCAAACAAATTTAACTTGTTCAATTTATGCATGTATTTGTCTTTGTTACAGCGAATACAATTTAAACTGTCGGCAAGATGTTGTAAATCCACGATCCGACGTCCTTCGACAGCGAATTTTGTTGCTGATCGTAGAGGTTATGGTTATTCTCATCGCGTTTAGCCGCATTTGCTTGACACATGGCTGCCACAGCTTTCAGTCTTTTAGCAAGCGCCTTTTTTCTTGTAAACTTTCCTTTGTATCGCATTTGGGTTGACATTTTCACGCTTTTTTTATTTATACAAAATATTTCGCGAAAGACGGATCGTACGAAGCTCAACGCTATGACTGCAGGAATATCGCGCTGTTGCCACGTAAAGCGCCGCTCTCTGTACGAGTATGAGACCTATCTTTGCAAGAGGTGCGAATGTGTGGGACATATAGAGGGTACAGCTCTGTCAAAAATTTACAACCAACAGTATCGTATAGGCATTGGATGTTACTATACCCTTCGACCGAAACTTTTGGCTCATACGTGTACCCACAGAACTACTTCAATCACGAACATCTCGTAGTGCTGATATTAATTTTTCGTCCTTAGCCAACCGCACTTTTAGTTCCACTACCCAAAGTACAATTTTAAGCCAAAGAAACGTTTTTCTCCGACCTCGTGGTCTACCGATGCTTCTTAAGCTTGTGCGAAACATCGACTGATGGTAAAGCTGTAACTTCATAAGTTCGAAAGTTCCAAGCACGTTGGACTAAAGGAATCGTAATATTACTTACCACAAATTCAATACCCAGTCTTGGGGGCCTTGGTTTTCGTCCGCAAAATGAAGCATTCTGGAAAAAGTACGATTCAAAATTCGAGGTGGATATAGGGGATGAACGGGAGTTTCGTTGCTCCTTCGATTTTTCAGACTGAACGATTGAGGAGATGTGAAATCTACGATAGTCATATTATTTCACTATTATATGTAATAGCGAGAAAATATACGATAGATCGAAATGTGTGTATGTATAAATAAATATATCTGTATATATGGTATAAAAAGCCAGCCATAGTCTTGAAGTTTGCATCGTTGGAACACAACGAAAATTCTCTTTTATATTTTTATATTTCCTCATTTCTATTGTTTCACAAAATACTTATTCTCATGTTTAAATTCTAGATCTCTGAATAAGCAACTGAACAAATACTTGAGGGGTTTTCGTAACGAATGTTTGCTAACAAAAATTCGAGCAATTGAAAAACGATGATTTTCATTGGATTCCAACGATGCGAACTTCAAACTCATTCGTTTTACTCGAAATTTTAACTGCAGCTTCTGCATAATATATATATATATATATATATATATATATATAAAAAATAGATTTTCTAATGAAGTATATGCGCTTTTTGCGATTCGTCAACAATCCTCGTTTTTTAGCAAACAAAAAGGTTTTCAAAACCATGCCACTTTGCGAAAAAAAAACAGATTTTTAAATAATTGCGTGTACTTATGTAGCAGTCTTAATATAAATAACGATTTTTTCAGAATTTCGAAGACCAGATCGTATTCAGGGAGCAACAAAAATAACCAAGACACACGATAAGCTCGCCAATGAATGTGCTATCATCGAAACATCCGACAAACATATATTTTCCATAATAAAATTTCATGAAATGAAATTTCGTCATGCCTATTTCGCCACATATGAAACAGTAGGCCGAACCCAAGGCGATAGCTTCCAATGAAACCATGCTTTACAATATTCAATTTGTTTGGCTTAGAGTGCACAGCACCGAGGCTATAATGACGTAGTTCCCAGATTAAACTTCATTTTTGAAACGAGTAGCACATTTAAATGTATGCAGTCGAAGTTTTGTACAAACGAGGGCTAAATTGTGCTTTGGAAAAATAAACAAATTATCCCGTCTTCGTCTTTTTAGCGCACGGGTCTCGAGAAAGAGAGGGAGAGGCCCCGGGTCCCGAGACACTCGTCACGGGACTGGGAAAGGGATCCGAGGGAGGGAGGGGAGAGAGAGTGAGAGAGAGAAGGGAAGGGGGCAGCCCGGTGTTTCTTTCGTAACGTATTTATTCGAACCCTAGGAGACTTTAGTACAAAAAGGGAGAATGTGCAGCTACTGAGTTTCTTGAAAATGTTCTCTCTCTCTCTCTCTCTCTCTCTCTCTCTCTCTCTCTCTCTCTCTTTCTCTCTCTACCTCCCCATCCCTGGGCTTGCTTGGCGGAGCCTTAGCAAACAGGCCCTTTTTTCGACCCTGCATTCGACCACCGGAAAACCTCTGGTCTCTCCCTTCCCCTTAGGGGGAGGGATTTAAAAGGTTGAGCTCGTGCACAATAACGAAATATTTGCAGAGCACGGAACTCCTACAGTTCTTGTAGTATTTCATTAGAAAGGGAATATAGGAGAAAAAAACGTCCCGAAGACGAGAAAAGCAAAAAGAAGGGGAAGGAAAGGGAAGAGGAGCAAAAAAGGTGCAGGGAAAACGAGAGAACGAAAAAGGACAAGGAGAGAGGGAGGGAGAGAGAGAGAGAGAGAGAGAGAGAGAGAGAGAGAGAGAGAGAGAGAAATGCAGGATGCGATCATACTTTCGGATATTACACACGCGTCGTCGATAAAAAGCTCATTGAATTTTTGTCCTCATATGTCGACGATGACAAAGACCTCGGGGCGCTCGACCTCCGGACGATCGTGTATCTGCATCGCCGAATATGTGATCGCCTTGATCTCCGCTCCCTGGGAATGCTTGCCTATCGTGAATTCTTCACCGATCGCCATTGCCTTGATCTTGAAGTTTTCACGATCGAATTCCTTGATCTTCACTTTCTGCGTGTATGCAACGACAAAAAAACATATTTACGACACATTCGAAATAAAGAGGAAAATTGAACATTGGGATCGACGATAATGTGAAAAAATAAGCTGCGACAGAAGAGGAGAGACGTGTGTGAACTTACGCGAGCTACGAGGTAAGGCTCGGCGCAAAACATGAATAGCAACTCGTCCAGGAAGTGGAAGAGTAGCCCTGGCAAATCCTCCGCTTCTGCCTCGATTTCGTGCACCTGCGTCATCTCGACTCGTTCCAATTCCGTCATGTAACCGAACATGGCCATGGCGCACTGCTCGAAAGCCTCCTCCATCGTCTCGCCCCACGCGTGCAACCTGCAGGTTGGACATGGCAGAAAAATCGACCGGGAAGCAAAGAAAATCGCCTCCGTTTTTGTTATTTGAAATTGATTTTGAATCGGAACGAATGGGGTTGGGAGGCTGAAGGCTCGTAAATGTTTACGTCGTGATATGCTTTTTCGAATAATCGCCGTGCCGAGCGAAAAATGAAGATAAATTATGCAAGACTGTGCAGAGGGTCCATCAGCAGTCGATTACAAAGGTAAGAAAAATTGAGTTTGTATTTTAATTAATAAATTTTGATTCTATACTTCGAATAATAACCAAAATGTTCATTTCTTATTTATGAAGTTTGCTTTCGTCTTTTTTACGTTGGTGAATTAGGCTTGAGGTTTTTGGTTGTATGAGCAACAGATAGCAGCGCGTTTGAATAACAAAAGCAAACTTTATAGGGTAAAACTATTTTTTTTATCAGTTACGTGGAAGAAATCAAAATTTGACATCTAGAAGCAAGACTGAAAATTTGTGTTGACCGGTGTTAGAAGTTGGTGAATAGTCTGGGTGTTTGGGTCCGTAAATAGGATGCTGAAGTTTGCATCGCTGGGATGCAACGAAAGTTAATTTATATAAAATTATAAAATAAAAATAAAAATTAAATTAAATTAAAATAAAAATTAAAATAAAAAATTAAATTAAATTAAAATAAAAAAATTAAATTAAAAATAAAAATTAAAATTAAAAATTAAAATATATAAAAAGAGTCTTCTATTCTGCCGTCATATGGAAGAAGGCGGCGGCTACATTAAAAATCGAAAATGCGTTTTTGGTACCGTTTGAATCATCACAAAATTTCCCATTGTTCTGTATAGCATTTTCGATTTTATTGCAGATGCTGCCTTCTGCCGTATTGACGGCAGCATTGCTCACATTTTTTTTCGCTGACTTAGCGTACCAAAATCACTCAAACGGTTTTTTCATCTTCACTAGAGATCCACGACCGTGATATATGAAAAACTTATCAATCGTGATAAAAGTGAAGTAATGAAAAAAATTGAGAAGAACTTTCGTTAAATTTCAACGATGTAAACTTCAACACCATCCGTAAATGAGGTTGTTTAAGGTCATTGTCTCGAACTTTGCAGCGTTGGAGCGCAACGTAAATGCTTACTTATATGTCTATTTTCTCTTTGATATTGTTTTACAAAATATTTTGTTGTAGATAAATTTTAGATATTTGAAAAAGAGGCTTGAAAAATGATTGAGGATTTTTCGTAACGAATATTTGGCAAAAGAAATTAGGCCAATTGAAAAATAAACATTTTCATTGCATTTCAACGATGCAAACATCAGTCTCATACAACGTCGAGACCAGATGAACAGATGATGAACCGCTATTTTTGGCCTAACGGTTTTGATAACGGTAGATTCGCGTCTCGTTTGAGGCAGGCAATTTTTGCATTTCGTTAAAGATTCAAGTATGCGGTGACAATCTAAATGACGTTCAAATCCGAAAAGTTAAGGACGATAAGTACAATTACTAGATTTTGAACTTGTTTCTTTTTTAATCTCTCAACGCGTTTTTTTTTCGCAATGACTTTTTCCGAGGCTGCGTAAGTGCTCCGGCGCGCGAAATATAATTAATTTCAATGAAACTAGACACGAAATTATTACAAAACTCGTCTCCATAAAATAAGCTATAAACATAATTTTAATTTGAATTTGAAAATCTTTCCTTTCATAAACCAAAAACCAACAAATATACCGTGGATAATTGTTTTTTTACTTTAATTCATCGCTATTGACACAAAAGTGTATACAAAGTTATAGTTGTGGCTTACTTAAGGAGATTGGAGCCATCCCGCTGAGTCAAATGACGGGTTATGAATTTTTTTCTTCAAAGAATCTCAAAATAATGTATGCGAGGTTTATTGGATAGATGCTAATTTTCCATAAAATATACAATTAAAGGGCAATATTAAGCATTTTTATGTTTTTATCTGGTAAATGCAAAAATTTGTTGTGTTACTAGTAACGGTTGAAAAAGTAAAACATTATCGATGATGATTATGAAAAAATTGCATCAGTGAGAGTTTCATACAACTCAAAATGAAATTTCGAGTAATTTATGATGATGCCTATTTTCATTTATGTCACGAGATTATTTATTGTTACCATTAATTAATATTAATATTAATGTTGCCGAAATACGGCAACTTCGCGGACATTGAGGTTGGCAGCAATGCTTTTCATTCGCCAGCTAAGATTCGTAATCTCTTATCAAACCTTGATGGTGGAATATTGAATATATATGGTTTACGATGGGCAAGATGGGGTTTTTTCTAAATATAAAGAAAAAAAATTATAGTGCGTTAATCCGTTGTTAGAAATGGTTTACTTTGGTGCTAAATAGCCAAAAAAAATTACATCACCCGTAGCGTGAACGTCTTGCCCATCTAACCGCACGTAAAATTACATACATGGAACCATTTTTGATGTCTGGTGTTTTGTGGTGAGAAAATTTCGAAAAATTCGTAACGACTCAGTATAGTCTAGACAACAACATATATTTGTTTGTTGTTTAATCTTGGATTGTGGCTAACGCTCCAACCTCTTTAAGGGGTTAGGCCACTCTAGAGGCCGAAAAAATAGGCTTTTTGGGTTCTTTTTTCAGAAAAACTACAAAATAAATCGAGATTACAAAAAAGGGTGTTTTTCATACATATCAGTGACTGTATACAATATTTTTTTCGAAGCGATAATTTCAAAATGGCGGCTGTGCAGCGTTTATCTTAAAACCGCATTTTTTAAGTTGGCCGGAAATATTACTCAGACAATTTGCAAGTGATTCACTTGAAATATTGAATTTATCTTGAAAAATACATTGTCTATGGAACTACGTAGGATTTTTTTTATATTGCATAGTTAATTTGTTATTAACAATTATCTGACAATTTTTTAGGTAAATTTTTCGCTTTACAAAAAAATCGTTTCCAAAAAAACGAAAAAAGGCAATTTTTCACTCCAGCAAAATAAGAACCTGCCTCATACGCAGTCCTTTTGCTACTTTACGAGAGGAAATATCAAGATCAAAATGTACAAAACTGGTGCTCCGAGTACAGAGGATCCGAGAAGTAACGAGCGAAGGGTCAAGCGTAGGTAGATCGTGAAATTCTCAGCAGAAAAGTCTTTTTACACGTATTTCTTCGGTAGATCGTTAATTCGATGTTAATTCGAAATGGGCGTAACCGTTTTCCTTCATCTATTACCGAAGACCCTGATCCAAAAACCGTTCATCTATGTCAATTCTGCGATCTTTTTTTTTTTGCCGAATTTTGAATATTTAGTACTTAACTTTGAAATTTCGCGGCGAACTGAAATCAAGTTTTAGACACGGAGTCTAAGATGAAAGATTTTCGTTATCAACTAACGAAGATTGTAGTCCATTGTCCAATTTTCTACATTAAGGGATCTGCATTACCTTGGAATTTGAAAAATACGATTTATTGCATCGTTTTATAGACTAGGGCTTTAAGTTTGATTTTTAACAAAGATTTTGTAAAAATTCCAAAAAGTGACCGAATTATGACGATTTTTGGAAAGGGTCCGCCCTTTAAAAGTTATCTTTTTTATCGAAATTTTTTAATACAGATTGCCATTTTCGTAATTTTCAAAATTTCGAGAAAAAATAGTATCCAGTGATGCGAAAGTAACATTATAATCCTAATAGTAACTTTTTTTATTTTCCATTTCAGATATCCTGGCTGCCAGAACCACCTATACCCATTGGCGATGTAGCAACGGCGGCCCTTTGTTTAAATGAAAATAACTTAATTGTATATCAATATTTTGCAATACAAAAACTCCAACTTGGGGGACTGTGTATTAATTGTGTGTAAAATCCCGACTTCTTCATCCCTATACTCTCATCGGAAAAAATATTAATAATCGACCTGTTTTTTGGACCCCAAGTTTATGCAGACCCGTTAATTTTTCGATTTTTTTATTGGATTATATAATATTCCGCATCGTAGTATTCAAGCGAGTCTACCACAGGCACAAATGGATAAATGTTCAATTAACGATCGACCGAAGAGAAACACCGATGCGGATTTTTCTGTTGGTAATTTTACAATCTACTTACCCTTCGATTTTCGGTCGGTACTTTCAGGACACTCTGTGTACGATTGTAGCGCTTAACCGGGAGAAAACTGCATTATCGACGCGGAATACTCATTTCCGGCGTGGCAGGAAAAAAAGCCGAATTCTTCAGTTTTAGGGGTTAAGAACGCGTAACCTAAAAAACATTGGTGGTACGCGACGAGGAAGTAGTTCTCGACAGAACTTACTGCACGTCCGCGGTGTGATCCAAATCTGAAACACGCGTGAAAAACACGAGTCGCGTAAAAGGTAATTCTTAAGGTTTCCTATGAAGGCTGGAACGTTTGCATATTCTCAGAGTACGGCACTGGTTCGCAGCGTTGTTCCCGCCAAATATGCGGCATCGAGTTCACTCGAATCGTGACAACGCAAATTCGAGCCCGAACGCAATGATTGTGCAAATAAAAAAGAAATATTTATCTTTTTAACAATGGATTGTTACTCACATTCGTATTTCTCCGGTGCCGGGACAAAATCAGCGTCCACGAGTTCTTCCATGATCGAAGCAACAGCTGATCTCTCCCACGCGTGTTGCAAGCCGAACAGCTGATTCACTGACAGGAGCGATCCAGGCGCTCGCGCTGCTGTGGCGGCCGGCCGCTACCGGCCGCGTCGGCAGCACCGTACGGAACCTTTCCTGCTCAACCGCTCGGCGTTGGTTACTAGAATCGGGGATGTACCGCGCTGTGAACTTGGCCGCGTAACTTTGAGTTATCGATGTTTTTTTAGATCGCTCCCGCTTTTCTTCACCACAATTGCATGACGTTACACAGCGCTTTTATTCCAGTTGATTACAATTAAAAGTCATACCTAAATTGTCTCGTCCAAAATCGTTGTAAACAGAAATTTAAAAGTGTGTCGCTTATTGAGGCGATGCCAAATATCGTCCTAGCCGCAGGCAAAGTGACATAGCCGAGAATCCGTTCACTCGTTTTCAAAGAAACGAACAGTGGTTTGAAATTAAGAAGTTTCGAGACTAAAATCGAAATGCTTATAAACGATTGAAATTTATATGACCGCGAGATTAATTCAGGATGCATTGACGGTCCAAAAATTAATCCGTTTCACAACACAGTTTTGGAGATTTTTAATGTTTAAGTTGAACCCTTATCCAGTTGGAAATACACATGGCACCTCGGAAACACTAGTTATAGGGCTGTAGGGACTAAAATAATACTTCGATTCAAACGAAAAAACTGAGCAAACCGGCATTATAGTGTTGGGGATGTCGTATAAAAAAAATGAGCGCTTTTTTCACTTCATTTATTAATAATAGTGGACTTTTTTCGGACGTTAACGAAACTTGTACGTAAAACGTGGCAACACCACGTCAACTGGCTCTATTGCAAGATATTTATGTTTAATCGCAACGAGGATAACTATTAAAATCATTTCCCGGCTTGGAAACACTTTTCAACTATATTATAAGTTGGATATTGCTCAATGGTAATTTATTTGTTACATAAAATTTAATTGGCAATAAGTTGACAGCCTGCCGAAAACTCATTGTCTTTTGCCCACTCTTCCAGCCAAGGAAGGGTATTGAAACTCCTTAAGAAAAGAACGACCTTGTAGCCCATTTTTGAAGCCGGGCAGTATAGTTATTTTCTTCTTTTCTCCGCAGTAATTGTTGCTTAGAATGACGAGTGCCGAGCAGCCCCCTGACACTGGCCTACTGTTCCTATACGATCAACGAAAACGCGTTTTGTTCCGGCTTTTTAGTTCTTGAAATCGCCACTACCTAGCGTTGGCTGTTATGTGACAGCCTTCGGCTCTAGATACTCCGATCAGCTAAATGATTCGATACTTCGTGGCTTTCATCCTGTTATCGTTATTGCGACGTTATTTATTGTGTTCTAACGGAAAATCATTACAACGGAAAATCATTCCGAATATATCAATAGACTTTTATTCGTGTAAAATATTCGAAACACCGGCGGAACATACATATATATGCATGGCTGTCACACGATTACTAGCACCACATTGCGGCAAGGACATTTTGCGAACAGCATTTATCTACCAGTGTCAGGGGGCTGGTGACGAGTAATGGTACTCGCACATTGCGCGCGATCGGAGAAGAGCGGTAAGTGATATCCAATGGGAGCTCCACTTTCCTGAGGGTTTCCGAGATACCTTAGCTCCCATTGGATATCACTCATCGCTGTCCTCAAATCGCGTGCAGTTGGAGGTACCATTACAGACGCTGGAAAATTTCGCCACCTGGCGGCTCATGTCTTAGTTTTTTATCAGCTTCTACGGACATAATGTGGCTGTCTACTGATAGAGGTCACCCTTGCGACGTATACGTATATAAAATCTTTCGAGTTATTCTAAAGGTATCCCCCCCTTAATATGTAATTTTCCTTTCAAAGACACGAGTTTCCGGGAGGTATGAGCCCTTCCTCTAGTAATCGAACGTCGCGTCCAAACATTTCAAGTTCTCTGTAATTCATCGTAAATTTTTTTAATCTCTGGAATCGCGTCTTGTTTTGTCCCAAGAGTGAGATTTTTATTAATCGAACTTGTTTCACATTGCCTTAAAAGTTTCTCAACTCCGGTCCTCGCCGATGCAAACTGAATTTTTGGCCTCGGCGTGACGGTCGTATACACAGGTCTGGGCAGTCCGTCCAAAAATCTGTACCTCTAAGTGAGGCAGTTTTTGCCAAATTCCGCCGCGTGTCGCTAGTGAAGGAGATGCCTGTTTGCTTATAACCCTGCTTATAGCTTGCGCGTAATTGGGGCGTAACCTCGTTTGGCCTCTGTCACACAGAGGCTTCCGAGATTACAGCGCTCCATGCTTTTGGGGCCAGTCTTGGAAAAATAGACCTCGGATAAAGGCCTCGGCCTCGGCCTTGCAAAAACGACCGTGCCTTGGCTGATCGAGTTGCAAATTTTAGTACGTTCTCACGTCCACCACTTGAGGAAGCGCCACTTTGGAAGGAGTACGAGAAAGACGTGTCTCAGTGGCACGTGTCCGCAGTTTCTATATAAATTGTGAAAGATAGCATGTGTGCATTCCACTATAGCCCTCGCTTGTCCAATCAGGTGCGTGAGGGGGTTATGGGCAGTAAGTAACTTTACTGAAACGCTGCGGTTTGAGTAAAGTTACTAAAACGCTGTGGCGTTACTAAAAAACAGCAGCAATCTAGTAACCTAATAGTTGTTACTAGCGTTGAGCAACATCCAATAGGATGTTGAGTCACTAAAACGATCCTAGTTCTACTAGGATCGTTTTGGTGATAAAACATCCTATTGGTCTAATGCTAGTGACAACTATTAAGTTACTAGATTGCTGCTGCGTTTTACTGCTCATGAAATAGTACCCTAACACCAGTATTCATAGATGTACCTCGAGGAATCCTTGTTTCTTTAGGAACGACTATGAATACGGGTGTAAGTCAGGCATGAAACTAGGGAATGTATTTTTCCGTTCGACCCGGAGCGTTTTCGTGTTCACGGACTTTCGCCCGTGTGTGGTCGCTGAAGTGCCTAGTTTTCTTTACTACCAACGCTTCCAACTCGATTGATATCAGAATATTCCGGGTTTTAAATTGGTTCAAGATAGGCCTCGAATTATATGGCATCCGGTTCGTGTGCGAAGCAAATTAATCGTTAGGGAGGATTTTCTCGAGAGATATTTTTCGCGATATCGATTTCACAGTGTTAATCGCTGCTGAGAATCGATATCTCGATCGATTGCATTGATCAATCGATGCGTTATCGGTATTGTAAGCTGTGTGAAGGCGCGAACAAAGAACAAGTTGTCAAGAACATGTATCGGACCACCCATTTCGTGGTAACACCACCATATTAGAACATCAATTGATATGGGGTCTTGGACGTTGATTTTTTTTAATGCACGAACTTTATTAATAATTTATAATTGGTTTCTCTATGTATGTTCAAAAAAGAGTGTAATAAAATGATTCAATCATTTTCAATACAAAATGGTGGGACACCAGTAATGATGTCCCACCATAATTTTCTATTTTTTTTCTAAATCAACTTCCAAGACCCATATTAGTTAAGGGGAGATATACACCTAGATGGTCGAAAAAATCGATTTTTTTTGCATTTTCTTGAAGTTTGAGGTCTCCAGAATATCTGGTGAAAACGGCAAGTTAATATTTCGCTAAATAAGTCAGTTACAGCCCAGAAAGTGAAACGTGTTTTGCGGCGCCGAGCCAACAGGGTTTTCAAATCGGTACCCAAAATTTCTCGAAAACCAATGAACCGATTGCTTTGAGGTTTTTGTGGTTATTCTATACACCATTATCTAATACTTGCCATAGGACTTTTTTTTGCGTTACTTAGTTTTTGTTTTATAGGCGAAATAATAACTAATTTTTGGCCCAAAAATCACTATTTATGTTCAAACGTCCGCCGTTTTGTCGTAAATCGATATTTTCAAAATCGGCTATGACAAGTACTATATTATAGTATCTAATTTAATAATCTTTTTGGTTTTCTTTTCAGATTATTTTTAAAGAAACGCCAGTGGGTACCGTATACGCAAATTTTTTTACGCCGCTCCGAGAATCACACAATATCCTAGTATATTTTTGATATTTTTAAATAAAGAAAATTCAACATATTTTCGAATGTATATACCTTTAGATAATTGAAACCCCAATCCGAAATTTCAAATAGTTTTCCTTGAAAAAATTCACAAAAATGACCTTTTTTCCGGCTCCTAGGTGTATATCTCACGTTAATGCTATATGGTGGTGGTACCCCGAAGAGGCTCTTTCGACAAATGTTTTTGACAGCTCGCTCTTCGTTTGCGCCTTCACGCAGCTTACAATAACGATAACGCATCGATAGATTCACGCAATCGATCGAGATATCGATTGCGTGATATCACCCAGAAATCGATGCCGAGAAAAACGAGTAATTTCCCCGCACACGAACCAGATGCTCTATAATTCGAAGCCTATTCTAGATCAATCTCAAGTCCGGAAACATATTTGTTGCCGGAACGATCCATGCTCGAATATTTTCAATTTTTAGGATTCAACTCGACGCGGAATGCCTAGCTGTTTTGAGACCTTTTAAAAAATATATATTTACAGAAACCAATTGTATCTTTGCGAAAATGTATTTTTTTCAATTAATTACAATGTCCCCGTACCAGTTTTCAGCCCCACTCATTGTTGACTCTTAACGGGTCTGTAGGCCTATTCTGTAATTCGGTATCGACAGTTTTCGCTATTGTTAGCTAGCTAACGCTAGCGAAAGTTGTCGTTACGAGTTACAGAATAGGCCTACTTTAGCGTGATTCTTTAACTCGTTACAACTCGGCAGCGACAGTTTTCGTTATCGTTAGAAATCGACAGCCAATAAGAGGCCCTCTTTCTTTTGTGATCGTGCATGCGATTGGCTGCAACTATTTATCGGTATCGAAAACTGCCGTTACCGAGTTATAACGAGTTACAGAATCGTGCTCCTTTAGGCCTATTCTGTACCTCGTTTTAACTCAGTAGCAACAGTTTTTGTTATCGTTAGCTAGCGACAGCCAATAAGAGGCTCGCTTTCTTCTGTAATCGTGCATGCTATTGGCTGTCGCTAGCTAACGATAGCGAAAACTGTCGTTACCAAGTTATAACGAGTTACTGTAGGCCTATTCTGTAACTCGTAACGACAACTTTCGTTATCGTTAGCTAGCGACAGCCAATAAGAGGCTCGCTTCCTTCTGTAATGGTGCATGCTATTGGCTGTCGCTAGCTAACGATAGCGAAAACTGTCACTACCGAGTTAATGTATTAGTTGTGTGTAAAATTTCAACCTCGTCGTCCCAATACTCTCGCCAGAAACAAATATTGAAAACCGACCTTTTTTGGGCCCAAGCAGTAGTAAGATTCTGTACTTCGGTAGCGACAGTTTTCGTTATCGTTAGCTAGCGACAGCCAATCGCATGCACGATCACAGTAGAAAGGTAGCCTCTTATTGGCTGTCGCTAGCTAACGATAACGAAAATGGTCGGTTTTCAATATTTGTTTCTAGTGAGAGTATTGGGACGACGAGGTTGAGATTTTATCCACAACTAATAAATAGTCTTGCCGAGTGAGAGTTGTTCCTATTGCGAAATATTGATACACAATTAAATTATTATTTTAACAAAGTGCCGCCGTCGCTGATGGTCAATCGGTGTAGGCGGTTCGGGCAACTAGAGTCATCTGAGATGAGAAATAAAAAATGTACTTTTAGTATAATAGCAAAACAAGTTATTTAGTATAATAACGATACTTTTTTGAAATTTTGAAAAATACGAAAACGGCAAGCTGTAGAAGAAAATGTTCGATTTTCGGCAGAAATAGAATAGATTTTGAGAAACAACGTACTCCGTTTTATAAAACATAATTTCGGGAACAGTGCTGAAGAGAAAAGGGTAAATCACAGGTGGGCGGTCCACCTGAACCCAACGGGTGATCTGACAATTAACAAAGAACGTTATATCTCGGTCATTCTTCGAATTTTTACAAAATCTTTGTTTGAAATGAAAGTTAAAACACTATCTTGTAAAATCGTGCCGTCCAAAAATTGTTTTTTCGACATCCAAAGTTAATGCAGAGTTCTTGAGGTAGCTCATTAGGTATCCCTATAATTACAACATTGAACAAAACCTGAACGTCGTTGCAAAACGTGTGGCATTTCATCTCATTTAGTAAAGGGCAGTTCTTTACGAACACCGACTATCATCATTGTCAATCATTTCGAGCAGTCCCAATAATATGGCAAATAGAACCTCGTCAAATTGAAGACCGTTTGTTTTCCTTTTAGTTATTGCATAAGAATGGCAAGAAGTTTACCCTAAAGTTTTATCCGAATAATATTTTCGTCAACTATTTCCGATATTTAAGGGGGGGAGGTACCTTTAGGAGACGAAAAAAATGGCTGATTTTCATCATTTTCTCTAAAGGAAATATTTCTTCACCATTTTTGAGACTTAGGGTATGTTTTATTACTACTTTTGGGTGGTGCATGGTATTTATTTTTATTAATCTTTAAAAATAGCGGAGGCATAGCACGGGCTTCGAAACTGCATTTTCAAAACTGGCGGGACGTGTAGCTAAAAAATTAATTGACCGATTCTGGTGAAATCGTTCTAACCTCATTGTTTAAAACATGAACCTATATGTTTATGAAATTTAAAAAAATCTTTTTTTGTCCAAATGTATCCATTTTTTTGGCACATTCAATCTTTTTTATTTCAAAGCATACCATTTTCTCAATTTTCAATATTTCTCACTTTTCCATAGTTCATATTCTGTGTATGGGTGTTAATAAAAGAAAAATTTTCATTGGTTTTTTTTCACATTAATCCCGTTATCTTTTTAAAGATTAATTAAAAATACCATGTAACAGGCAAAAGTAGTAATAAAACATATCCTATATAATACAAAATGGTGAAGGAATCTTTCCTTTGAAAAAAAAAATCATGAAAATCAGCCATTTTTTCCTCCTCTAATCTCCCCCTTGAAACAAAGAGTGACAAGACTCTCGGGGCAGTGTGCACACTCCGCTACGACAGGCAGACGAACGTGACAAAATTGTGAGGGAACCTGCTGCGGAACCCTAATAAACAACAAATTGTATATTTGTCTCGAAGTTGACGCACGGTGAACGGAGGCCACCAACGTGCGAAACGTGCCTCTCAATATAAAAAAACTAATAGAATATGCGCGCGCATTATCCTCGCGGACCCACATACTTTCGAGAGTACACGGGACGAAGTGAGAGCGAGAGAGAGAGGCCGAATTAGATAAGCTCGCCCACAAACACGATCGTCCCCGTTTCGAATGTAAACGCATTTTATCCCCGTTTTTATTCCCCTTCTACATATGTCTCTCGCTTCAACGACCCCCAATTAATTATGCACCGATCTTACGAAATTGATTGAGCTACCGAGCTGTGTGAAAATAATTCAGCAACGGACATTCTTTGTTTCCAGTATAAATTGTTTTTAAAAAATCACCGCTCCGATCCACTTCAAAATTTCCAAGCTTCGTTTACATATGAAAAAGTAGCGTTTGAACGGAAGAATTTTTTTTCCATGCATAATTTTCCATTTTATCAACGAAAATAGAGCGTATTTTAACCGAAAATCAATAAATTTTCTTTAGACTGCGGCCATTTTTTTTAATTCAATATTTTAACGAGGAATTAGGCTACTGTGATGATACGAAAATCAGGATTATTAAAAAAAAATATAGTTTTGAAGGAATAAGTAAAGTGATTGAAAAATCGTTTTGACATTCATTTGTATGCACATCAACGAAGTTGTGTACCAAATTGCATGAAAACATGTAAATTATTAAAGAAGTTATAAACAATCTCGTGGAGGAGCTTTGAACGTAAGGTGCTCAACGGTGTACTTGATCTTGACTCCCTAGTTGACCTGAAACAAAAAACCAGTTCTTTTTTCTCAAAATACATATTATTGGCTATGGCTTGACCGAGCTTTTTTACGTTAGTGGCTTTCAAACACCAAAAAAAAATTCGAATTTTTTATTCGATTTTTCGAGGATATATGACGTCATTAATGTTAATAACTAATGTAAGAAAAATGTTAAGAAGAAAAACGTCTGTCAAGACTAAACTACTATTACACTGAATAAGTGTGTCGAACTTCAAGTCAATCCGTTCATTAGATAAAACGCGTAAAATTTTTACTAGCACTTCTATCGTTGTAATCATAAGTTTACCTTCAATCTACGATTTCTGCACCATATTTTGGACCTTCCTCTTCAACTTGAGTTGCCTCAAGCGACTGGCGATTTTTAAACATTTTCACAGTAGCCTAACCCCTTGAATCCTTCGTTCAAGCACCGGATAATTTTCTGCAAGAGCTAAATGCGTTTTATTTTTCTTATTCTGGATGATTCGTTTCCGAGCAGCAGGGCGCGAAGAACGTTTTCAAAACAGTGGTCTGCGGAAGCCATTGTATCTACCACATTTATAAATATATAATATTTCTAATATTATTTAATTAACATTTTGTTTATATAAACCATTGTATTTATTAAACATTTATTGGATTTCATTGCAAAAATGGTAAAAATGAATTCAGACCATACTTTTTATTGTAAAAAAAAAAACTGAAAACCGCAACTCGTTTTGCCAGAATACGTTCACGAAAATTCCTTTTTTTCCGGCTACGAGCTAGGCGTAACCCCGTTAAAATTAATTTTATCTATATTTTTAACAACTTCGCGAAACAGTCGACACGGTCGACTTATTGATTTCTTCTTCGCGCCAAGTCCGCGTCTTTAAAAGAAACTTGTTTTTCATACGGCGAAGGATGTCCAAGGGCGTCCACTTCGATACTAGACGCGCATTCTGTGTGCTCGTTACATAAAAACGTTTCTGCACTCGATGGCGACGGAGAATTTTATTGTGCCTATCATCGTACACGTTCAAGCAGACAGAGTGAGAGAGAGAGAGAGAGAGAGAGAGAGAGAGAGAGAGAGAGAGAGAGAGAGAGAGGGAGGGAGAGAGAGGAAGATGTTTTCATTTTGTCCTCTAAGATTTAAATCTTCTAAACGTATGGGGAAAAAAGAGAGATATAGCGAATGGAAGAAACTGAGGCGGAAAGACAACTCGCTAACTTCTTACGTCGCATGAAATTTTGACATAGTATATTTATTTTCGCTATATGTATTCGAAAAATGGACACGTAACCTCACGATGCCTCTGAAGATGATGCGAACAGGGTTGAGTGTAGGCAGGGTCTGGCAGCTATGCGGAAATATCATCTGATTCTCATTCGTCATGCTAAATAATTCATCCATTAAAATATCCCATTTCGTACACGCGATCCACGCTGACGGTACGGCTCCGGGCATCGCGGTCGAATAACCAAAAATGCTTCATCACTTTTCATTAAGAATGATCGGGAACCAGCATTTTTTTTCCACAATCTGAGCGCTGTACGAAACAATGATTTGCATGCCGTGAAATTGAGTAATTGCGCGCAATCCCATCTAAGGAAGTATCGAAGGAAAATGCTGAAATTTTGTTCCATTGGGAGAGGTCCGTTACGGAAACTTGTTTATTTTATTCATTTTTTTCACTCAATACTTCTACTTTTACGAATATATTGAATTGTGAGAAGATTAAAGCCATCGGTTTGGCTGGAGGAAACTATATTTCCTACTTTATCGGCAGCCGTTTTCCGCTGGTACCACGTGCCCTCGGGGTCAGTTGAATAAAATGTACAATGGAAGAATATCATTGATAATTGGAGAGAAACGACAGTCGTAGGGGCGCGGTCGGTGTATGGCCGCAGCGACCACCGATATCGGGCTGCCTTGGCCTGGACCGATACTTGGATGGGGACCGTGAAGTTGCACACGCGCGTGCGCTTTGACTACAGAAGGCTGTTTTACTGAATTTCCAATTGTATTGGAATTGTGGTGGAATTTTGGAATTATAAAGTCCTCTTTTGTATGAAGGTGGAACGAGCGCACGCTCTTGATTTCTATAGATTTTGTTCAAATTATAACCAGACATTGTCCATATCATTATGCATGTTTGAGTGAAATTTCAGAACAGTCGACTATTTAATGGGAAGATAATGGGTTTTAAAATTGCAACTTTTAACACTGCAGGGTCTGCATTTACCTAAACTCAGGTCACATAATTCGTCGTAGCATTCTTTTGTGTTGATAAATTGTGAAAAAAATTATGTTTAGATAGCAAACTAGTTAGGGAAAGAGTGAAAAAAAGTTGGATTGACTTTACTATTCAGTTTTGCTAAATACGTTCAGTAAAGACAGAACAATAATCCGTAAAAAATATTTGTCCCCTATATTGAGAAGACATATGGCAACACCGCAAAACAGTATTGTTCAACATTTCGAGAAAAAAAATTATCGTGTTCCTAAAGTTAAAAAATGTTATCAAAAAAAATATTTGCGTTATAAATATGAATATTTGATATTGTTTACGTTATCTTCATTAACGAATAAAAGTGTTAGTTGATTCATAACTAGTTAAAAACTTTGTTCGATTAAAAATTACTTCTACATAAAAGTTTGTGTGGCAGTATGTGGCTCCTTATTGTCTTCTTATTATAGGGGACAAATATTTTTAACGGAAAATTGTTCCGTCTAAATTTCAATGCAGACCCTGCAGTGTTTAAAGGTGCAATTTAAAAACTTATCTCCTATTCTAAATAGTCGACTGTTCTGAAATTTCAATCAAACATGCATAATGCTATGAACTCATTTGAATGTCTGGTTACAATTTGAACAAAATCTATAGAAATCAAGAGCGCGCGCTCATTCCTTATTGAGGCGTTACTGAGTTACTCCAAGCTTGTGGCCGGAAAAAAGGAATTCTCGTGATTTTTTTTTCTGAAAAAACGTGTGCATTTTTTCAATTTTTTTTTTCCACTTAAGGAGTATGTTTTAAATATCTTTTACAATGTTTGTATTGACAAATATTTATAAATGTGGTAGATAGAATGGTTTGTGCTTACCGCTGTTAGAAAAACGTCTTTGGGGTCGCCCATATATTACGTCATCGATTGTTTGCTGATTTTTGGCCCCTCCTCCCTAGAAATCCTCCTCCTCCCTAGAAATAGAATAGACCTCAGAAAATGTCCTCTATAGAATAGACCTCTCAGAAAATGACGTCATTTCCTACTGAATTTATGGAGTGGTGTACTCGGACCATAAAAACCTACAATTATTATTTTTATCATCTATTTAACATTTTCCTATGGAAACGCTGCCCATTTCTCTAAGCTCTGCATCAAAGGTATGGGGTTCGCTTCTAAACCTGTTGAGCTCGACTCATCCACGTTCAAATAACGATTATGATTTGAGGTGATTTAAGATTTGGGAGTGATGAAGTCATTTTCGATGTGACCCCCCCACCTGCGGCATGTTACCATAATCCAACGACCAACCCCCCCCCCCCCTATATTAAAGTGACGTAATTGATGGACGGTCCCTTACGAGGTAACCACTGTTGCTCGGAAACAAATCATCCGAAATAAAAAAATCAACTGCATTTCGTTTTTGCATGAAATTATCTCGTGCTTGGATGAAGGAAATATAAAAATACTATTTCTTGAAAAAAATGGCTGCAGCCCGAAGTGAAAGTATCGATATTCGGTGGGAAAAACGCTGTACTTTCGTTAAAAAAAAAGTATGCATCAAAAAGAATTCCTTCGTCCAAGCATAGCTGTTTGAAATGTGACAGAAGCTTGTAAACTTTGAAGTTGCCATCATTTTCGAGATATCGTGGTCACCGATTTTGAAAAAGTAATTTGTGAAAAACGCGGTCAAAATGTGCCGGGTCGCGGAACGTACCTATAAACGCCTATAACTGAAATCCAATCCAATAAATTTTGAGCGGATCGATTTGGACTATTCAGACAGTCTTTTTAAAATGTTATATTTTCACAATCCGTCGTAAAGAAGAAAAAAAACGATATTTTCGATAATTTCAACCAGGTGTAAGCCCTTGAGTATTTTTTTGGAATAAATCTCGAAGGAAGCCAACTTCGATAGTGTCACGACAAAAAAATAGACAGTAAAAGACGCCGATCTAAATCGAAAAGATTCAAATCGAGCAAACCCAGAATTAGAGCCAGCCCCGGATCTTCGATTTTTCCGAAACGCGGCAAAAACCTGACATTCGTGCCCCTCCCCTTCAGTATTTAAGATTAAGGGGGTAAATCACTTTAGACGCCGGAAAATGAGTCATTTTTCATGAATTTTTTTAAAGGTGATAAAATAATGACATTAAAAAAAATGTAGACATTATCTTGTTACAACTTTCAAGTGTTCATTTTTTTCTTTTCTAAACAAAAGAAATGGCGGCGTTGTAAGGTATTCCGTTAGGCGTCTTTAGAAAAACTGCTCATGTTATAACTCAACAAGTTATTGATCGATCTGGCTGAAATTCTCAGAGGTCCCCCACTCTAACATTATTGGAAGGATATACCTATAAAAATATTGAAAAGTATAAAATTCAAAAATTAAGTAGGCTTTGTCATCAAATTTTCATATTTTTTACCATTTTCTCGACCATTGTTACATCAAAAAGGTAATTTATTTACGCGATAACCGTAAAACTTTAGGTATATCCTTCTAATAATCTTATAGTGAGAAACCTGCCGAAATTTCAGCCGGATTGATCAATAACTATGTTGAGCTATGTCTACCAATAGCATGAGCAGTTTTTCAAAAGACGCCAGAAGGAATACCGCATCAAAGTTCGTCTCATAGGCAGTTTTATTTTCGATGGCTAGGATCACGTGGCCATTGAAACTCACTAAGGGGCCCTGGAAGCTGGGCGCTTTAGTGAAACAAGTTTTTTTCAATCACAAGAATTTGGCGCTCCCTTAAATTTCCGGCCGGGGCAGGTACCCCGGTTTGCCTCCCCCCCCCCTTAGATCCAGGACTGATAAGAGCAACCTGAGTATTGCTTTCTAATGACTTCATTAGCAATATAAAATACGCGGAAAGAACATCCAAGTGTGAATATTCGAGATTCCAAAAACGTATGATTATTCCTCCAAATTCCGAGATCATAGGCTTCAATTACAAGCGAAGATTGGCGCTCGAGGCGGAATGTACATTTACAACGATCAAAAAATCGATTTCTTTTTTTCTCTCTTTAAACGATAGAACTATATATGTAGAATATTTTCCCAAAGTTTCAAAGCGAAATTCGAAAAACTTCAAACGTTACAGCCCGTCAACGCCGTGCCTCGCCGCTTGGATTCGAAGCAGGCGTGAACTTCAAACGCGTTTTTCTCAAAACTGCATTATCGAAATTGGCGTGCAGGATTGCTCAAAAACTATTAAGCCGATTGAGTTGAAACTTGGTAGAAATATTGATAATATTGGTACTTTCTACTTGACGGAAATTGTTTTTGAAAAATTGGAAAAAAAAACTACTTTTTTAATCTAAATTTTACAGAAATGTTGCGTGAAATGTTGATTTTTGTATGTAAATGCGTGCCATTTTCTTAAGGCGTTACCCCCACTTGTAGCGCAAAAAAAGGCCTTTTTCATGAATTTTTTTAAAGAAAACTACAAAACTTTTTTAATCGATCAATATACCATCTTAAAGAACACATCTTGAAGAACTTTCAGTAATTTTTTTATTGAAAAATATTACATTGTTTAGTGGCAAATGGCCGTCAATGAAATAATGTTTTTATATACACGGTTTGCGGTGACCAACATTGCGGCGAAGTGGATCATCTGAAAAAAAATGCGGATGGATTTAGTCAAATATAAGTATAAACTAGTCTTTAATCGAAGGATTTTAAAAAATATTCATTTTTCACAAAATGGCGGACAGTCAAAGTTAATGGTTCGATTTTAACGAAAAAAAACGGCCGTTTTTTGGCTATAAAACGGCCATTTTGTTCGAAAAAAAAATCGAACGATTAAAGACTACATTTTTATGTATTAAATAAGCCTGCAAAATTTCAAGAAGATCGGTTCATTAGTGTTCGAGTAATCTTGGTCACCGACTTCAGAAATGCCATTTTGAGAAAAACGCGTTTAAAGTTTCAATTTCAGTTTACACGAAGAAAATGTTTTTTTGTAAACTTACATAGAGTCATCGCTTCCGGGCCCATACAGAAGTATGGGCCCGGATACTTATACTTCAAAAAGATACAATAAAAAAAATCTTCATTTTAATTACCGTCACATAAAAACTATACATCTTCCAACTAAAAAAATGTTTCCACTTTTTTGCAAATCAGCTCCGCCATTTTGATGATGAATTAATTTGAAAAAAAAAAATTGTTTTGTATACTTGAATATACTATTAAAGCATACCTAAAATTCGGTGATTGTAGAGTAATTATTTCTTAGTTTAAAGAATCCCTCAATATTGCATATTTCTTTCCTGTCTAAATGTATATCCCGCCTTAATGAGCAACGGTGAGCGACGTTCGAAACGTCAATCTCGAAACTGCAAGCGAAACGGAAATTACAGATTACGAGTGTGTTCATTCGTAGTCGTCGTGTATCCACCTCAGGAATGCGAACAAAGGGAAAAGCGCGGAAAAAGCGATCGTTCTCGTTTCCTCGCTGAAGTTAATAATTCTACGAAAGATTTAACACGATCGCGCGTGCAGGCTGGAGAGTGCGTCTATAGGAGGTCAGGAGGCAGGTGACAAGCCTGTCTTTAGCTGATCAGGCATTTGCGCTCGCGTTTGTGGATCTCAGCGATCCGATCTGACGTGGAATAAAAAGAAAAGCAAACAATTCTAAGGTGTGCACGCGCGCGCGAGAGAGGCAAAACGGTGAACAATGAGGCGTCGATGTGTCGTCGAATGGATCGCTCGATCATTCCGCAGCGAGGATGTGAGGATAACGAAGCAAGGACACGCTCGTGTGATCACACACGCGTTAGGAATCAAATAATGAAAAATATATGCGAGAATGCTGCCTACAGGGTGTCCCCAAAGTGTCAATGTGTTCATATTTGACCGACGGTAGTGGACAATACTCGGATGGGTGACCGGTCAGCGGACTTGCGACCGAGAAACAGCTACGCTGAGAGAGAAGTTCATGGTGTCAACAACAAACGCTTATGGTAAAAGAGGGGATCGTAAAATTCGTTTTAGCTTATTGACACCGCAATCATAATATGGTTAACACGACTATAAGCGAAAAGTACACCTAAACATGCTATTTGGGTGGCGTGTTTGACTATCTGTTATCGCTGCAATGATTATGCACTATTGTAAAAGGCTTGGCCATATAGATATAGTTAACCCTTCGAGTGCACACCTCCACCGCCCACCTATAAGTGCATCTTGGGTCAATCTGACCCAAGTCGTTTTCCGAATCGTTGTGTTCCGGTAAATATGCATTTTTTGTTTTTTTTTGTAGAGACGTTTTTTGCAGTAAATTGTCCATATTTTATAGCCCTAGATTTATTTTTTGACGAAAACGAAAATTGAATGCCAAAACATTCGTTCAAAGTGAGGCATACGTTGAAAAATACTAAATAGCTACGGTCAAAATGACCCAGTGTGCACTCGAAGGGTTAATTCAGTGCTATGAAAAAATCGGCGTACAAATACTAATGTTGGATACTGTACGTTAAGTTTTGTTCAGTCAAACTTCTACTATTATTTTCAAGTTTGTACAATTCACATAGTTAACATTAACGTTTTTCGAGTATAATTTGTTAGAAGACCTTATGAAAAGTGACTATTCGAAAAAAATTATAGTAAAGTTTACTTATAGCGAAGACGTAAATCATTTGTAGTTCGAGCAACCGCAACTTAATAGTTTTAGGAACTACGCATGTCTCACAAACTATTACATTGTATGTTTGTTGCATTGCAAACATAGGATATCAGTTCAACACTTCTTCTTGAAGTGCATCTTGTGGACTCAGTAGCTCAACTTATAGGACACACATTACTTTGCAATTTAGCAGGTCGTATCATATAATATGGTATAAATCACTGTTGTACGGTACAAAACTATTGCGAAGCGCCAACAATCCATTTAAACAGTGACTTATATTATAAAAAAAGATCTGTGCAAAATTTTACCTAAATCGCAGTTAACAGCTGTTCGGAAGTACAGCCGGAATTGCTTGTGTCTCTTATGCCAGATCTGTGCTCAAGATGCCAAAAGTACTCGGTAGCGTAGTGGCAGCGTGCGTAGAATAAATAAAAGGTAGGCAGTTAAGTTCTAGGTTCGATTCCGATTAGGCGAAATATTTTCTTCGAAATAAATCATCACAGGGGGTCAGGGAATGGCGTATAATAATAAAAAATCATCGAGGTAGAACTCTCCGTTGCGTATTTTATTTTATTTTGTATTTATGAAATATTTTATGCATTTAGTAGACGGGCATTGATTCCTTGTACTAACACTTGAATAATACACCAAATATGCATATAGCAGGTCGTATCTTATAATATGGTACAAATCACTATAAAGATCGTCGTAAATCACCGGCAACATTTTTAATCAATGTATATGTTCACTATGTTTCACTATTCAGCTCACTAATCTTGGGGAAGTACTTTTTTTTATAGTATCAGAGAATATCCATTTTATGAAAACCTACTATATTATATAGCATTGAAGAATAAACGTATGTTTGTAAGATTGGTGGTTGCGATTAACATAATTCATGCAACTGCTGAAATATCAATAAGCAGTACTATACTTTTGACAGTAACTATGGGTATAAAATATTATTGTCCCCTCAGGGAAATATGAAACATAGGGTAAGAGTGGGATGAGCGGCTCATTTTTTTTCAGAGATCTATAGCTGCCTAACCGTTCACACAATCTCAATGAAACCTTGACTAAACGTAACATGTATTAAATGTCTTCATTTTGTTTAAAGACTCTGAACGGCCTAACTCAACGGATATTGAGATAATAACCATTTTTAGAGAAATGGGGGTTTTCCACCCCCAAAATGGCGGAATTTTTCGTGAAAAATAGCACTTTTCACTTTACATGACCACCAAAAATTTAGAAATGAAAAAAAAATTATCAAGACCGTTGGGGGGAGGATTTGATGATACTTTGACTAAATGTTAATGGTACTTGATTTCAGATAATTTCTAGCTGAGATACAGTGAACACCGCAAATCGTGTTTTTTCCAAAGGCGTTCTTGGAAAAGCTTTGTCACCGGCTTGTTTGTGGATATTTTCGCGTACAAATTTCACGGAATGTTCTTGAAATGACACTTAACAATGTACAAAAGGTTTCAATAAATTTACTCTATCCATATAGATGAGAAAAAGTCGCAAAAAAGTGTTTCTTTTACGCTGAAACCCCTACCCTCCCCTTAAGACCACCATACATTTGTCTCAGTGTAGGCGCAGTTTTCCGATGACAGCTGTATGCGATTCTCGCAGTTTCCCTGTGCCTTCTTGCGATGGAGCAGTGCATGACGGCCGCGGTGGGCAACACTCCGAGGGTTCTCCAAAGACCTGGCAATAGTGAGTCGACGAGGATCGCGTACGAGTGGAAGGGATTGAATCCCTCAGAAATGACCGACTATCTGCTCCGCTGACGGAGACCCGACTCCCGGGACGCCCGGTACATTCATGGTTATTCAAATGCGTGTAGGCACAACTCGAACAGGTGCGTCCCGAGACCGATGTTGCCACTCGTGAAGCGAGGATAAAAGAATAGGCTCTCTGCGAAGGAAATCGTCTATGAGACGCCAGATTACGTATGCGCGTACCTATCATAATATACGACGCAATAATCTTTATCGCGCCCGCTGTACACTCCTGGAGTCCTAGATTCAGCCACGTAGTTGCACGCATGAACATGGCAAAAAATTGTTGCAACAAGCTTGAAATTTATTGTTGTCCTGTATACAAACGAGAGAAATGTTTGATCTGGGATGATCGTACGGTCGCGAAGCTCGAATTTTCTGGATTTTGCTGGCGGGTTGTCGAATTTTTAGAGTGAGGGTATTGAGGGGGGGGGGATGTCTTTAGGCGAGGAAAAAATGCTGATTTTTATGATTACTTTTTTTCGAGGAAAGATTTCTTCACCATTTTTGTGACTTAGGCGATGTTTTATTACTACTTTTCGCTGTTAGGTGGTTTTCAATTTTTTCATAAATCTTTAAAAGTAGCGGAGGTATCTAAAGCACGGTCGTCTAAACGGGTTGTGGCGGATGTTGTCAGACGGCGTGACACGTAGCGTCGGCGGGATTAATCTGAAAAGAAACCAATGAAAATTTATCTCGCATTGACACTCTTACGCAGAATATGAACCAAGAAAAAGTGAGAAATGTTGAAAATCAATGAAACGGTACGCTTTGAAACAAAAAGATTGAATTATCCAAACAAAATTACTATATTTTGCAATCAAAAATACTTTTCTTCATTTTCAAAAACATGTAGGGTCACGTTTTAGACACTAAGGTTAGAAATATTTATAGGAACATTTCGTCAGAATCGGTTGATTAGTTTTTCAGCTATACGTCACGCCAGTTTTGCAAATGCACTTTGAATTTGCAAATCTCAAAGAAATTCAAAGAAAAAAACTCAAGAATTTGAATATGAAATTTATTGATTGTGCAGGTACGTCATCAGCCTTTCAGACGCACGTTTTGCTCTCTGATTATCCGTCGAATCGTCTTTTGTGGATTTAATAAGGCAAATCATGAATAAGTGGAAAAATCCGCGTTTTTTTCGAATATGAGTTCCGTCGTGAATCTTATGCAGCGCAGACAAATCGAAGTGTCAACAAAGTGTTTAGCAAGGATGTGGCTGATGAACCCGCAGTCCGTCAATGGTTTGAGAGCTTCCGATCTGGCGATTTCGATTTTCAAAATGAACAACGTGCGCGACCTGAGAGCAAAGTGGATGATGATAAGCTGAACACTGCTGTGGTGGCTCAAAGTACGCGTGAATTAGCAGCAAGGTTGGACTATTCCAACAATATTTGAAACCATTAAAAATAAATCGGTTGGGTTAAGGAGGTGAGAGCACCCCAGTTGAGTGAAATTACGGTTTTTGGTTTTTTTTTCCAAATGCCAATTTTTTAATAAAATATGTACTTAAGGAGGTTGGAGCGATTCAGTTGAGTCATATGACGGTTTATTCATTTTTTTTCAATGAATCTCAAAAAAATGCATACGAGGTACATATATATTCTGTATATGCTAATTTTTTTAAATATATAATTAAAGGGCAAAATTATGCATTTTAATATTTTTATTACGTAAAGTAGAAAAACTTTTGTGTTACTACCAACTTAAAAAAGTATAACATTATCGATGATTATTATGAAAAAACTACGACAACGAATGTTTTATATAATACACAATGAAATTTTGAGTAATTTATAATTATGCCTATTCATATTTACGTCACGAGATTATTGACCCATGGATTACGATAGGCAACATGAGGATTTTTTTTTCTAAATGTTTACAAAGCTTCAGTTTGCGTTAATCCGTTGTTAGAAATGGTTTATCTTGGTGCTACATAACAAAAAAAATTACACAACCTTTAGTGTGATAGTCTTGCTCATCGAACCGCACGTTAAATTACATACATCAAATTATTTTTTATCCCTGGTGTTTTTGAGTGAAAAACCTCGAGAAAAATCTTTAAAATTCAGTATAGTCTAGGCAATGACATATTTAGATTTTTTTTTAATCTTGAGTTATTGCGAACGCTCCAACCTCCTTAAGAAGTTTATGATGCGAAAGATGGATGTTTTTTTTCTAAATGTTTACAAAAGTTTATTTTCCGTTGATCTGTTGTTAGAAATAGTTTATCTTGGTGCTAAAAAGCCAAATAATTACGTCACCCGTAGTGTGAATGTCCTGCTCTTCAAACTGCACGTAAAATTACATACATCAAATTATTTTTTATCCCTGGTGTTTTTGAGTGAAAAACCTCCAAAAAAATCTTTAAAATTCAGTATAGTCTAGGCAATGACATGTATTCTTATTTTTTTTAAATCTTGAGTTGTGGCTAACGCTCCAACCTCCTTAAGAAGTTGGAAATCTGACATTTCACACTTAATAACCTAATATATTAAATAGATAATCCATAATATTTATTTTGAATACATTTTATATCATACGCATCCACACATACCTGTATAGTAACCATAATAATAATAATACTAAAAGGCGACAGCGTTTTCACGAATCATCGAGAAATTTTTCCCAAATTCGTTCGCACCCTTGAAAAAAATGGTGCGAACGAAGGAAATTGTCCACTCGACGGACTCGAGTGTAAAGTAATAATGATTTATTTCGAAAAAGCCGGTCATTAATGTATCGAGAACGCAAAATCAATATTTATAAAAATAGAAAACAGTATTACAGGTTTGAGTCTCCGTGATGTATTTCCAATTGCATCGAAGTCCAAGTGAGCGAGGTAGGAAAAAGCAAGGACGCAAAGGCGGCTTGAGATTAAACAGAGCGAGACATAGAGAACGCGTATACACATATATAAAGTGGGATAGAATGCCATTGGTTAGACGAAAAACGATTATTCCTAATATGATCGAATTAGGGGCCCTCAGGCACGAGGCGCGAGAAACAAATGTGAGAAGAAACGAGCCCGATCCGCACCTGTTGAATCTTTGGATTTTTTCCTTCGAGCAGCACGAGGGCGAACCAGTCTCGTATTGTTCAAAAAATAATATAAAGTTTGTACAGAGAGAAACTAGCCAATAATTAGAGAATACGAAAAAGGAATGAAACGTCACGAAGAACGGTAAAACTACACTAAACATATTTTCTTGCTTTTCATCATAAAAACGATTCTCTCTCGTTCGATGAGTGATTTAAGTCGCCGTGTTGAATTTTTTTGGATAGACGATAATTACGAGGACGATGCCTTACAAGGCTCGAACAAAGGAGCTTCGGAGCAGAACAAGATTCTTTCAGAGATTCTTTTTAAGCGTTACACTCATGTACGTCAGATGTTTTTTTTTAAGACTCAGGTTAGATTTGCTCGAGAGGTCAATTTTGAAGGTCTTGCAAGTATCTCTGCCTCGTTTCCGAGGAGGAGAAAAAAATAACAAACTGCATACAGTTCCTTAGAAAAATTCTTGAATGGCGCTGGAATTTTAATCACGATGAGCGCGGAATGGGATTGTGTGAGATATCTTAAGAAGGGAGATACCGTTAGGCGAGGACAAAATTTGCTGATTGTCAATTTTTTTAAAAGGAAATATTTTTTCCCCATTTTTGAAACGTGGGGTATGTTTTATTACTACTTTTGGGCTGTTACATGGTATTTTTCTTAATGATCTTTAAATATGGCGGAGGTATGGCACGGGCTTCGAAAATTCATTTTCAAAACTGGCGAGACGTATAATTAAAAAATTAATCGACCAATTGTCTAAAACATGGCCCTGAATGTTCTTGAACATAAAAAAATAAAATTTTATGGGAGACTTTGTCCTTGAAATTTTCAAAAAATCAATTTGAACTCAAGATGAGCAGCTAGAAGAAGAGGAGGGATGCCTCTATGGACCAGGCATTGCCGATTAGCGGTAATTATAAACACATTTGTGTAAACATATTACAAAACTTTAAACGCGTTTTTCTCGAAAACACGTTTTTAAAAATGGCTGATATTCTCCTGACCGCTGTAATTAACATATCGACCTGAAATTTGGAGAGCATACTCAGAAAACATGTCTTCACGGAATGACGGATCGTTTTTTCGATAGATACATTTTTGCATTTATTATTTATCATTTTATGCGAAAAAAACGCGAAAATTCGATTTTTTTTAAATTGCCGCCATTTTCCGAAATTTGTACTAAACGAAAAACCCATCCGTCATTCCATGACCAAAGGGTCACAGATTGATAATATGCTTTGAATTTGCGTTTCAGATCAACAAAGAGGGGGCAGTGATGTCAGCCGTTTACCTCCCGCGATTTGAGGACCTGTTTTCGCGGGCTGCAACGACCGACATTTTGGTATTTTTTTTCAAAAAAAAATTTTTTAACGTTCTGTATATCATGAATAAAAGCAAGAAAAAAACCGCACTCAAAAAGCTTTACTCGTTTCCTTTAAAAAAAATAAAATGTAAACACCTGAAATATGGCACTCCAAGGACAAAGTCTCCGTTAAGTCCGAAATGTAGCTATTTTTTCGGAAAATTCAATCTTTTTGTTTCAGAGCGTATCATTTAATCGATTTTCAACATTTCTCACTTTTTCTTGGTTCATATTCTGCGTCTGAGTATTAATGAAGGAAAAATCTTCGTTGGTTTTTTTTTTCAGATTGATCATGCTGACGCTTCGTGTCACGCCGTCTGACAACATCCGCCGTAACGCGTAGAAGACCATGCCATCCCTTCGCCATTTTTAGAAATTAATTCGACACAAATACCGTGTAACAGCCAAGAGAAGTAACAAGCATATCCCAAGTCTCAAAAATGGTGAAAAAATCTTTCCTTCGAAAAAAAAAAATTACATAAATCTGCAATTTTTTTCTCACCTTAAGGGATCTATTTCCTTAACGACGGCTAAATCCACGATTGTCCCCTAGAAACGCCACCCAAATTGCTTGGATTGTAATAGCTTCGGTTTTATTCGCCAAAAACAATGGACTGCAATTTGTAGAAAGTTAGAAGCTTAAATCAAAATTGTATACCCAAGCGAAAAAAAAGTATGCCAAACACGAAGGGAAACTTCGAAATACGCTTTTATTCCCCCTGCAAATAATTGTAGCTTTTTTGAAAAACGAGCATACCTTTGACAACAGTTGATTATGGGTTTTTTCTACCTTTGTTACGGTTACCCTTGTAACCTTAAAGGGTTAAACGTAGTTCGTGGCGGGAATAAAGAGGAATTTTCGCGAATTTTTTCTGGGAAACCGTGAAGAGATACATTTTTTTTTCAATATAAACGCATATGGTATTGAGGACTTTTTACAATTTTTGCATTAAAAGGTATTTATAATTGTAGGAAATGCAATGGCTTGTGCAGACCGCTATTTGAAAAACGTCCTTCGCGGTGCCCACTGCAGCTCGGAATGAAATCATCCGATATGAAAAATCAAACGCCTTTAGTTTTTGCATGATTTGCAGATGTAGTGCTTGGACGAAGGATTTAATAAAATGTTTATTTTTGAAAAAATGGCTGCACTCTAAAGTGAAAGTATCGATTTTCGGTGAAGGAAAGTCTCTACATATTTCCGTTTATAGAAAACTTCGCATCGAAAAAAGAAAATGCCTTCGTTTAAGCACTGGCTTTTGACACGTTTAAGAAGCTTCTAAAGTTCGAAGTTTATTGATGCAGTGATTTTTTAAATATAGTGATCACACACGTTTTGAGAAAGTTATTTTGAGAAAAAAGCGTTTAAAGTTCGCCGGTTTGCAGAGCCTACCTATAAACGCCCATAACTCTCGCAGTTTTGAATGGATCGATTGCAAATTTTCAGACATTATTTTAGAAATGTTATATTTTGAGAATCCGTCTAAAATAGAAAAATTGAGATTTATAATTAATAAATATCTACCAGGAGTAAGCCCTTAAGGACATTTATCGCAGGTCCTGTCGGTGAAAGTCCCACGGCCAGATTTTCTCCTAGACGGATTACATTTCGGGCTGACGAAGACATTGTTCGTCTTCCAATAGAACGGTATTCCTTTTCTCTTTTTTTTTTCTCCTAATATCAGCCTTTTCAGGGGTATCTGCACAACAGCTGTCTCTCTCGCACTCGTGGCCGCGCGGTTGGTATGACACTATTCCTTAAGGGCTTCCACTGTAAACGTCTAAAATTAGGTAATTTTTCGCGATTTTGTTTTGGGTGGAAAAAAAGTGAGAGGATAATAACATCCAAGGATGTTATTAGTCGTATCTTCAAGTGAACAAAAAAAAATTTATATAAAGAAATTATACAAAATAGTGACGCTGGAGCCATTCTCGCGAGCCATGCTGAATTTGAGACGCTCTGTGGCACGCAGTATAGCCAACGCAAATTTGAATTTGGAAAAAAAATTAATTCTATTAATTTACATGAGTATAGCTAGAGAAATACGTAGGGGATTTTGAAAATATGAATTTTTGTATAATTGGCAAGAATTCAAAGTAAAAACTCAATTTTATAATTAACTCATGGAAAATCTCGCACGTATTTCTCTTCAGGATGTTATTTGAAAGATGTGTTTAAAACGTGGAGTGAAAAGAATGAAAATTGTTGGAGTTATGCTGCCTGCTGTTTTGAAAAATTGTGTTCCGAGAAAATCGGTCGACGTCTCGCACACGGGCCAGCCACTGCCACCGCGCACCCACACGCACCTGTGGACCTTTGTTTTACAGGTACAAAACTTTTTTCCCCTTATTCTAGATGGTTCAAAGCACCTCTTAAGGCGATTAAAAAAAAATGAAAATTATACAGTGTTACCCCTTAAGACGAAACGAAACGCGTTGAGAAGTTTCGTTTCTTTATTGCTATTGTGCTTCATTGGTTTTGACCGGCATAACGCACGGCACTACAAATGCGACCCTTGCAGCAAATACTTATTTTATATATATATATATATATATATACATATTCCGCGTGAGCGGGCAACACATACGCATTTCGTCACAATAATCTCTAATCACTTTCATTATAATTTTTGTAATTTTTCTCCGTTATTTCGTCACTAAACGCAATGGTTCGAGTTACGATTACCCCAACCGGAAGTTCATTTCATAACCCTTGCAACTACAATCTCCCGTGAGAAATTGTTCTGTAATGTTCTTTTTCTTTCTTTTTCGTGAAAAACACGAAAATCCGGAGGTCATAGGTGCTTCCTCAAGTAGCTGGACGTTGACTGTCAAAATCTCAAGTCATTCGGTACAGCCGTTTTTGAGAAAAATTCGCCAAACTTTTCATGGATTCCCTCACCGTTAGAATCCTCGTAATTTCGCCCTAATATCAATAGCCGGAAGGCGCCTTCCGCCGCAAAAAAATCTCTAAAAATTCCCAAATCTTAAGAGGTTATACCAGTGTGACACTTAAAAAAAAATCGAATTTTTTGCCTTTTTCGACAGTTAATACTCTCAACAATATCCTGTAAAAATTTCAAGGCCATATCTATCATTTGATCTTGTAAAAATCGATAGTTAAATCTTTAAACGCGTTTTACTCGAAATGAGATCTTTCAAATTTGCTGACAATTGTAACTCAATCATAATATCAAATAAACTATCAAATATATTTCACATAATATCAAATAAACTCAATAACTTCATAATTACGCAATTTTGTTAGATTTTGATATTTTTTGAAAATCCTACGTCATTGTACAGGAAATACCTTCCAGTTTAACGACATTTTTTCCTTTTTCGGTTTCAGCTGCTCAATCTGCCGGAATCATGTTAGCAGTAGAGGAACTTTGCTTTTTGGCGCCTCCGAAGGCAGCGCATAAGTCGCTCGGATCTCAATATTTTTCTATGAAAAAATTATGTAATATAGGTCAAATATAGCCAAATATATTCTTAATTTTCCGAAACATTTAATTGAGTACTTGTCTTCCAAAAAATTCTCGAAAATCACCCAAATTTTCAGCGTTCACACCGGCCCCTCGAAAGCTTTTTTTTCTCCAAACTGAAAACCTCCTGAAAATCGTGTCCGATTCTTCCGATTGTGGCAAATTCAGCAGTCTCCTTTCCGCGTCGCGCGTTTATTCGGTGAACGCGACGCGTCGACGGGAGTATCGCGACTGGCGGGCACTCCGTCGTGATACCAAATAAACGGAATTCCACGATGCGTTTAGTTCGCTCGTGAAAATATTGCCTAGCTTCGCAACCCCTTCCACAGTCGCGTAAAAAAACGCCAGCGTGTGTCTTCGTCGCGGATTCGTCCATCTTGGTCTCGGGTGAAATAAGAGGCTCTCGGGTGAGTGAGAGGAACATCGTATACTAATGACATGTAATTGCGCAACGCAGCATCGCGGCCGACCGAGTCCTTGGGGCGGGAAACTATATAAAGAGAGCGGGCAATGCGCGAGAGCGAGTTAGCTCTTTTGAAACCGCCGATAAAGCAATATGTCGATCGTTCACGTGGTATCGATAGCGATTTGCGCGATCAGTCTAGTCGCGGTCCAAGCCGAGGACGTCGCACTTCGTAAGTCACCTCTGCGTCGATCATTCGCACACCCCCGTCGATGAATCCCGATCGGAATCGATCGATCGATTGCAACGTGACGCACGGGGACAATTACGGAAACACTCGAAGGGTCTACTTTTTTTTCGGTATTCAAATTACAGTGCACAGCCGGAATTTTTCTGAGATAAAAACATTGCATATGACGTTGTTCATTGGTGGATATTTTTGTTCGGATATTGTCGTGAGAGAACATGAAAAAACGTGACAATCCTTGGCTCTTGCAACCGTCGCATTTTCAATACTCGTGGAGCGGTCAGTGAGACATTCCGGAGCGATACATAGCCCTTTTTTGCTGCAAGGCTGTCGTGAAAATGCGATAGCCCTACACTTGCCTTTTAGTACAGCAAAAAATACGAAAATCCAGCACTGTTTAGCGTAGAATATGAATTTTTGACTGAAGGTAAATAGTTGCGTACTGAAAATAACACCTAAAATACAAAATAACGCATAAAATGTTGCCTCTCAACTCGCCCCAACCCTAAGAAATAGGGGTTGAAAAGTTAAAAATCGTCGTATCTCGATAATTAATAGCCCGATCGAAAAAGGTTTCAAACAGAAGTTGTTTGTAATAATAAAATTCGTATAAAGTTATCTGACGTCCAATCCCCTATCTTTGAAAATAGCGGCACAAAAACGACTCGAAAATTCGGGAGTGATGCGTGTGCGAGCGGAGTAGACATATCGCTGCATCCTTGGCTGGGTCAGTCGTGCTCTCGTGTTTTTATGCTGCTATTTTCAAAGTTAGGCGATTGGACGTCAGATAAATTTATACGTATTTAATTATTCCAAACAACTTTTGTTTGAATCATTTTTTATCGGGCTATTAATTGACGAGATACGGCGATTTTTAAGTTTCCAATCCCTGTTTCTTAGGGTTGTGGCGTGTTGAGGGGAAAATTTTTAATGGGGTTACTTTCAGTATTCAACCATCAACCATCAGTCAAGAATTCATATTCTACACTAAAAAGTTCTGGGTTTTCGTCTCTTTTACTGGACTGTTTAAGGTCTTAGACCACAGTAACGGGTATAAAAGCATGTGCGAATTCAACATTTTTTTTTCAAATGAAAAAGTGATTCGCGCACAAAATTAATTACACATCTATTTAGTATGAATATCAAGCCGTTAGAATTTTTTTTCCGATGTACAAAATGGCCGATTACTAAAATTTTCTTTTGTTATCTTTTTTTAGGCGCTCCGCGACGTGACATTTAGCATCCACAATTTTTGACCGGGAACAAAAAACAAAAATTCTCGTCAATCTACATTAGAATACCTAGAGAAGTACGTACGGAATTTAAAAAAGATTGTTTTATTCAAAAGCTGTAGATATTTGAACTTAAGAAATGATTTTTCAGTGAAAAAATTTCGTTATAACTGCTCATAAACTGCTCATAAAAAGAAAAGTTTTCGATTAATGAGAAATTCCGTACGTACTTCTCTGCGAAATGCAATTAGGAACATAACTTTTAAATTTGAAGTAAATCGAGTGAAAATTGTTGAAGTTATCTGTCACGCCAACTGGAAAAAAGCTGTTTCGAGAAGTTTCGAGTAGTCGGCCATTTAGTACATCGAAAAAAAAAATTCTAACAGCTTGATATTCATAATAAACAGATACGTAATTAATTTTGTGAGTGAATCATTTTTTGTACGAAAAAAATTGTTAAATTCGCACATGATTTTATACCCGTTACTGTGGCCGAAGGCCTTAAACAAGTTCGATCGAGAGTACTTTCGAAGAAAAAGAAACATGCGATTGACATCGATCACGGTAATTCAAATGCGGGTGTCAGATAACTTTGATCGTTTTCTCAACGATAAAGTCTCGCTTCGAGGCGAAAAGTCGCGATTCTAGCGAGTGCTTGAAATATTTCAAGGATGATTTCTCATCGTCGCTCAGGTTCTCGTGGTTCTTTTTTGTCTCACCTCATTCAAGTTTATCCGTCGATGACGGCAAGATCGCTTGAAACATTCATGTACGAGGATATGTATACTTTGCACGAACAAATTGAGAAGAAAAAAAACGAAAATCCTTATTATTTTTTTAATTCTTCAGCATTGTCCTTTTCAGAGACATTTTTTTTATAAGCTTTCCTTATTTTTGTCACTCAATGGACCGCTTTTCCGATGATCAGTGCCGGCTAACTGACAAGCAAGTTCACATTTTTTTTAAATGCGGCCCTTGTGCTATTATCGATACAATTGTTTGTGTTTTATTCGCGGTTGTTTTTAATTCACTCGTTAGTGGATTGAAACGAGGTTTTGTGCAACTTTTTTTAATACCCTGGTTTTTATGCAATTGTTGTTCTCACACTTGTTTTCGTTTTTATACAATTATATATGTTTGCAATACATTTATTTGTATGTTGAAACAATTTTTAAAATTATTTATGACAGACCTGTTCTTTTGTTACAAACGGCACGATTTTGAAAGAAATGACCATTACAATACGTGCAAGTGGTTGCATTTTTGTAGAGACAGACGGACGCAAAACGGATGTAATTAATTTACGTAGGCGTGTTCGAGCGAAATAAGTAATATTGGACAATGCAATTGTACAGTTTATCTCCGAAGGGTCGGTGCTGGAGAACGCTGCCGAAAGAATTGCGAGACTCCAATAATGTTTTTTCCTATCTAATAATCGATTTCCAATAATTCGATGAATAATTACTAATCCTCCGATTGTTATTTATTCGTTATCGAAGGATGAGTTATTTGAAGAAACCGGATTATTAGTAATAATTAATAATATTTCCAATCGAAATAATTAATTATTAAATACCGATTAATAATTCTTTCTGTCAATTCGATTCATTGCCTCACAAGATGAATACGTCCAATCGATTTTAGAGAAATTAATTTCTACCCGAAAGCAATTCTGAAATATTAATGCAAAAAAGGGTCCATTTCGAAATATAGCTTCGTCAGTAAAAACGTGCAAAAAGGATTCCGATGACTATTCGTCCTGCTTGAGGCTCGCCATACAAGAGGCATGGCCAACATTCGTTCAAGGTGACTGTCACTTTTTTTTACTCTATCCCTAAAAAAAGCATTGGCTCGTCGAAGCGTCGCTTCCTCCGAATCGACGTAAAAACTGGATTGACGTTTCGTTTCAGGAATACCGGAACTCAATGCTCCACCTCTCGATCCATTCGTAATGGAGTTTCAGAGCAACAGTTTCGAGGTGGGCGCAGTGATCGCCCAGGTCGTTACGAAAAATGTGAAATCCTACGGACTCGCCAAGGCCCGTTTTCTCTCGGTGAAACCGCGTCACGAAGAAGGCCGTTTCTCCCTCAACGTTGATTACGAGATGCCCAAGGTTTTCGTCGAGGGCGATTACAAAGCCGAGGGATCGATCGGATCCTTCAGAATCGGCGGCAAAGGTATGCGAATTACGAAAAGCGGGTTTCCGCTTCGTCCAACAGGCAGTTGAATTTTTCGTTGTTGTCCATTTCAATGTTCCTTCGTGTGCTCAGAGTTCCTCTCAGAGTTTCTTTCAGTTCCTCGTTCCCAAAACGTCAATTGTATTCGCACGAGGGCACAGGGAAACTGTGCAAAACTTTTTTTTTAAGTTAAAAAAGTTTTATTTTATAGCCTAAGTTTTATCAATAAATTAAAATGCCAGCTCGTTTTGAGACACTCTATATGTTGGAGAATTGGGGTAGGATAGGAGGATAAAAGAGAGAAGAAGAGCTCGAACGATTGAATTGTCGAATTCGTATTGAGTGGTAATGTTTGATGAATAGGTCGATTCAACATATCAATGGAGGACGTCAGATCTATGTGGGAGATCGAGGGACCTGTCGTTAACGACAAATGGATCATTGAAACTTTCCGCTTTACACCGGAAGTTGGTAAAATGAGGGTCTGGGCGAGCGATCTCTTCAATGGCAACCAAGAACTCAGTAAGTATATTCCTGATCGTATCGACTTTTTTATAAACCCTTTTTTCCAAACCTCAGTCCCTCATTTTTTGTAATATTTCAATTACGCGTATAATGATTTTATAATGTTTTTAGAAACTCTTCGTTACTTCTCAACGAGGAAACAATTGCACCGAATTACAATTGCCATTTTTTTTATCGTTCACAGCTAAAGGGGCGCTCTCGTTCATAAACGAGTACTGGCCATTGCTCTATCACGACATGTTGCCATACGCGTCTCAGGTTTGGAACGATTACCTGGGCGATCTCGTTCGCAATATTTTCTCGAAGCTGTCGTTCTCCAAGACGTTTCCCTGATTCGACAAACTCCAGTATTCAACGAACGTAACTCGACGAAAAAAAGAGGACAAAAAAAGAAAAACAGCTTTCGTGATCGAGCTGGTCTCATCGTTCGATCGTTGATGATCGCAAGACTATTACAGAGCATATAAAATTGCCACCTCAATGTCTTCTTTCAGCGACGAAACAAAAATAAAAACTGCATACATTAAAAGTAAATAGAATGGTCGAGGAATCGGCGAATTTTTTTGTTGTTATCAGCTCCAAGGTATTTTGCGCTGTGGTGCAAAACGTTCCGAACTTTTTGCTTGATGTTGATTTAAGAATGATTAACCCGATGTGGCAGGATAAATTTTCGTTTTCGTTGTCTGTAGACTCGCGGCCATTTTTATTTTTTTAAATTTCTTTCCGTCCACCACGCCGCAGCTTGCTCAAAATATACCTATATAAACGACATGTTTAAGCATTTACAATCTTGTGTACAAACCAAATAAAAGAAGAAACGGTATAGTTTTTTAAAAACCTTTATCCGTTATTCTTCCAGCGGACGCAATTTCGGTTAATTTCTCCTTGCTCCTATACCTTGATAGCTCGATCGCTTAAGGGGTCTTCTCACTTTAGACGCTAAAAAGGCTTTTTCATGAATTTTTTGATAGGTTTAGATTATAGATGTTGATATAAAAGTTGTTACACTTAATAAATACACTTTCGTAATGCATTTAAAAAAATTTCATTTATTTAAGTCACTACACGGAGAAAAATACGGCCTCAAATTCTAACACTGGTTGCCAGAATTCTAATATTCAGTGCTAGAAAAGTACAGCAGTTTACTGCCAGTTCGGAATTCTAAGACTTGTTGTTATAGAAGTGTAAAAATGATTCTCATACCGTATAGTAAAAATGATGCGTGCACATTACATTTGAAACTATTCTTGCATAGGCGCGAGTCCTATACGCTGAGTCCTGTACGCCATATTTTCATATGGATTTTACTATACGTATAGCATGAAACTTCGTGTATGTATAGATTTCACTATACGCATAGCATAAATCTTCGGCGTATAGCGAAAAATATTACGAAGTTATTAGTAAAATGTGACTCTTTATACCGTACTTTTTGTAGAATACTGGAAACTAATTGTTCCAATCACGTGGACAAAATGTTTTTTGAATACTACAAAAAATCACAATATGCCGAATAAGATGTATTATTTGTATCAGTTTACGTGCCATATCGTAGGTTAAAATTTAAATTTCTTCATTATTACTATACCATAATTACAATATTTATCTTCCATTCAATACTTTTTGATATTGAATGACATTTTTTTTAGCATAGTATTAATATTTTTAGCATAGACGAAAATGGTGGTTAAAAAAAGATCGTAAAAACATTGCAGGTCGGCGCTGTTGATGAAATCTCGGAGATGGATCAACCGAAACAAAAAAATCAAACGGTTTCAGATTCACTATGTTAATGGCTATAGCGCACATCATTCGAAAATCGTGTTTTTTCACCGGTTTTGGCAACAATAAAAATAGTAAATATCAAAATTTAAAAAATCCTTGATGTGCGCTGTAGCTATAGTTGTGAAGAATATGTGGTTAAAATCTCATCACGAGGATCGGTTCAGTAGTTTCGAAGATTTTATCAACAAGCCGTCGAAAAACGTTGTTTTGAGAAAAACGCGTTTAAAGTTTGTTTGGGTTATATAAATACATAAACAAATTTTTTTAAATGTATTTCGAATGTGCATTTATAAAGTGTAACAACTTTTATATAAATATCTTCAATATAAACCTATCTAAAAGAATCATGAAAACAGCCTTTTTTCAGCGCCTAAAGTGAGAAGACCCTTTAAGGGGTAACACCACTGTAGAATTTTCCAAAAAAATATTTTTTCCATATTTGCTCAAGAGATGCTTTGAACTATTTAGAATAAGGGGAAGAAAGTTTGGTACTTGTAAAACAAAGGTATGCAGGCACGTGTGGGTCTGCGGTGGCAGTGGCTGGTCCGTGTGCAAGACGTCGACCTTTTTTTTTGGAACACAATTTTTCAAAACCGCACGCAGCATAACCCCAACAATTTTCTTTCTTTTCACTCCAAATTTTAAGCACATCTTTAAAATAACATTTCGAAATGAAATACGTACGCGATTTCCCATGAGTTAATTATAAAATTAGTCATTGACAAATGATTGTTCTTTTTTTCTGTCGAAAATTGAGTTTTTACTTTGAATGCCTGCCAATTACACAAAAAAGAATATTTTCAAAATCCCCTACGCATTTCTCTAGCTATACTCATGTAAATTTATGGAAATGTTTTTAAAAAATCCAAATTAAAATTTGCGTCGGATATACTGGGTGACGCAGGGCGTCTCAAATTCAACTTGCCTCGCGAGAATGGCCCCAGCCTCACCATTTTGTATGATTTTTTATTATCAATCTTTTTTTGTTCACTTGAAGATATGACTAATAACATGCTTGAATGTTATTACTTTCCTCTGACTTGTCCTTCCACCAAAAAAATCGCGAAAAATCACTTAATTTTAGACGTTCACAGTGGTGTAAGCCCTTAAATAGTGCCCATATTTACTACTAGTAATATACGCCGATCTATGTACCAGGTGTGTAAGTATGAAACCGGAATTTGCCCATAGGTGGCGCTAGATGTCGATGCAGTTACCGACACATCACGTCAGCGGTGTCTTGTTATTGTATTGATATCCGACAAAGATTTCCAACTCACAATAACACGAGTTTCATTCAGTAGCATTAGTTTATTAGAGATAAACATGTCGAGTTTTGTGCCAACAAATTACGATTTGCGGACAGCACTACTTTTCTGTTTTCATCTGAAGAAAACCGCAGCCGAATCGCATCGAATGCTTGTGGAGGCGTTTGGTGAGCATGCTCTTGGTAAAACACAGTGTTTCGAGTGGTTCAAACGGTTCAAAAGTGGCGATTTTGACGTGAGGAACGAAGAACGTGGAAGACCACCGAAAAAGTTTGAAGACGCTGACCTGCAAGCCTTGTTGGACGAAGACGACGCTCAAACACAACAACAACTGGCGGATCAGTTAAAGGTGACCCGAGAAGCCATCTCCAGTTATTTGTATCATATCATTACATTAAACGTGTTTTTTCTGTACAAAAATTCCGGTTTCATACTTACACACCTGGTACATTCATTGATCGAGGGGGAGTAATTTATTTACGGGAAAAATTGTAATTTTTTTAATCTGTGAGATTAATTAATATTCTTGAATAATTGTGCCCTCGAAGTGATGTAAAACACTTCCTTTGTCGGAGCCGGAAAAACACTTCCCTCCTCGGAGCCGGAAAAAAGATTATCTTTCGTGATTTTTTTCCGGGAAAACGTGTGCCGGTTTTCAACTTTTTTTTGTTGCATCAAAGAGTTTTGAGTATTTTTCACAATTTTATTATTGAAAAATATTTATAAAGATGGTAGAATACAATGGTTTGTGCAGAGCGCTGTTTGAAAAACGTCCTTCGCGGGTGATCACTGCTGCTCGGAAACAAATCATCCGAAATAGAAAAATCAAACCCATTTAGTTTTTGCATAGAATTATGTAAAAAACTGTGCGTCGAAAAAAAATTCTTTCATTCCTGCACTGATTTTTTGTATGTCAAAGGAACTTGTAAAATTTGAAGTCGATCGGTGCAGTAATTTTTGAGATATCGTGGTTACCGATTGTGAAAAAGTCATTTTGAGAAAAATGCATTCAAAATTCGCCGCGGTTCGCGGAATCTACCTACAAACACCCACAACTCCCTTAGTTTTTAACGAATCGACTTGAAACGTTCAGAGAATATTTTTGAAATGTTATATTTTGAGAATCCGTCGAAAACCAAAAAAAGATATTTTCAAAAATTTCATAGGTGTAAGGTGCCACAAAAATTTCAACAAGGTGACTTCCTCTCTCTTTCTCTCTCCCTCTCTCGCCTAGTAAGTTCAATTTCCAAGAAATAAAATACAATAAATCATACGAGTATGCTTCAGCGATCTGCCAATCTCACATAAATCAATTCAGACTAAATGAACGCATTATACGTCAGCCATCTATGAATTAAAAGAAAATAAGTTCAGAAGAAAAGAATGGGCTTGAAGTTTGCATCGTTGGAATTCAACGATTTTTTCTTTGATTTCTTATTTTCATTATTATCGAAAATCATATTTTCTAGACTTGGTTTGTAGATTGCCAAACCGGGAGCCTAAAAAAAATGATCGCGGTGATTTTTATAGCTCAAATCTGTCAAAGGAAATTTTTCAACTCCAGGAAAAAAAGATTTCATTGCATTCCAAACTTCAACATTATAGAAAAAATCCGTCCATAGTTCAGCAATTTGGTAAGTTGAAATGAATAAATTCGGCACAAAACGAAGCTATTATAATACAGCATCTGGGAATGTGAAATAAATCCATATGGAAAACATTAACTCTATTATAATTTATTAATCTGTCAAAATGTTAAATAAATACACAAGATGTTGAATCCTCCTAGCTCGGGGATTTTTAATTTTATCAACAAAATATACCAGTCGCTTCGAGTGCTCGTCGATAAGGCAAATTTAGAAAGTTTCTCGCCTCGAACTCGCTCGCGCATTTGGGTGGGAATCGTGGTATCGTGGAAAGTTCCCTTCACCTCGTGCAAGACAAAAAACCCACTCTATTGCAAATTTCTCTAGTGCGTGCATATACCGCGAAAGCGATGGGAAAAATGCACGTCTCAAACGATCGAATGCTTTTTTGTCACGAGATTTCAAAGAGTCAAGAAACAATACGAGTGACTCGTACAGGAGAGTCGAAGAATCCTTTGCAATCCGACGTGTCCCGCAAGACTGACTCGACAACAGCAACATTGTCGTCTTATCTTTATGTACTATTTCTTGTTTTCTATGTATACTAGGATTTTACAATAGCCAATGGAAATTAAAGCTGTGAGAATATTGGTGAACATATATATATGTAAATACATATATTTATATATAGAGGTACGCCGCAGTGTAACCGCGCAGGTAACGTATAATTTGAATAGCCGCGCGAATCTCATGGCGACAGAAAAGTTTCCACCGGCACATGAAGCAACAGTTGATTGACGATACCGGCGAAGAGGGTCGATAATTTCATCTTCAACTGCGGTTCCATCGCTTTCAGCACTTCCTGTCCGTTCTCTCGAAGAAACAGATTCGTTGCTTCGGCTGTGATTTCACAAAACGAAATAATTAAAAGAAAACAATCGTTGAGTTGATGCGTGCGGTGAATAGTCAAAACAGTTCTTACTATGGAAATGTACAAATACACTTAGTGGAATTATTTCTAAGCACTTTGCAAATTTTTTAAAATGTCTCTTTTATTCATCGTTTTCAGGTTATAATTATTTATATTTTATATTCTCATCACAGTGGGATTATTGAAGCAAATATTAAGTAAAAACGGTATAGATTTAAAAGAAAACAGAGTATCATTTCGGCGTAGCAGAATATACATTTGCTGCGTAAATATAAAAAAAGCTACTTCTATTGAAAGTGTCCAGAATTCATTCCACTAGTGTATATAAATATCGACAAAAATGGAATATCAGGAAGTATGATTTTAATCGTTAAAATACTAAAACAGTGTTCCACATTAACTGTTTGGAAGAAAAAAATTACAAATGACTATAAACTGTAAAAAAATATGCACATAGGAAATTTGTTGCTATAATTTGACGATCGACGATGAATTTGCCAATAATTTATTCTCGCACCAATTTCACGAATTTCTGTTATTTATGCCAATGGCATTGTAATGTTCGAAATCTTCGGCTTCTTGCCCCGGTATTTATCTGACTGGAAAGTACGCTCAAAAGTGACCAAAAAAAGTCATGATGCTGTTTCCACAAACAGCCAGAGATAATAAATAGATAAGATAATAATATATTATGGATAAATTTATAATAAATATAATAAATATAATAAATATAATACATACAATAAATAAATATCATAAGATCATAAATAAATTTAGGCTATATGGGCTAAATAGATTTGGCCTAAATAGCCTGTGACCTTGTTCACATTTTTAAACAACCACGCCCGTGCTCCATGTCCATAGCATAGAAAAAGTTCAAACAGCGATCCAATAATCAAGTACTTGATCTTATTGCCTTAAGGCTTTAAAAAGAAGCAATCGCTCGAGCGAATATAAATGTCAATTTTTCTAAGCTTTTGCGAGCTGACCGATATTCCAACAATACTCACTCAATATCCTATTATTGTTAAAGACTCTTCTGACCCGCATGTTGACGTCTTTCACACTTAGCTGAACGTCCAAATTCTCGACGTGCAGATAAGTCTTCTCGTTGCGAATGGCGGTGCTTACGGTGCCGCGTACCAGAGCCCGTGCTTTTCCGAATCTCGCGTGGAAAGTGCCGTTTCCGCTCGCCGGCAATATTATCAGGATACCCGAGCTGAAAAGAAGCGAGTATTGTACATATGACTGTTCGTTACATTCGCCGGACCCTGAAACTGCGATTGTAAAACGCATTCTCCGTTAGGCTTAAAAGAAAATGCGATGACGTTTTTTTGGAATTTTTCGGATGATCTTGCATTTTGGAAATGTGCTATGTCATAAACCCGATCCGTCACGTGCTCGGGATGCAAAAACCACAAATATACCACCATTTTGACGAAACATCGATTTTTCGTGGTTTGTTGATTTTTTTTCATAAAGTTACAGCTACGTTGAAGAAAAAATATGGAGGTCAAGAAAAAGAAATCTTCGGGAGAAAAATAAAAAGAAAAGAGAAAGAATAATGCAATTTCCTATTCTGACCTAGAGTAATGAGCGTCGAGAACGAGGGCTGGCATTCGTATGATTGCTTCAAAGGGTGAGCCAAGCTTGATGTCGTCGACCGTGAAGTTGCTGGCTCCCCTGACGAGTAGATCGCGCAGACGAACCCTATAACCGTTTGCACCACCTGTCAGTGACAGCGCCAGCTCGTCCATCTGTTTGGGATTCGAAAAAAAAAAACACTATTACACGTATCCCTGGTACTGTATAAAAAAAGGTTCTTCGCAAGGTGTGCGTCTCAACCCCAGCATGACACGTGTGTTTCCGGCGCACCCTTGCTCGCATTCGCCTATAAGTCGAAGTTAAGAAAAACTCGAGGAAACTTCGACTTCCATTATTTTCCAAAATTCTTACGATATTAATTGTATATCATCGTGACGTGAAAACAATAAAAACGTCAATCAAATTTTGAATTCTTTTTTTTGGAATCGTCTCGTACGTAGAGACTCTTTTGAAAATTGGCAAGTATAAAAATGTACTTACGTGAAAGGGTTCGACAGAGGGCAATTCAATTTCTGGTATTCCGACCCTCAAGTACGGTCTCAGATGATGCAGAGAATCTATCAGGCAAGTCTTCAATTGGGGATCGCTTCTCGAGCATTGTTTCACGTATTCCACTGGAAAAGTAAAAAATATTTCGCGCCAAATTCCCACAGTGCGCCTTCTATGATAACCACGTCCTTATTGCCTTAGCTTTGAAAAATGAAAATTGCTTAATCTTTTAGAAATTGAAACATAAAAAAATGGAAAGAATTGACAAAAATGAAGGAAAAATTGAAAAAAATGGAAAAAAGAAGAATGGCGCCTTCTACGAAAACGCCAGGTCCGTATTGCCTTATCTTTGAAAAATAAAAAATGCTTAATCTTTTGGAAATTAAAAACAGAACAATGGAGAATCGAAGAAATTGAAAAAATTGAAAATGGAAAAAAATTGATAAGTGGAGAGAATTGATACATTGAAAGAATGGGAAGAATTGAAAAAATTGAAAATGGAAAAAATTTAAAAATGGAGAGAACTGATACATTGAAAGAATGGTAAGAATTGAAAAAATTGAAAAAGAAATTGAAAGACTTGAAAAATGGGAATAATTGAAAAAAATTGAAAAAATAGAATCTTCAATTTTACTTACGGTTACTGGTCTCCGCAAAAATCGTCCCAGTCAACAGCGCCCCGATGAATCCCAACAAGAAAAATGTCATTTTTGCGACAGCAAAAATTGGCAAAGAAAAAGGTTTTTCTTCTCGTCCAACGACGATTCGATATCACGATTGATATCGAGGGCTGCTGATATATGAGAGGCGCCTCTTTTACCAGTGATATCGAAACAAACTTCGAGTGCAAATTCTCCGACAGCTTTCTCAATGCCCGAATGATCTACTCCGCGACGTTGGACGTTGCTGCGCCTCGGGTAAATGAACCTCCGTTGCACACTGCAGTTAAATCAACGACGAGAGTACGAAATGACGTTCGTAAAGTCATACCAGTTAGTGTACTAGTCGTACTGTTGGTGGAAGATGAAGTTTCATGGTGGCGAACACTTTCACCGCCCCACCGTACGGTGTATATAGATATCGGAGATGCATCCACGGGTATATACATATATATGTGCATGCGTGTGTGTGTGTGGGACAGCGATAACAGGTCTACAGCCTGATAGTCCAGCAAAGTACTATAGTGGCAGATCTTCTCGATTCGTGTACTGTCGCAATGCATTTCCGCTTCTAAAACTTTGCACATGTATATATATATACCTTCGGTTGCAAGACCTTACTCAGGAGTTGGTCAATGCAATTAATTCTATTCAGACTTGTTTGCATGGCAAATCGTCGAAATAAAAGATTCACATTCATTACCGGAAATAACCAGACGATGGTAATTGATTGCAGGCGCGGCTCTGGGGGTTTGCTTGGCATTTGAAAAATACCATTTTTATTTAGTTTTTTTATAGCCAAGGGTCTCAACTTTCATTTGTGACGGAGATATTAAATAAATTGCAAAAATTGACAGAGTTACGACTTTTTGCTTTTGCGTTTATCTCGAATCATGTTTTGAGAAATTGCATAAATCGTATCGCGAAATCTATTCATCCGATTCACGTCAAATTCGGACAGAGCACAATTTATAACATTTTCTGGCGCATGACCAGATGATTTTTTGATATGATTATCCATTTGTTGATATCATATGATTGAAGTTGTCTTTTTTCGCCGAAAATCGAACTTTTTTTCTACAGCTTACCATTTTCGTTATTTAAAAACTTTTAGAACAGTATCCAGCGATACCATTTATTATTTTACTGAAAGTACATTGAATTTGTTTTCTTTTCACATGACCTTAGTTGCCAGATGCACCTACACCGATTGCTCATGCTGCAACGTCAGCACTTTGTTTAGATAATAATGACTTACTTGCTTATTAATATTTTTCAATAAAAGAAACTCCAACTTGGCAAAAGAATGTATCAATTGTGTATAAATCTCGACGTCGTAATTCCAAAACTCTCATCCGAAAAAAAATATGCAAAACCGTTCTGTGCTTGGGCCCCAAGCTTATGCAGCCGCGTCAATCATTAAGTCGTTTGAGCAATTAAAATTCTTCCGTGCGTGAATGAAACGATGAAGCAAAGCGAGTTTTTTTAGGGAATAATGACGTCCAATTATGTTGGCCAGACAATTTTTTGAGGCTTGCCTCTTATTCGAATATAGTGTTACCGTTGTGCTCATAGCGCTCATCGTCTTACGAGAATTCGGTGCAATTTGATCGCGACATTTTTCTACCGTTGCTTCTGCCATTTCGAACATCCGGTGAACTTACCTCGTTCAAATTGATGGTAGATGGGTTTCTCCACACAGCTGGTCACATCTACACCTGCCTGTAATCGAGATGTGCAGCAACGCTTTGCCTGAATTCACAGCTAAAGCGACTGCATTCGCCGCCTAGAAAAAAATGGAATATTTAAATTGTCCGTTTTCACATCATCAGCGGAAAATTACAAAATAATTTTCCGTAGCCAGCTTTCCATCTTAACGCGGAGTACGGGAGATTGCGAGTAAGATATTGTGCTATATGCATGGGTATTTTATATATACATAAACATACATACACACATATATATATATATGCTTGTTTGATATTATTCCCTGAGACCACGTAACAGTCTGAAGGGCATCACAACCCAGCAATCTCGGATTGACCCAGTTGTCATTAACGCGTCAAACATGCACGGCGTAATCGATGCATTACAGATGCACGTTTGGTCGCCTATGTTATGTATGCGGCGATAATCTCCTAACATTACATATATATATATAAATGGGGGAACGAAACTTCAAAACCGGTATCTCAACATAAAATTGTCTATTCGCATATCTGGCTGCTTTTAATGGGTTACACCTAGCTCATGGCCGGAAAAACGAGGAATTTTCGTAAATATTTGTTTAGGGAAACGTGTACAGGTTTTCGAATATTTAGGGGTACCTACCTATAAACGCTCATAAGTAGCTCAATTTTGTAGTAATGGACTTCGAATTTTCAGAGGATATTTTTGAAATTTTATTATCTCATAGAAATTATATTATATTATAATTTTATTATTATTTATTATTATAATTTAAGAGGGATAATAAAATTTCTATGAGAATCGTGGATTTTTCAAACAGGCCAGGGAATTTTCATGACTTTGGAGCTTACGCGATAGTCTTGATATTGAGTATGGGGCATTGAGCTATTATGAAGATCGTCTTTGAAGTCGAATGTCCTCAAAATGATCTTTTCACACACACACACGCACGCACGCACGCACACGCACACGCGCACGCACACGTATATTCTAGATAATAACGCCTACTCAATAAAATAACTCTATACTCATATCGTTCAGGTAGGAGAATTTAATAGATAAAATAGTCATAAGTACAGGAAAGAAGAATAAAATATCATGGAAATACTTATAACCCATTGAGGTCACACCTCCAAATAGTAACACATCGGTCACATGGAGTGCAGCGAAACCACTCACAAAACCGAACCCATCTGCGTTCTTTTTAATGTATCGACTTAAATCTTGCGCCAAATTTCAATTTAACATGTTTTCTAAATAATCTAATAGTTGTTGTCTTCTATTTAAGATTTTGAAGTAGTCAAAACACGATAAGAAAAAAATTTCACGAAATCTGACTTTTTTTTACAAAAAAATTCGTGAAAAATTTAATTTTTGCCATATGGTAAAAAATCATACGCCGTTTTACTCTTGAGATATTATATTTTTGAGAAAAAAATAGAGCTTTTTTGGACTTTGAAAAAAGTATATTTATTTCGATGTTTGAACTCAAGACTTTTGGTCGATGTCGAAAAATGGAAGTGGTACGTTTAAGTGGACAAAATAATGTTGAAAAATGGTGTTTTTATTGCATAATTCGTATATTTTATAAATTTTGATATGAAAGTTGAAAATATTTGAAGATTTTTTATTTTTCGTGCCTTCCACAATCGACGCACAAATACAATCTATGTTCGTCACACATAGGTCGTTCGCAGGAAGGACACTGTATTTTTGTTTTTTTTTTTTCGGCAACTCCTTTTGCCTTTCACCTTTTTATTCGGCAACTCAATCCTTTCATCGACAACTGGTTCAAAATGTTTGCCTAAAATTGTCGCGATGCCCACACGCAAACTCTTGCGAAGCGATTCTTGTTTGTATCGACGTTCCAAGAAAGGTTTGGCAAGATACACACAAATTTAATCCAAGCATGCTTTGACGGTTATTTTCACATCGTTGCCTTCATTTGTGTATTTGCAGTTGAGTCAAATACGTGCATTTACTGCAGCTTTTTTGAGCGTTCTCTGAAAAACTCGCATGGGCCAGCGTTTAATCTTCGAGTGTACCGTATGCGAATGACACAGCCAATGAAAACAATCGGTGGAACCTTCACTTTTGTTATACTGTAACAAAAGTAAAGTAAACCAGAAATCATGTAAAATGATTTCTGGTCTTCCTTCGTTTGATGCAATCGTATGCTTATCGGATCTAATGACCAACACTATTTTATGTTTTTATGGCGTATATGACACTAACGTCATGTTATCTGTATAACAGAATTTTGAGCCCGGAGGAGTCTCCGAAGACACTTTCATTTCGGCAGGAATCTCTTACTTATTTTTTTCTGATAGTACCGGTAATTTTCAGTTGATAAGGTTCTTCTTTCATACGTTGCAAAAGAGGCCCAGATTTTGACCAGTTATCGCAGGTGACGCTGCGTTTAGCGCCATGAATCGGAACTGACGTTTTTCGGAAATAATATTCCGATATTTTCTCACCGAGCAGCAGCTCGGTCAACGGTATTTTACCCAAGTATGGGATAGCGTATGTCAAATACGACGTTGATGCATCATCCAAAGAGAAAAACTTCAATCCGTACTTATTGTAAGGCATCTACTTGTAAATTATAAACATTATTTGCTGCCTAAAACAAATAATTCACTTCGTGCATTAATACTTACGTTACTGAATATACATGGAGACAAAAAATGTGTTTATGACTGTTTATGACTTGTTTTTTTTTTTCAATTTTTTCCACTGTAAGGTCACACGGTGTCTACTGGACTCCACGAGAACACACGTCCGCACGAATCGAAGTCTTCAGGTCAACTGACGACATGCAGACCTTCAAAAAGTGTTGAAACTTAATGAATAAGGTTCAAACAACAAGAGATGGCGCAACAAGTTCGATTTTGAAAAGTCTTTTCTAGCATAAAATGGCCATGAAGTTGGCCTGGGGTACAGTGGACCCTGAGTGACCGCAACGGGATAAACACGATGATAATTGCCCTACGTTGATATCGTGTCACGGTATTGTATCTCGAGTTTAACTGTCACTTTTCTTTGCAATACTTCGTCGCGGCTCGGTTTTTCTCCATCGCTATAAAATTTTGACCCGCAACTTGTGTTTTAAAGCGCGAGTCTCGTGCATGAGATGCGCGACTTATGGAAACCTGACGTATCCATAGAGGTAGCTACCGGGCTCAAACTTTCACAAAGTCCGAATCAAGTTCGACCAAGCAAAACGAGTTTTTATTCCTCGCTTAATTATCAGTACATGTGTTTCGTCTCTTTTGCCTATTACTTCTTTTGTTCGAAAATTCCCGATTGCTCGAAATTAAATTTTGCATAAAGAAGATATAACAGTTAGTGAGTAACGGGGCGGCATTATAGTGTTCTTTGTTGCGTTTCATCGTACTTAATCTTTGTCCTGTATCGCTAAGTCATTATATTTTACAATCGATGAAACTTTCTCACATGTCGTAGTGATTCTGTTAACGAGCGTGCCAATTATTTTTCGACCAATCTTCAACTATTTCGAATATTCGACGCAGCCTCCCTCACCTCGGATGAATTTTTCGATCCCCTCTTCATCCGCACTTCTCCCCACGTATATATTCATAATATCAATGTAAATGTTAATATTATTTTATGAGGGGAATCTTGGGATTTGAATTATGTAACGTTAGTCGAAAAATTCATGGGATAAAGGACGTGCTAGCTCTTGGCTCAGATACATTGCTGAGAGTGAAAGCAAACGGTCGCGTCGTGTTTCTCTTCGAGCACGAAACTTTGCGTTGTGCCGCCACCGTGGATTATTATGACTACCGTGGTATTTAGTCGATGATATACCATAGTTTCGGAATAATCGAATCGATTAACTGCGAAATAATCTAGCTAAGAGTGCCTGTCGAGGAAAAGCTGTCACTGTTAGTGGCGAGAGCAGCCTCGAAGATGCTGAAGTTCGTCGTCATCGCGATTCTTTATTGCGTGGCAGTATGTCGAGGACTGGAATTTGGTAAGTCAACGAGAGTGGAAGAAAAATATTTTTATGTCCCTCGTAAGCAATTTTTCATAGTCTTGCCATTTTTTTACCTTTGTTTTTTCGCGTGGAAGTGCATTTGCACTTTTACGAAACAATATTAGCTGGCTGTAGTGTTTATTTTTTTATTTAAATCTTTTGTACATTTTTTCGTGCGAGCGCCATTAAGTTGTGTATACGGACAAATATATATGTGTAATTATGTATGGATGTAGTCGCTCGGATTGTACAACGTACGAGCGGTGAATGGCCTATTACTTCAGGGTCTCTCGAGTCTGGAAATTACGTGTCGAGGCTCTCGGTGCGAGAGGAACACGAGAAAATATACGTGGAAGATGAAAAAAAAAGAATATGCTTTCAATAAAAATGGTCATGTGTCTTTTCAACAGAGGACGCTTTCAAAAATTGTCACGTCGATGTTCAAGGATTCGATGGTTGTGTGAGAGAAGGCTTGAACGCAATTCGGCCTTTTTTCAAGACCGGATTGTCCAAGTACAACGTGGCTCCGTTTGATCCATTTTTCGCGAGAGAAGTGACGGTCAAGCGTGGCTTGCCGAATCTCGGATTTACTCTGACACTGCGAAACGTCACGGAGACTGGATGGTCGGCCAGCAAAGTGACGAAATTCGTGAGCGATCTGCCAAATTATAAGGTATCGCGAAATGTTGTTTTTTATTTATTTTAATTTCTTACTGTAGAAGGAAACATTATTTTTACATGTGAGAGTATGGAGTTTATGTGCAAGTGTGTAACATATTTTTTATAGGCGGTTGTTTATTTAAGAATGTATGGGAGAAGGGCGAATAACGTATGAAGATCCGGGAGGGGGGGGGGGGGGGCAACCAGGACTGAAGCCTCAAGGCCTCCACCATTCGATTTTTTAGGGAAATTTCGCTGACGAATAGTACGCAACACTTTGCGAGAAAAAAAAATACTCCAGAGATCTGACAAGCAAAAGAAAGTTCACACCTTTATGAAGTACTTTTTTTTTAGCCCTTGCCAGTCACACCTGGAAAAAATTACGGAAAAGTCATTGTGGGTGAAATTCACCTCAATCATTTTGCAATGTGATAAATTATTTAAAAATTCACAAAAAAAGACTGCACTTTCAACTCTTTTTTACACGACCATACCCATTATTTTCAAAAAGTGTGATTTTAAATATGCAAAAAAGTCCCATTTTTCCGAATTTTCTGGAAGGTATTCCAGGTCAAAAAACGGCTGGGGTATATTTCACCCGGTGTGACCATTGAGGGTTAAATAACATTCCAAAACGTATTTCTGTACGGAATGATGAAAAACACTGAAGTCGATGAAATCTCTATAAAATGAATATATTGCATTGTTTGCAGCAGAGGAAGTAGTGAAAGTTTACAAAGATGATTAAGAACCCAGCCTTGGAAATGAGTTGATCTAATTCGTATCGATGATGGATCTATACGAAAAAAAAACTATGGAAAAGATCAATCTAATTTGTTCTATTACCAAATACTTGAAAATTACAATTTCAGAGCTATATTTCCTAAAATTAAAATTACATTGAGAATGTATTTGATGTTTATGGTGTCGAAATGGACTGGAGATCGCCCATTTTCGAAAATGAAGACTATAAAAAATAGAGTACGAAAAGCGATAGGACAAAATCGCGTGTCAGATTTATCACTGCTCAGCATAGAAACCGATTTACCCCGGAAACTGGATTTCAGGGAAATCAGGAAAGATTTTTTTTCGAAAAAAGCTCGCAAAGTTCCATTCACCTAATGATAGAATTAAATGTTTTATTTCTTGTATTCTAAAAAATCTGCGTATGTTGTATGAAAGTATCTCGTTTTTTTCACAATCAATGATTAAAACACGATAAAAAAATTAATCTCGTTTGAACGATAATTCGCGACTCCTCACTTCTTTGTTGCCCCAGGGCCTTTTAATTTGGTCCTTATAGGGACAACATTGTATCGGGATAATGATGTCTGGGGAACTCAGGCAAAAGTAGCCAAGAGTGAAAATTTCCAAAAGTGTGCCCTAGTTGTAAAGTGAAATTGGCCGTGTGTGGCACAATATGCGGACCACGCCTCAAATACCCAGTGAAAAGTATTTTTTTTTTTAGTAATCGTTTCACTTTTATTTGGTAATATTTAACTTTGTTAGAGCAAAACTGTTAAGAGTGACTATGTAGAATTAAGAGAAATAGCAGAATTACGAGAAAATGAGTAGAATCAAGAGAAAATTAGTAGAATCAAGAAAAAATTAGTAGAATCACAGTATATTATAATTATTAACGTTACAATTATGTAGTGAATGATTATGACATTTTTCAAGAAGTATTCTCCATATAAAAATTATCCGCACAAGAAATCACAAACTTTATGTACCATTTTTTCATTATGACTTTACTTATCGAATCTTGATCGCGCGAGTTGAGCAACGTTCCATGAAAACGCATGCAAAACTGCTGGGAATTAAAAATGTTTTTTTTTTATATCGTTTTTGGGAATCGATCTTAAATTCTGCATACAGGCTCATAACAGACGACGTAATGCATGGAATTTTTATCGCCATTGTAACGTTACGGTAGACCTATATAAACAACGTAATAATCGAAAACTGATTACTGAACGATTACCTGAAATCGAACGTGTCGAGTATAATGAGGAAAACACGTACACCTTTTTAATTTATGTGGTTTTTTTGCTTCGGAGGATGGGAAGGGTGATGCTCGCGAAAGTAATTCCCTGACACTAATTTTCCACGCGTGGCGCTATGTACGAATGGTCAACGTGTACCAGGCGCGATGCGGAAGAGTGTCGGATCTTCTTATATGAAACTTCAACAAAGAATGCACTTGCTCGTTTTTTCAGGTTGTTTACACCCAGAGTTTTCCCGAAAAATTTCTCGCCGGTGATTATGAATTTGAGGGAAGTGTATTCGGTCCACGAATGATGAATCGGGGAAAATTCACACTGGCACTGTGTAAGTATAAAATCAACTTTATTGATATGATTCAAAACAACATTTAGGCTATACTTGAGTGAACCTAGAATGTGAGGAAGACAGGATCGTAGATTTAATTGCTAATTTTTATTCAGCAATATTATGTTTCTTTATTTTGATTGCACATGTCTTTATTTTTTTCGCATTAGATTCTTATATTGTGTAATTTATATTTGTTTAAACCATGAACATTATTCTGATGCTTTTTATTGTGCACAGTGTTTGGTCAAGTTAAAATTGTACATGATGTTCTCCATGAGGCGATAACATTTTTTTGCACGCCTATAAAATAAAATAACATTAAAATAATATAACATTTGTTGAGAATTTACGAAAAGTGATTTTTCTCGTTACCTCGTTGATTTATAATGAAACATTTGCATCGTAGCTTCAATGGCTCATTCTAGTTCAGCAATATTATGTTTCTTTATTTTTAAGATTGGACATGTGAATATTTATTTTTTATTCTATTCTTATATTTTGCAATGTACATTTGTTCAAACGATGAAAATTATTCGAATCCTTTTTATCGTGCACAGTGTTCGGCCACATTTAAATTGCGCTATCGATTATGTTCACGATAATAAGCTAAGATTTTTGTTTGCAAACGCAAAAAATAAAACAATATTTAACATAATAAAAAAGTTATCGAGAATTTACCAAAAGTGAATTTTCTAGGTGTTCGTTACCATTGATTTATTTAACAAAACTCATTTTAATTCAGCAATATTATATTTCTTTGTTTTTGAGATTGCACATGTCAATATTTACTTTTTATTTTATTCTTGTATTTTGCAATTTATATTTGTTCAAAAGATGAAAATTATTTGGATGCTTTGTATCCTGCATAGTGTTTGGCTGCTTTTGAATTGCGTTATCGATTATGTTCTCCATAATGAGCTAAGATTTTTTTGCACACTAATAAAATAAAATACCATTTATAATAATTCGAAAATTATCGAGAATGTACGAAAAGTGAATTTTCCAGGTGTTCGTTACCTCGTTGATTTATTTAACGAAACAATTTCAGATGATTTAGTGCAAACGTCCACTATAACGAAAGAGCCAGGTGCAAAAGTAAAGGTTCGCGTCGAGGTCCAAACAATTCGTGATTTATCGCTGCACATTACGAATCTACTGTTCGGACGACAGATCCTCGAGGGTATGCTCGATCGTGTGATAAACGGAGTGTGGCAACCGGGCTTTACGATAACCAAGCCGATCATAAACGATCTCGTCTCAACGGCGTTTACCGAAATTTTTGGCAGAGCCTTCCAAAATTTTCCTTTCGAGAAAGTCATAAGGCCAAAACCGAGCGTCACCTCGAGGGTACCGGGAAATCCCACGTGATTCTTTTTCCTCCAATAGCGGAAGATACTATCACCGGAGGTGAAGAAAATAATCCTGACGATCATGCAGTTTCATTGGGACATTTTCTTCCAAAAAACGAAGAAAATGTCCGCTTCTCGTGTAACAAAAGTGCATCCGGAAAAAACGATTTGTTCAGTTGAGGAAACGTGTCTAGATAATGCCTATTCTCGTTCGCATCTGCTTAAGACGAAATGACGCATTATTTCGATTTGAAAAAAGAAATAGATCAGAAGATTTCCTAATATTTTCAAAAAAGGCTGCGTTTTATTAATCAATTGAAATGTTAGGTTATTTTGAGACTCCCTTTAGAAGGAGGACTTATTCCTCCTGGATATTCGTGTCTTTGAATTATTACAAATCAATTTACCACGGGTAATTGTAACCGAAAAAGGTGAAGTTTCGACTGGGCCCAAAAAATAAGCTTTTTGGGGATTTTTTTTCAGAAAAACTACAGAATAAATCGAGATTATGAAAAAGGGTGTTTATTATACATTTCAGTGTCTGTCTACAATAATTTTTTTGAAGCGATTAATTAAAAAAAGGCGGCTGTGCAGCGTTTATCTCAAAACCGCATTTTTCAAGTTGGTCGGAAACATAACTCAGACAATTTTCAACCGATTCACTTGAAATGTTGAATATATCTTGAAAAATACATTGTTTATGGAGGTACGTAGGATTTTTTTTTTATATTGCAAAGTTCATTTGTTACTAACAATTATCTGACGCAAATTTTTGAGAAGTGAAAAATTTGTTAATATCAAATGAACTATGCAATATAAAAAAAAACCTACGTACTTCCATAGACAATGTATTTTTCAAGATATATTCAACATTTCAAGTGAATCGGTTGAAAATTGTCTGAGTTGCGTTTCCGGCCAACTTAAAAAATGCAGTTTTGAGATAAACGCTGCACAGCCGCCATTTTGAAATTAATCGCTTAAAAAATTATTGTATACAGTTACTGATATGTATGATAAACACCCTTTTTTGTAATCTCGATTTATTTTGTAGTGTTTCTGGAAAAAAGCCCCAAAAACGGCGGGATCTCTACCAGGCTCAAATGTAATTTGAAACGAAAACAAGAATTTTTTTCGTCAAATATATCAAACTGGCTATGGGTTCACGATCCACTTTTCGAAATTTCGAAAACACGAAAAATGACAGCTTCTCCAAAGAAAACATCATTTTTCTATTGAAAAATAGCATGCTGAAGTCATTGTTATTAACAAATGGTTCATCCAATTAAAAAATGCATTCGTGAACCGAAAATGACTACTGTTTGAACGCTAACTGTGCAAATTCAAGTCAATAGTGTGAAAGTAACTCAAGATATCAATCCCGCCTTGTCGAGATATGTAGTTTCGAGATAATCGCGTTTAAACTCGATGGATCGCGGTAAATCCGACGCATACTGTTCCACTAAAATAGGCATAGCTTCGTCAATTTTTAGAGTTTTAGGGTCCCGTTGCTCTTAAAGTATTCTTGAAACTTCAGACTATAACAATATGCAAAACGTTTTTTTTTTAGTTTCCAGAGAGGGATACCCCTTAAAAAACGCATTTTCACACTCGAGCCATGACAAAGTACCCACTGCACACGTATGTGCCACAAGTGTGGCATCTGGTGCTAGGTCGTGCAATTATATCGGTGAGAACGGATAGATCAGTACAGCAAAAGAGGCACGACATCGAAATCTCTCAGTGAGCCTCATCTCGCCTTAACTTTCATTTTCTTTGACGAAGATATATGTTCGAATGTCTACCAAGATGCGTTTTGATAACCAAATCCAATTAATGTTGCGTTTATTCGAAATAAGTTGCCAATTCTACATTGACCAGTGAGAATTCCAAATTTTCCCTTTAATTTTGCCTTCGCAGATCAACAAACCCGAACAAATCCGTGCACACGTAATCCCACTAAAAAGCCTAATCGCGATTACTTTTTGCAACTCTTTATTCGCCATATAAAATGTGCCATTCCAAATTCACGATTTTCCATTTCACCGAGCAAATCGTTTGTTCAAACACAGCTGCTACCCTGCTAAAATATTTTCCAGACTCAAGTTAACAAATTGCAGTAGGGTCTGATTTAATAAAAATGTAATATAGCATTACAGTAACGACATGTCGATGTTATCGAATAAAAGTAATCTTGTACTATTAAGGGAAGTAAAATTGAATTCTAAGATTTTATTTCCGTGGTGGCGGACCGATTATCAAGCCAAATGAGTTGACGAGTATTCAATTTGGGCGAAAAACTTTGAATCGATCGCCATAACAGCCATATCCATTAACCCAAACAAACCCAAACAAATACGATCGATTCAGGACTAATATCGGCAGAATTAAAAAGAAGAATAAAGATAAAAGCAGTAACAATAATAACTATAATATTAATGGACCAAAAAAATCCGATGATTCAAGTCGAAACGATTTTCTTCAGTACCCAGATGTATATAAAATGTAGTATATTTGTATATGCTGTAAATACCACTTCGAGTGTCATCCCCATTTTATGTGACCCAGATTAATAAATTAAAATGACGAAAAGACCAAGCCTAATCAAGTGTATGCATACAATTTTCTCTCTCCCATCCACCGCGATTTAGACTCCCATACATTTTTCCATGACGCAGTCCACGCATCGTCCGATTATTTCTGCTGAAGTGGATATCAAAAATCAACAGCCGAAAAAAGTACCGAAAATAACAGTCTTGCCAGGCAGTTGTAGTGCTAGACAATATTCAGTGATGATCATGACTCGACATAGAGTGATGCTGCACTTTATTCTCACTCGGTCAGGTTTATCGGTCGTTAGCCTTGAGACTTCGGAAGGACAGACGATCACTCACCCCGCATTCCCACATAGCTAGGTTTAGAATCGGAGAACTCCCAAGTTCTATTGGGCTCGACAGTTCCGAAGGATATTTTCTATGATTATCATCTTTATTCGCTAAAAAAGGCTATTTTCTTGATTTTTTGATAGGTTTATATTACAGATGTTGATATAAAAGTTGTTACACTTAATAAATACACTTTCGAAATACATTTTTTTTAAATATGTACTTATTTAACTCACTATTTATAGACGAAAATGATAGTTAAAAAAATGTCCTAAAAAATTGTATACCTGCGCTGTTGATGAAATCTCGGAGATGGATCATGCGAAACAAAAAAATCAAACGGTTTTAGATTCAGTATGTTAATGGCTATATCGCATAACATACGATTTTTGATATATGCAAAAATAACAAAATGGCGGACATTTTTCGAAAAAAACGTTCTTTTTTCAGCGTTTGTCGCAAAAAAAATAGTCAATATCAAAATTTGAAATAAATCTTGATATGCGCTACAGCTATAGTTGTGAAGAATATGTGGTTAAAATTTCATGAGGATCGGTTCAGTACTTTCGAAGATTTTATCAACAAGCCGTCGAAAAACGTTGTTTTGAGAAAAACGCGTTAAAAGTTTGTTTGGGTTAAATAAATATATTTAAAAAAAATTTAATGTATTTATGTATATTTTTTATGTATTTTATGTATTTACATACATTTTTTTTTAAATGTATTTCGAAAGTGTATTTATTAAGTGTAACAACTTTTATATGAATATCTATAATATAAATCTATCGAAAAAGTTGATGAAAATAGCCTGTTTTAGCGTCTAAAGTGGGAAGACCCCCTAATGCTGTGCTGTATGCATATCCAACGGCATAACAAAAATTAAAAAAAAAAACGAAAAACTACGATAATAATGCAAGAATTAATGATGCGATTGAATTGTCAATAGCGATTCTTAATAATGTAATTTCATTATCGTTATTAACGATGATTAAATCGCATAATAATAACCGTTAATGTTTATATAATAATAAAGATTATTTTTGTGATTTAAACAAACAACAACAGCAGTAATAATAATGATGATCCAATAATAACGTTAATAAGAATAATTATTGTTAATGTCGTTAGTAGATCATCACTATTGTTGCTGTCGTTCTTTTTTCGTATTATTATTATTATTATTAGGATTATAAAAAGTTTGCACACAGACACACTGTTCGATATGAAAATCTTGCGATAATAAAGTTGGCCCAGATAGTACATGCTAAGTACTCAGTATTAGTTCCACGGCAAACGCGAGTTTTACTGTGAGAATTTTAAAACTCTCGTTTCAATGTCGAAAGAATTATAATGTGGAAAAATTTCATTCGCGCTCAAAATTACTTGATTCCATGTTTTATCTAAAATATTGCGACACGACTGGTTTTCACTCAAATTTATTGGCTGGACAAAAATTGACAGGTGAACATGACCTTCGAAATTGATTTGACCATGACAAATTTGTTGCTCCAATTTCACGATCTATTTTTAATTCGCAAATGATCCGTTTTCCCACGGATTTTACTGACTACGATGTGTTTTTAGACTGTCATTATCACCTAAGGCAAAGTAGAAAACGTATCACGTGACATATGAGTGCGAGGCAGATAGCTCAAATTTTCGAATTCTCATTTTTCAGAATGAGTAATATTTGAGGCAAAATAAAATCGTCAAGCTCTGCGTCGGAAAATTCTCCAGAGCCTGATGCTTCGTTTTTTTCCTAAAAGACTCAACAGTCTATGAGAAAACTCGGTTCGTCAATTTGTGAGGTTATGTTGCCTTTGTACATGCTCCTGACGACTCAGGATGGCTGATCAATCACCACTTATTCATTAGTCATGCTGAGCAGTCATTCATAAGATTTATTTACCGAATTCATAGAATTGCTATCTTGGTTTAGGGTGAACCTTGTCAAATATCCGGTAATCCCTATTTTTCTTATCATTTTAATCCTCGTAATCAGCGGAACACTTTTTGTTCTTCTCTTGATCCAATTGCGAAATCCGAATGAAAATTAGTAAGAGAACGCTAATGGCGCATTTTTCACAAGGAATTACCAAAAATCTGCCAACTTTGAATTTATTTATTTACTCTGAATAGCCTGTAAGCTTGTTTGCGGATTCTAAGCACGTACACCTTTGTGCATTATCATTGATCATCGAGCGAGTGCTTGTACTCACCTTGATTGATATTTTGGCAAACTCCACGTACGCGATACGAAATCAACACGTCCTTCGAAACGTCGACACACGGAAATTGACAATAAATGTTTTTCTTTCGGAAATATTTACACTGGTAGGTACATCCCGTGAGACAATGACGCGGATTATAAGTGATTCGGCTTTATTACATGCGTATATATAAGCCGACGAGATGCACGAATTCATTCTTTTGTTCTTGTTTTTGTTATTTGCTTTTTTTTCTTGTTATTCGCATTTTTGATTACGCAGTAGCGAAAGAGACTTTGAAACGGGCCAAGTTTTATTTTCATGGTAAAAAATGTTGGCCAGTTGCACGACCAGTCGTGCTTTCTTCGTTTTTTTACATCAGAGTTGCGCGGATTCTTGGTATCGTGACGCTAATGAATAATCGAAAAAAAATGTTTACTTCGGGATAATCCTCCCGATCGAATATGGTCGTAAGTGCTTTGATAAAAATGTAATGTATTTCAGGAGTCTTTTACGGTTTTACTAAATTTTAAGGCGGGCGATACCTTTAGGCAAGGTAAAGTTGCTGCTTTTCATGACCTTTTTTTCATGAAAGATTTCGTCACCATTTTTTAGACTTAGGATATGTTTTATGGTAAATATTCGGGAGTGGGGCTCCTGCTAGAATCAGGTTAACAACCCAAATCCAAACAAATCCAAACAAACCCAAACAAAAATTCGCCTGTTTCTAGCAGGAGCCCCGCTTCCGAATATTTACCTGTTTTATTACGACTTTTGGCTGCTACATGGTAATTTTTTTGATTAATCTTTCAAAACGGCGGCAGTATGGCACGGTCAAACAGGCTGTGGTGGATATTGTCGGCGGGATTAATTTGAAAAAAAACCAACGAAGATTTTTCTCTCATTAACATTCATACGCAGAATATGAACCAAGAAAAAGTGAAAAATGTTGAAAATCGATGAAATGGTACGTTTTGAAACAGAAAGGTTGAATGTTCCGAAAAAAATTACTACATTTTGCAAGAAAAAAGATTTTATTTTATTTTCAAAAACATTTAGGGTCATGTTTTAGACAGTAAGGTTAGAAAGATTTATACAAAATTTCATCAGAATCGGTCGATTTGATTTTAGCTATACGTCACGCCAGTTTTGAAAGTGCAGTTTAGAACGCCGTTCCATACTTTCACCTTCTCTAAACATTAATAAATAAAAAAACATGTAATAGCCAAAAGTAATAATAAAGCATACCCTAGGTCTAAAGAATGGTGAAGAAATCTTTCCTTTTAAAGAAAATCACGAAAATCTGCAATTTTTTTTCCTCGTTATGCTTTTGGTTCTCTTTCGGCTTATCGTAATAGCGCGGGAAAGTTGCGTTTTGGCATCACTAAAAAGTGTGCGAAAGGAAAAAATGTACAATAAATATCTTCTGTTACGGCGAACGCCTTAAAGTTTTAATTTTTTAACGTGGGTTTTAAATGGAGAAAGAACCCAAAAAGACCAAGATTCAACGCCTTGCGTTCATTCGAAGCGAGAAGAATGTAGCTTCCATTTGACATTTTAAAATTGAAAATATCTTGATTAGTTTCAGAGATATGAGCGTTTGAAGAACAAGTTTTACCAGGAAAAAAATTAAAAAATGACAAAAAATAAAATTAAAAAGAATGAATCGCCGAAATTACCAGTTAGCACACTAGACAGAATTAATGAAAATTCAACGAAGAATCTTGCTTTTATTCAGTTTTTCGACATTCAAATAACTCGATATTTCCTGGAATGCGAGTGTCTTAAAAGAAGTTTGCCGGACAAAAATTGTTAATATATACATAACAAAAATACTAAAATTATTAAATAAATTATTTGTATTTCTTATGAACTCCAACCTATTGGCGAAGGGTAGAGAACATAAAGCTGGAGTCTATTTCGTCCGTTTTGGTACGTTTCCGTGGCGCTATCTATACTATGAAACGAAATTTTGTTCCGGCAACACGACTTATCGAATACCCGATGTGAGACAAGTACTCGAAAAACTTGGGTACTCGATAAAGTTCGAGTATACCCGTCCGATCACGGGTACCCGAAAAACTCGGGTACCCGATCGGATCATAGTCGAATTACCCGACCCGACCAATTCTGTTACCCGCACACCCCTAATGCGTACAGTAGAACCTCGATCATCCGAACCCTCAATTATCCGAACGATAACTTAGTTTATCCGAACCTCGATCATCCGAACCCTCAATTATCCGAACGATGACTTAGTTTATCCGAACGCTCAATTATCCGAACGTTGGTGCGAAAGATACATTGTTGCGCGCTGCCACCGCCGTGAGCAACAATGAGCAACCCAACGCAACTTCTCCTTCTCAAACGGCTGCGAGACTTAGTCGCTCAAAAACGCGTTACAGCCGTTCGCCAATTAAAGATGGACGATTTTATTTTTAAAAATATAAAAAATGGCATTCGACTTTTTTCGGGTGTTTAAAATACACACACACACGCACGCACGCACGCGACGCGCATATATATACATATATATTTCAACGTTAATATGTATGTAAAATTTTTATATATATCTATATACTTTTTTTTTTTAAGCCTTTATTTATTGTCGCAGCAACGTCAGTGGTTTTGAGCGACCACATTGCATGTACATTTTATATCATTTTATATATTCCACTTGTTTTTAACATTACAATGATTTTTTTACACATTTCGACGCTGGAGAGGCATTGTTTAAGGTCGGCTGGCAATTTGAGATCCCGTCTAATGTTGTCAGTGGCTACGCACTCTATCACAATATGTTCGACAGTAAGAGGAACTTTGCATATCTCACACTTTTCTGAAGGCGTCTTGGAGAACAGATGAGCGTGCGTGATATCTATGTACTGTTTTTATGTTAAAAGCTGTTGTTTATGATCTCGTCCCAAAAAAACCCACGTTTCGATTATTCGAACTTTTGATTATCCGAACTTGTCTCGGCCCCAATTGGTTCGGACAATCTAAGTTCTACTGTACTTCAAAATGTCCTGACATTTTAAATTGCACGTCATTTTTTGTGGCGAACGTAGAGTACTAATCTTTGACAACTGGCATCGGGAAGTATTGAGGATGAGTCATGGAAAATGACACGATCGGACAACGCATAGAAATTGTGAAAATTCACTACAGAAGTGGTGAAAATTTTGCAGAGACCGTTCGAAAAGTCCGCGGGTCTTTTGGTCATCGTAACGGCCGATCTCGGAACACTGCACTGGGGTGAATTTAATCACAAAATTGAATGTTAGTGGTTTAATTCTGACCGCGAAAAGCAGTGGCCGTCCTCGTACCGATCGATCGAATGAAAACATGGCCGCAGTGGGTTCGAGTGTCCTTCCACCTCGATTCGCCATCGTGCTCAGCGTTTGAACATTTGGCATGCTCTGTGCAGGTATTTTTGACGAAAGATCTGCATATGCATGCCTGGAAGATCAAATTGACGCGAGAACATGTGCGTGACATTGACATGTGTCTTCCACACATAACCTCCATGTTTGTACCTTATATTAAAATAAAAATATTCGTACTTCCCAAATAAATAATACGTTTGATTAATAAATAAAAATGTCACATCATTTTGAGACACCCTTTACAATTCGAAACGAGCGCTATCTTCATTTTTTCAAGTCCTCGCGTTCGAGGCACTGCCATTGTTCGAGACACCCGGGCATCCATTCCTTCGATTAACGGGGCTTCATACGCGATTGTTAATTGAGTCAGGTGTCCGAACGTCCGTCAGCGCGCACGTCACAACTGCTTTCTTCCTTTTCGGGCTTCTCATATCTTGTACATCTTACTTTGCCAACCGCGTTCCGGGCTTCGCCTTGATTTTTTTTCGTCGTTTGCTACTCATTTACACGTCTCGACATTCGGTGTTTTATTTTGTTTATACTACACTATCGAGAAGTTGTCGGAAATTGAAACTTCGAAGGCGACTTTCGCGACGGTGAAAAAGAGTCTAGGCATTTTAACTGTAGCTCGAAGTCCCACTTTTACTGTTCCCCGAACGAAGAAGAAAGTCTTCGGGTGCAAAACAAACGGTGAGTGTGTGTGTGTCCGGAAAAAAATAAAATTATAAGGCATTCCACGTCAACTTTATCCGTAGTGGAACGTTGCATACAGACATTGAAAATTATATTGAAGTAAAAAATACTCTGACGCCCAAACTCCAAATAAGGCTGCGTGCTTGTTCGTTGTACATTTCACATTATTCGTTATTTAAGAAGTCTTCTCACGTTAGACGCTGAAAAGGCTATTTTCATGTTTTTTTTTCATCGATTCATATTATAGATATTGATATAAAAGAGCTTACACTTAATAAATACACTTTTGAAATACATAAAAAAAAATTCCTTTCTTAAATCACTATTTATAGACGAAAATGGTAGTTAAAAAATGTGCTAAAAAATTGTAGGTCTGCGCTGTTGATGAAATCTCGGAGATGGATCATCCGAAACAAAAAAATTGAACGGTTTTAGATTTAGTATGTTAAGGGGCTATACCAGTGTGGATGCTGAAAATTTGGGTGATTCTCGGGAATTTTTTGGAAGAAAAATACTCAATTAAATGTTTCGGAAAATTAAGAATATATTTGGCTATATTTTACCTGTATTACATAATTTTTTCATAGCAAAATATTGAGATCCAAGCGACTTATGAGCTGCCTTCGGAGGCGCAAAAAAAACTGGAAGGTATTTCCTGTACAATGACGTGGGATTTTCGAAAAATATCAAAATCTAACAAATGGCGTAGTTGTGTAAAAGTCTGCTTTTTTGCCTATAGAATGGTCGTTTTTTTCAATGCCAAATCGTCAAATTTCATCCAATCAAAAATATCCTACGTCATTGTAGAGTAAATATATTCCAGAGTACTCAGTTCAAATTTCAAGTCAATCGGATAATTGCTCTTTGAGTTACAATGTCAGTAGATTGGCTTATCATAAGCCAAACTACGTTTTTTTTTCTCAAATTCAGAAAATTTGAGTGGCAGACAGCTGTTCGTTTATCTATTTGACGTCGTTTGGCAAAGTTTCGACGGGATCTGAAGAGCCGTTTCAGAGATTTTTGGGTATCTATAATTTTTCTACCATACCGACCGCGATGATGTGTCATTCCGTCTTAAGGCGCCATACCAGTGTGACACTTTTAAAAAATCGATCGATTTCTCGACAGTTTATATTTTCAAGAATATCCTGTAAAAATTTCAAGGCCGTATGTCTAATTATTTTATCTTGCAAAAATCGATAGTTAAATCTTTAACCTTTTCACGTTACGCCGAATGATATTCTCCCTACAATTTTTTTTATAATTTGACGTAATTTTTATAATATTAAAAAATGAAATTCTCCCCGTCACCGATACGTACAATTCTTCTCTTCTTCCCCATTGTTATCGTGCTGCGAAGTACGAAAATTCGGATGGACCCTCTCGATTCTGAACGTGCGTCATGCGTCAATAATTTGTCCACAAGCGAATGGCTATTACGAGCGTATAGAAAGTGAAAAAAATTAAACAATCGTGGACACGAATGGGTAGAATTTGTTGCGACACGTCTCATGCGTTTTCGCGAAGGGTCGTTATCCTCTCGCGAATGTAAAATATGAATAATATCAATACATGTGTGTATCGACCGAGTTAATTATGGCTTTTACGACCGATTCATTATTTCATTGGAAAAGATTGCAGGCCGCAATCGTTAAATCGGCAATCCGCTTATTCTTAATTCAAAATACAATAAATATGAATTTTTTAACTTAAAAATACCATTAAAATTGAAACATGAAGTTGCGTAAATATTACAAATACAATTGGGGCAAATTTATCTGTGCGTAACAGGAAGTATAGGCGTATCAGTGAAATAAATAATTACTTAAGGGGTCTTCTCACTTTAGACGCTAAAAAAGGCTATTTTCATGCATTCTTTTGGTAGGTTTATATTATAGATATTGATATAAAAGTTGTTAAACTTAATAATTACATTTTCGAAATACATTGAAAAAAATTTATTTATTTATTTAAGTCACTATTTATAGACGAAGATGGTACTTAAAAAAATGTCCTAAAAAATTGTAGGTCTGCGCTTTTGAAGAAATCTCGGAGATGGATCATCCGAAACAAAAAAAATCAAACGGTTTTAGATTCAGTGTGTTAATGGCTATAGCGCATATCATACGATTTTTGATATATCCAAAAATAACGAAATGGCGGACATTTTTCAAACAAACAAAACAAACGTGTTTTGTTCACCGTTTTTGGCACAAAAAAATAGTAAATCCCAAGATTTTAAAAATCCTTGAAATGTGCTGTAGCCATAGTTGTAAAGAATATGGTGGTTAAAATTTCATAAGGATCGGTTCATAAGGATCGACAAGGAACTTTCATAAGGATCGGTTCAGTAGTTTCGAAGATTTTATCAACAAGCCGTCAAAAACGTTGTTTCGAGAAAAACGCGTTTAAAATTTCTTTGGGTTACATAAAAACATGACATTAAAAGAAAATGTATTTCGAAAGTGTATTTATTAAGTGTAACAACTTTTATATCAATATCTATAATATAAACCTATCAAAAGAATTAATGAAAATAGCCGTTTTTTTAGCGTCTAAAGTGAGAAGACCCCTTAACATTGATGCTATTTTGATGGTATACCAATTGTGGCTTGTAGAGTGTACACGTGTGTATACACGTGTGTAGTTATGGAGAGAATATATTCCGAACCCGTTTCAGCTATGTAATGTTGACGTTTACCATTCTCCGGTTATTTCCAGAAAAGAAGTCAATTTTTTTCAAAAACACGTCGCTGATTTTTGGGCCAGGGTCATCCTGAAAATACATGAAAATGATTACAGTTATCAAAGGGTGAATTTAAAGACATTTTGGATAGCATATTTTGACGTATGGGCACAATAGGCTGCTAAGAGGACGGTCCTGAACGGTAAATGTCTTCAAAATCACCCTTCTTCAAATATATACAAGTGCCATACGTTTTTCGGTTGTTGTTGATGCACACATGCACACCAACACACCCACGGATGTAAAATTTCTTATTTGTGAAGAATGTCGAGGTGGCTGATTAGACACGAACATTCCACTCTCTCGCTCATTGGCTTCAATCTTTTGTACTTAAATATATATATATATATATATATATATATATATATATATATATATATATATATATATATATACACACACATCGAACCAGATTCTCCGCCCAACAGAGGGGGGCAATGTCAAGGTAATATAAGTCCGTACGCATCTCTTACAACCGGTCATTCAAGGCGAAGAGGACGTTCGATCGGTGTTGGAGCCAAGCCAACCGCGTGCCTTGGCCACATTTTCTTGACCCCAGCCGCGAGAAGAATAAGAAGAAGCTTTGAAAACGAATAGAAACTTCGCGTTCTCGAGTTGAAAAAGCTCGGATCCACTGGACATTTTTTTCTCTCTTTTCCACTCGTTCAACTTCAAAAATAAAAAATACCGGACAATGAGGGCCTCGACGTTTTTGTGTATTCTCGTTGTGTGTTCGTTGACGATGGCGTCGAGGGTTGGAGCGATTGGGAAATATCGCGGTCTCGAATTCATCGAACCCTGCTCGAAACAGGATCCCGAACTGGAGGGCTGCCTTGCAAGATCGGCCAACGTACTCGTGGACAACTTCCGGAACGGTGAGTTCGACACCTCCTCTCGTGCATGTATTGATATTCATCTCGTAGCTTTTATAGCTTCGTTTGCTTTGATTGGAAAATACGTAAATGGTATTTCCGGCCCACGAATGAGATCGAAGCAACTCTATTGTACATGTGCATTGGAAGTGCACATTGCCGCTGTCCTCCAGTGAAATTTTCCTCATTTTTCTCTGGCAATCTATAATTTTTGCAATTTTGCGATAAGTTTTTCCATAAAAAAAAGGTATTGTGCTGCAACGCGTGAAGAACGATGGCGAATGCACATAGATAAAGCTGCATTAGTGAGAAAGAACGGTGCAATTTCGTCATCTGTTTTTAAATCGCCTCGGCGCATCTTCCACTCGGGAGAAGAGTTCCTGACGGGCGCGAAAAAAATCCGGTTATAACGGTGCATACAAATGGTCACCCAGTGTCCTACATACCGTACGTCCGTCGTGGGACGGATGAGCTCTTGTCCCAGCACGAGAAAGAGAGAGAGAGAGAGAGAGAGAGAGAGAGAAAAAGAGAAAGACGGAAAGAGTAAGCGCAAAGCGGGCCAAGAACTAGAAGGAACGAAGACCGAGAGACTGAGAGATTAGATTAGATTCGTTTCTTTCTGCCTTGGTGGTACCATGAAGCAAAATACTAAAACACAAACCAAGAATTTTGTTAAGGTAATCCTATCGCCAGGCTTCAATCCATAGGATTTTCCTCTTTCGTTGAGCTTCACCAAATATATTAATAATCGTCTCTGTAAAATTGCACGACCGGTTATCGACCTAATTACAGAAAAAAAAACATTAAAATTGGACATTTTTGTGAAGGAATTTCGAGACGACGTGCAAAAACCCAATTTCCGGTCGCTACAAAAGTGTATATAATAGTGGGAATCCGTCAGATTCTTAAAAATAATCAGATTTAGATACTTGACACTTGTAGTATTCCAATGCTCGAAGAAACATTACGATTATTGACCTAATGTTTATGTAATATCAAGATTAATTTGAACTTCCGGTATTGGATTTATTACCACTTTTCACGATAAAGAGACGTGACAGCAAGGCAACAGCTGACTGTAGTCCTAACCTCATCTCACTCATTCGAATTTCCACACATATTTAATTTTTAACCGACATATTTCGCCGACACAAATTTTCCACGCTTTTTACCAGTCGTGGCCCGAATACAATGCTTTATATTTCCCGCACCTGATATTGTTTTGACAGATCGACGATGAAAAGCATGGAGGGTAAACTCGCCTGATTGAGTAAAAATGATCAGTGGTACGACTGGTATGAAGCGATAGGAATACCTTAAGTGCTTTGGGTCCAAACCTGTACGTATTTAAAGTCATCGTGATAACGGCCCGTGGTCTCATTAGTTTATTAAAGTCACACCCACAACATTCGTTAAGAAGGGCGTGGGAGGTGGAGATTCAGTTACCCGGGTTTGGGCTCTAGGGTAAAAAAAATGAAACCACACACATTATTTTTTTTTTACCAGAACCTCGCTCCGTGCCACTCTGGCGATTTTTTTCCGATATCGTCAGACATACTGGAAGACTCTGTAATTTTTTCAGCAAAAAACAGCAGTTTTTAAATAAAAACATAATTTTCCTCTTTTTTGGTAAAAAGTCAGCGTTACCGGACGGTAAAAATTATTTCAAGTCGGCCGCTCGAAAGCTAACACAAAACTACAACTTTTATGTGCAGGCATTTTTTTTCAGTTACTTCTAGTTTCCGAGATATATTCATTTAAAAAAAACGGCATTTTCTAAAATGTTGAATGAAAAAATTTGAAAAAATTAACATAGAATGCTTTTTAGTAGTACTTTGACATAACCAATTATGGGGCAGATCTGAGATGGCCGAAAAAAGTGGCCGAATTGACAGAGAATCCCTCATATGTGATAATACACTGAAAACTATTCGACACGTATTTTGTTTTATCAGCGGGAAAACGGTTTTAAGGGAGGAAACCACCCTTTGAAGAAAAGCCTATCAAAAGGTGATTTTGCAGTTTCACACATAACAGTCCACCGATTTCAATGAAACAAAAACCAAAATTCTTATAATGTAAAGCGATGAAACATCCGCTATATAAGTATAGAAAAATAAATAAACTCAGCGGCTTCCTGTGAGGAACACGCCTTTCTTTGAGGGGTGGTTTCTCCCCTTAAAATCATCTTTGCGACGAAAAAAAACACGCGTCAATAGTTTTCAATGCTTTATTAGATAAATGAGTTTAAATATAATCGATGGTGGACACGTGAGTGATGCTCCTTGTAAGTCTGCACAAAATCCCAACTCGACATTTAATCATTTTTGGATCAATGTAACACGAAGGCTACAAAGCGTTCTATGGGCTTCATTTAGTGCAAGTCATGCAAAGTAGATGGCATCAGTTGGATCGAAATTTGTTCGAAGTTCACTTATGGCGAGATTGCAAGATTCGTGTGTGAGCAAAGTTTGCGAAAAACGAAAATATGAAAATGACAACGAAATTGATATCAACAACGACGGCTTTGTGCTCCAACAAGGGAAACAACGGCTTCAAAGCATTCCATATATTATAAAGGAATGTTGCGACACAATGTAATATGTCCGTTACACGCCCTTTATTGCTTTATAACTAGCCTCCTGATTAAATTTTACAAAAAATAAATATAACGTGTTATTTTCTATTAACGTTTTCTAATGTTTACGTTGTTGTGTTATGAAGGGTTAATCAAAATACGTCATTGAAATTACAAACTTTTTCTAGGCCTACCGAGGTTGGGCTATCCGGAAGTCGAGCCCATAATCCTCGACGAGATACAAATTTCCCTGGGCGGAGGTCCCAATGGTTACAGGGCCCAGTTCAAGAACGTCACCGCTAAGGGAGTCTCGAGCCTTCGAATCACCGGCCTGAGAACGAGAATCGCCGATGATGAGGTACAGCTTCAGCTCGCCCTGACCATCCCCAAAATTCGTGCTGTTGCCAAATATCGTTCCAGTGGAGTTTTGATTATGGTCCAGGCAGGCGGTTCTGGCGACTATTGGGGCGAATACGGTCAGTTGATATCTACACGCGATAAAAAACAACGACGAGACAAGTAGAAAAATGTTTGCTACGAGCACCATCAAAGACAAGACCACTTCAAGATGGCAAGCATAAGTAGTCATTCGAGTTGTCGGTATAACATCACAAAGAAATCTTGGTGATCGTTTATATAATCAAAGCTTAACGGGCCACTCCACTTTGGAGCCACGAAAAAAGGCTATTTTCACGATTTTTTTTTTGAGGATTTTATAAAAGATATGAATATAAAAGTTGTTGGGCTTGATGAATAAAGTCTTGAAATACATTAAAAAAAAATTAATTCATTTTTATTTATTTTTAAGTACAAAAACTATAGTTTAACGTAACGCCTCAAAAATAGGTGGGCTAGGTAGCTCCATCACAACTCGGCAACGGCTTGTCTGAAACAAAAAAATCAAAGTCCATTACATTCAGTATGACACCAGCTACAAAATGACCCTCGGATATAAAGTTTTATAAAAAAAATTTAAAAAAATGGCATATGAAAAACGAAAAAAGGAAAAAAATCGCGTTTTTTTCGCAGTTTTTCGCAAAAAAAGAGTAAAAATCAAAATTTTAACACCATCGAGGGTCATCTTGTTGCGAATCATGTTCACAACATGTGGTTCAAATTTCAAAGAATCGGTTTATTAGTTTTAGAGGTACGATGGAGCTGGATTTTGAAAACGTTGTTTCGAAAAAAACGCGTTTGAAGTTTATACTATGGAAAACTCTTACCTAAACTCAATCGGCAATTCCTGCACCGTACAAAATCCCTTCCGATTGCTCATCATCGTCGATTTCTTCATGTCTTGCCTGCTTCCGATTTTTGGAAATGTTCAAATTGGACTGGCCCCTTAATTAAAATTTACCTGCGACCCGAAGATTCGTTTTGTGTTGTTTTTTTTTTGATAATATTATTGACACGATGCATTTCTACGTTTTTGAGTAACATTGAAGTGAAAAAGATCAAATGCAGGACGACAATTATAATGCGGCGTTTCTTAAGGGTTTTGGCAGAAAATTTAGTAACTGAAAAATTATGATTTTCAATGGTTTTTCAAGTCCTCTTCGAAAAAAAGTATAGCGTATTTTTGTGATGAGTAGTATTGGGCTGGAAAATTTAGGAATTCTGCAAAAAAAAAATTAAAAATTCCTTTTTGAGTGCAGCGGAATGAAGATAGTTAAATTCCAAATACGAAACACTCATGAAAATTTTTTTCACGCATCTCATCGTCGAAAAAAAATGATCAAAGATCCATTTTGAAGTGAATAAATGGAATTTAATTCAAATTAAAGACAGTTTGTTAGGAGCGTTTCGAATTTGAAATATAATTATCTTCATTCTACTAAACCTAAAAGAGAATTTTTATTTTTTCCCGAAATGCTCACTTTTTTATGGTAAATAATACATTTACCAGATAAATAACATTTATTTTCGTAAAGGACTTGGAAAACCATTAAATATTATATTTTTCTCGGTCGCAAAATCTCCCCGCCAAATTCGTAAAAAAAACTCACGGCCACCCATACAGTTATCACCCTGTATAGATAACTTTGTGCACATCCAACTTTACTGAATTAAATTTCCGAAAAAAAAGAATATCCTTCCAGTTTATTTCATCTGACAGCTTCGTTAAAATATCAATGCTGTCGATTAATGATAATAGAAATAATATATATTAGGGTGAGGTTTGCAAAAACTTTGTTTCATTATATATATATATATATATATATATATATATATATATATATATATATATATATATATATATATATATATATATATATATGTTGATGTATATTCTTATGTATTTATATTTGTTGAAAAAAGAGAAATTTGCGTGATTTCTTTTGGAAAAACGTGTGCAGGTTTTTAAATAGTTTTTTTTTTACATTAAAGAGTATGGTTCAAAGCATCTTTTACAATTTTTGTACTAAAAAAGATTTATAATTTTGGTAGGTACAATGGTTTGTACAGACCGCTGCTGGAAAAACGTTCTCCGCGGTGACCATTGATGCTCGGAAACAAATCATCCGAAATGAAAAAAATTTCAAAGCATTTAGATTTTGCATGAATTTATCTATTGCTTGGACGAAGGATTTAATAAAATATTGATTTTCGAACAAATGGTCGGAGTCCAGAGTGCAAATGTCGATTTTCGGTGAAAAAAAACGCTCTATTTTCGTTGATAAACAAAAAACTATGGATCGTAAAAACAATCCTTCATCTAAGCACTGCTTTTTGATATGTGAAAGAAGCTAGTATAAGTTAAGGTTGATCCCACAGTGATTTTCAAGATATTGTGGTCACCGATTTCGAAAAAACATTTTGAGAAAAACGCTTTCAAAGTTTGCCGGTTCGCGGTTACTTACCTATAAACACCTATAACTCCCGCAATTTTGAACGGATCGACTTGAAATTTTCAGAGAATATTTTTGAAACGTTATATTTTGAGAATTCGTCGAGAATGAAAAAACGAAATGTCAAAAATTGTCACCTAGGAGTAAGCCCTTAATGTTTTCGTTTCGCAGAGGGAGTTAACGCCAAAGTGTTCATCAGGGCGAAACCGTACACGCACGCGGATCGCGAGTATCTGAGTCTGCAGCAACTTAAAATGGACTTTAATGTTAAGGACATTAACATGGGGGTGAAGAATGTTGGCGGTGGAAATCCGATAGTTCGTGAGTTATTTTTTTTCATACTCGTAGATCTACGTGGTTAAAAATATGGTTGGAGATTGTGAATGTTCGATGCAAACTCTTTTTCGTTTGTTCTTTACAGAGGCCGCCTTGAATCTTTTCATCAACACCAACAGCCAGGAACTCTTGAAGGAGATGAAGCCAGATCTCAGAAGGAAGCTGGTCCAGCTGATGACGAACTTCGTGGAGAGGCTCTTCGCTCAGGTCCCCTACGACGCATGGATCTCCGATTAAACGATCAATGATTGATACATCTTGCGAAACGCAATAACCGGCCGAGAACCAATGAGCTAAAATAAATAGAAGAACGGGACGACGTGCTGATCCCACGGTTGTTTGAATCTCAGGAAACTGAAGGGAAACGAGAAAAATCGAAATGCGAGGCGTCCAACAATCTCCATGAATCTTAAGGCCTTAGGCCACAGTAACGGGTGTAAAATCATGTGCGAATTTAACAAATTTTTTCGCATGAAAAAGTGATTCACTCATAAAATTAATTACACATCTATTTAACATGAATATCAAGCTGTTAGAAAATGTATATTTTTTTTTTCGATGTACAAAATGGTCGTCTGCTAATATTTTCTTTTGTTATCTTTTTTTAGGCGCTCCGCGGCGTGACATTTAGCATCCACAATTTTTTACCTAGAACAAAAAACAAAAATTCTCGTCAATCTACATTAGAATACCTAGAGAAGTACGTACGGAATTTAAAAAATATTGTTTTATTAAAAAGTTGTAGGTATTTGAACTTGAGAAATGAATTTTCAGTGGAAAATTTCGTTATAACTGCTCATAAACTGCTCATAAAATGAAAAGTTTTCGATTAATCTGAAATTCCGTACGTACTTCTCTGCGAAATGCAACAAGGAACATAACTTTTAAATTTGAAGTAAATCGAGTGAAAATTGTTGAAGTTATTTATCACGCCAATTGGAAAAAAAGCTGTTTCGAGAAGTTTCGAGTAGTCGGCCATATTGTATATCGAAAAAAATATATATATATATTTTCTAACAGCTTGATATTCATACTAAATAGATGTGTAATTAATTTTATGAGTGAATCACTTTTTCGTACGAAAAAAAATTGTCAAATTCGCACATGATTTTATAACCGTTACTGTGGCCTAAAGCCTTAAGATAAACTGATTCCTCAATGAATGATGCTTCAAGAATGATGTGCAATTAACTTTGCGTCAATTGGACATTATTCATGTGCTCGTACGTCCGCGTGCAAAAATGAATCACTCGTTACGATTTTTTACGATAAAGTCCAAGACTGCCGGAGATGAATAATTACGCTCGTAATGTGATCATTCTATGAACGAATAAAGCCACCGCTTAAAGATTTGCAGTCGCAGTTGAAATGGTCGTAAATTTTAGAGATTTCGTGATGCAGAAAATCTGCAATAAGTTGAAAGCACATTTAGCGTTGGTCTTGACTACTTTGATGTAAAATAAGAAAGTAAACGAATAAGGCTGATCTTACCTATACTTTTAACAGTTTGGTTGTCCAGAAAATCCTAGCATGGTTCATGTAATTACGATTCATCATGATCGATGTTGGGTATTGTGCATATCAGTAGACATTACGTGGATAGTTGTAACGATGGGTTTGATTTCTATATCGGAAACAGAAAATATAAAGATTTATTTACATTGTTTGTCAATAATATACGCTTTAATTTGATTTGTGACGGGGAAACCATTTGTTCTCTAATTAGGATTAATTAAATTTCTGATTAATTCTTGTATAAATTCAGTTTCATTGTTTTTTCCATTTCCGCAACGACCTTTCGTATAAAAGAAGTCCTTATTACCATGTTACTATTATTTTGATTATCAGCTTCGAAAATCCAACCGATTTTTTTTCTCACTGTTTTATTCGTATTTGATAAATCGAAGTATGTGTGTATAAATTATTGAATAAAATACTTGTAATGGCGATACTGGAGAAACTGCCTTGTGGTTTTTTGATATTAACATATTATAAACGAGGAGCTGGCGAACAAAACCGGACTCGTCGACAGCATGTGAATTTTTTTTATTATTTTTCGTGTTTTTCAAGCACACCTTGATTAGCTGCCGAAATATTTCCAATCAAATCCGGCTCTAAGGGGTCGTGCATTAATCACGTGAGGTTTTTTAGGCCACTTTTTGAACCCCCCTCCCCCATAGTGATATGTGGCGAGGTTTCTAGCCCCCCCCCCCTTGCACAAAAAAATACACGTGATAAGTCACAACACCCCCCCCCCCTCCCTCCCATCATGATCAATCGTGATGTTATCCAAAACCCCTCCCTATTTAGCCTCACGCGATTAATGGACGGCCCCTAAACACCTCAATATTTGTTAAAAACTGGGTTTTAAGCAAAAGGGCAGTTTTTCGGCACAAAAATGAAAAAAAATAAAATTAAAATTAAATTTGACGCAGTATGGACAAGTCCGGTTTTGTTCGCCAGCTCCTCAAACGTTCTTTCAAGTCATTAGAATTCTGCACGTTCACGATGCGTGAGATGGCGATGATTGCAGGGCGTGACTAAAATACTCAAAGTGATCCTTGCCCATGCCGATCATTGATATTCAGGAATACCCTTTTTCGCTTGAAGCATGAAATACGCTCGGCAACATCGTGACAAATTTGTACTTGGTCAATGAAAGGAAAAAAAATATATATTGAAGGAAGCGTATTCAGTGAACATGTATTAACCATACGTAAGATATCAGTGATACAATGTAAGGGATAACTCTATGATTTTAGTTTTAAGGCTTTCACGGCTCTTTGTGTAATGAGAAGAGTATGTGAACGCTATGATGTTCGGCCGCGATATGGCCTTTGATATGGATTTAATGATATGGGGCCTTTGAAGCTGATTTGAAGAAAATGACTTTATTCAAACACTCACTTTGTTTCACAAAATATACATAAAAAGAGCACAATTTTATTTTATTTTGCTTTATTTATTATGATATTATATTTTATTTGTAGAATTTATAGAATTTGAAGAACCACGATCGAATTCACCCAATTTTCGGGATTGAACCTGCGGCGAAATACAAAGGGGGTTTTTTTTAATTCTCGAGTCGTAAGAATTTGAAAAAAATCATAATTGCAGAAAGATTTTTCAATGTGTCGCAACATTTTTTGATACTTCTTTAGTGTTTTAAGGTATTCTTTTCGCGGAGGTCCGTATTTTGTAGGGGGCATAGAGAGGGCCCTTTTGAATAATTGTCAAATTACAGTGGAGTTTATTAAAATAAGTCACAATTAATTATTATACCCAACGATAAAATGGAATAAAAAATTCGCGCAAATTTAGCAGTTTTAGACATTTTTACACTTGATTTTAAAAGGCGAGGCTACGAAAATTCTTCTGCTAGTTACATTTTTCTAAGTTTTATCTTTAACATTTTCTTTAAGGTATTCCTTTCGCGGAGGACCGTATTTTGTGGGAGCATAAGCGCCCTTCTTGAATTATTGGTGAATTAAACTGGCGCTTAATAAAAAATAAGTCACTAACAGTTATACCCAACGAAAAATTGGAATAAAAAGGTTGGCGCAAATTTAGTAGATTTTGATGTTTTCGCATTTTGTCTGAATACTCGCTGATCAATCATTTTTTAATTCTGCACACTTTTAGATAACATAATTGCCGTCTATGTGAAATTGAAGTTCCTTAAAAATCATTTTAAAAAACTACCTTTCCATTAACAAATACTATAGTAAAAATTTCATGAAAAATGGATAACTTCTCAAACACGCATAATTTTTTAAGTTCTTTTCTTTAAATTTTGCAGGTTCACATAGAGCGTGTGGATCTTAGAAATCTAAAACTTTTTGGTCGTGATGTTTTATATTAATGCACCAAACGTTAGGTTGTATGCTGTGGATCAATTTAGACGGCAACCGTCTCCGAAGCCAGTATCGTACAACAGCCAATTTTTTTAATTCAAATAATTTCATTTTTTTTTATTTAAACAATTTTACAATTTGTACAAAAAAATTATTGTCGAGAATAAATAGTTTCTACACAAAAGAATCGTGAAAATTCGCTTATCCCCGACTGCCTAAAGCGATCTCCGCCCTTGAGACAGCTGTGGACTTAAGGGAAGTTACGCTACATGAGCAAAGTGCGGCTAGGGAACGATAGGAAAGGGTTCAGTTGCGAAGAGTAATACGTAAATAACCGCAAGGGTATTTATTGGGACTCAGGAATAATATACACACATATATGCATATATGTGTATGTGCGTAGGTAGATTTATTGATTATTATATTGAGGTATGCTGAGATTTTGTTCCGAATTTAAAAATTCGGAACAAAATTAAAAGTAGAAACATTTTTAGATACATTTTTCGTATGCTTTTTGTGGTTATTTTGAGGAACCATCTGTAAATGTCCAACAAGGTTAACTATTTTTCTATAACTGAACTTTAGTCACCACATCTTGCACGCACGTGAATTTCTGTTTAGAATCGAGCTTTCAAAGGCATACTCGAACTTTTCGAGGGGCGGCATATCATTTTGTGTCTTTGGGTTAGCTTGATTGAATTATCCATAGGCAATCGTGCAAAAGCAACGTGCAAGTTTTCAATTCGCACAGTTACTTCAACGACCATCCTAAACAAGGTGTTCGACTTGTTTTTTTTTTCAAACATATTATCCACACAGATTTAGTTACAGAAATGCATATTAAAAGTTGTCTGGATTTCGAGTTGTTTGCGGTATTTATACTTGCTTCGTTCGTTGTCATCGAAAGAATTTGGCACAGTAGAAAAAAACTGGATGTTTTTACGAATTATAAATACACGGTTCGACCGAAACATTGTGCGCTTCCGATGAAACTCTGTAATCGAGGAATAATTCGCGACGACAGAATCTCCGATTTGTGCGCAATAAGAGCGAAACACGGATCAATTCAATTTTCACGAGCTTGTGTTTGTGTCTGCATATTTATACATGGGTCATTTCACGAGGGTTGGAGCAATTTCCACTTTTGGAGAAAATTTACTTTGTCCCTCCCAAACTTGCCATAATTATTGATTCATTGTTCACTGAAGCCACCTTCAACAATTGCAAATTTTATGCTGTATTATGCTGTATGAAGGTCCGCTATGAAGGACAGTCCAAAAAGTTGCAAAATCATTGAGCAACTGAAGAATGCATCATATTCATTCTTCAACTAATTCTACTTATCGCAAAATAAATAAAAAATGGAACGAAATAAAGAAATATCGGGCAGCTGTGACCTATTCGCCGTGGGAGTTGCGAATCGGCGTGCAGTCTAGCTTCCCGTAGACTTTGATTTGCAAAGAAGTTCAAACATTTTTTCAGTTAGAACATGTATAGTTTCTATGTGACGGTAATTAAAATGGAGAAAATGCAAATTTGAGAAAATGGCACGTATTTACAACAAAAAAATTAACATTTCACGCAACAATTCTGTAAAATGTGGATAAAAAAAGTATTTTTTTTTCCAATATTTCAAAAACAATTCTCGTCAAGTAGAAGGTACCAATATTATCAATATTCCTACCGAGTTTCAACTCAACCGGCTTAATAGTTTTTGAGTAATCCTGCACGCCAATTTCGTTAATGCAGTTTTGAGAAAAACGCGTTTGAAGTTCACGCCCGCTCCGAATCCGAGCGGTGAGGCACAGCGTTCACATCGTAACGTTTGAAGTTTTTCGAATTTCGCTTTGAAACTTTGGGAAAATATTTTACATATATAGTTCTATCGTTTAAAGAAAAAAAAAAGAAATCGATCTTTTGATCGTTGTAAATGTATATCACGCCTTAAGAGGATCGCGCAAGCGGACAAGTGGCGAATTTGATAAAAATCGTAGTGGGCCTTATCGTAATGAAAAAGTAGGGGATTGTAGAATATTATACGTGGCTCTCTATATGGCAAGACTAAAACGAATGCCAATGAGTGCACCGATTTCGCTTAAGGAGGGAGATACCTTTAGGCGAAGAAAAAATAGCTGATTTTGATTATTTGTTTTTGAAAACGAAAGATTTATTCACCATTTTTCAGACTTAGGGTATGTTTTATTACTACGTTTGGCTGTTACATCGTATTTTTTAAATTAATCTTTAAAAATGGCGGAGGTATGGCACGGTCTTCTAAACGGGTTGCGGCGGATGTTGTCAGACGGCGTGCCACGTAGCGTCGGTAGGATTAATCTGAAAAAAAATCACCGAAGATTTTTCCTTAAAAAACACTCATACGCAGAATATGAACCAAGAAAAAGTGAGGAATGTTGAAAATAGATGAAATGGTACGCTTTGAAACGAAAATATTGAATTTTCCGAAAAAATGGCTACATATTGCAGTAAACAAATACTTTTTTCAAGAACATTTAGGGTTATATTTTATACAATAAGGTTAGGGTAAGATTTCGACTACCCCCCTCCCCCTGAACGATCTGAAATTTTGCACAACCCTGCCTTTTAAAATTTCAAGGCAACCCCTGAAGGGATTTTTGGCGATGCGCAATAGTTTTTGGGTTTGGGTTTGTTTTGATATTTTTAGTTGGACAAAACTTGGAAAAAACTATTTTTGGTTGGAGTTAAAAACAAAATTTAAAAATTCAATATCTCGAACAATATTGCGAGTCGCCAAAAATCCCTTGAGGGGTTGCCTTTAAATATTAAAGGGCAGGTTTGTGCAACATTACAGTTCGATCTGGAGGGGAAGGGGTGGTTCGGAAAGTTACCCTTAAAAAAACTTTAAACTTCAATATCTGGAAAACTATTGCGAGTCGTCAAAAATTGCTTTACGGGTTGTCTTGAAAGATGGAAAGGAAGGTTTGTGCAAAAGTTCAGCTCGATCGGGGGAGCGGGGTCGGAACCTTTTCCTAAGGTTAGAAAGATTATCCCAAATTTCATCAGAATTGGTCGATTAGTTTTTTACCTATACGTGACACCAGTTTTGAAAATGCAGCTTATAAGATATACCGCTGTCATTTTCGAAGATTAATAAAAAAATATCATGTAACAGCCAAAAGTACTAACAAAACATACCCTAAGTCTCAAAAATGGTGACAAATGTTCCCTTTTTAAAACAATAATGGAAATCAGCACATTTTTTTCTCGCCTAAAGGTATCCCCCTCCTTAATATTCAGCCAAAAACCATTCCAATTGGCACGGAATGTCCCATATATCTACATACACGCTAACCACGAAGTTACGCAATAATTATGACATTCGAAACTACTCCTTTGACCCGCGCGCAAGATGATTGGAGGGTTCAGCGTCTGCGGACCTGATAATTTGATTAATCGCCTCACATGCAATCGGGAGACCGTCCATTAGTCCTGTCTTATCATTCAACTTGCAAATGGCGTGTACGATGGTTGGTTTTTTGTTTTTGGTCATTCGACGTAGCTTGACCGGGTATTGAGCCCGTATTCGCGTGTACCGGACGGAGCGGGAATACAAGGTGTGCCGTAATTTAATCATTGACAATTCGAACATCAAAAAATCACACGTTCTTTTAGCGTCTTGTCTGCGTTACCGTTCTCGATTTTGCGTTTGTGCGATTCAATGAAATAGTATCGACAATGGTTATTCTGTTTTTGGCGCCGTATTATATTTTTTTAACACTAGCGTGATGCACCGGACAGACACATAAGGAAAATGCCAACCGAATGGAGATGGTTTATGCCTCTCTCTCTCTCTCTCTCTCTCTCTCTCTCTCTCTCTCTCTCTCTCTCTCTCTCTCTCTCTCTTCCTCTCACTTCCTCTGTTTATACGAGTCTATTTATTTTTGTACGCGAGTGGAATATTTATGAATTATTCAAAACGCAAACCTTTCGGTTGACCATCAATTTCTGCGAATAGCGCAGACGTACTAAGAGAAGCTAACAAGCACATTGCGAAAGAAATACAGCAAAATCAGTCTTTTTAATTGCTTTGATTTTTCTGTACATAAAAAAGTGCTCCTCTATTTTGTTTATTTTGTCCAAAATGTATGCAAAAATCGGCAAGAAATCATTCGGGACGATCATATAGCTACCATGAAACTGAGCACAGAATAAATTCTACCTAATGGTAGATTGCATTTCACACGAACGATTAGCTTATTTTAGATATTTTTAGGAAGTCGAAATCACAATTGACACATAGGTAAGTATATAGAAACGCTTGGATACACCGCGAATTTTTTTACGACAAGTTACATTTCTCGCGGATAGAAGGCACGACCGAATGTTCGAGGTTGTAATTAGAAAAAACAATCTCCATTATGCTTTTTCTTTTTTTTCTACTACTTTTGTTCACTGGGTGATCTGGACATGATGATTTCTTTGCAATTTTCGTAGTCTCGTAAACTCGAGTATAATTTCTTGGGAAATGGCATTAGGATTTATTTTTAGATCGACATGTGATCGTTGAGATTTTTCTTCTATGTGCCTCTGAAGGTTTTTTTCTGAACTTCTGCCGCAGGATTGTTCAGCATTTTTGTAAAATGCCCTGTCACTCGAGAATTGTGTGATTTGAAGTAAAATGTTCGGAGGGAAATAATAAATAATATAATAGACAAAAAAATTAGAATTGTATACCTTGATATTTTTAAATTATGTTCAATTAAAAAATATTAAGGTATCCAATTCTATTTTTTTTTGTCTATTAGATTATCTATTTGGGATTTGAAAAGAGGGAATGTTCTCAAGCATACATTGAACTTATTTCGTGTTATTTATTAAAAAATAAATAAAAATCAACAACGTTATTGAGGTATGAGCCTCTGTATAACAAATGTGGTCCAACGGCCGGGTCGATAACTTGACAGGGGTTGATCTGAAAAATAAAAAATACAAAAGATTTATGATCTATATAAATGTGGTTTTCGTTGTACGCAGTCGTTAAAAAAATTAACATTCAGAAGATGGCGGGTGTTAAAAAACGTGTAATTTCGCCGAAATGTTTATTTATATTCGGGGGCTGTAAAATGATACATTTCAAAAAAATGGCTACGTACTTCTGCAATTACCAAAATGTCGGTTTTTTACATTAAAAATGGGACAATCGTAGCTCGAGTTATGATTCCGGCCAAGTAAATCGTTGCGCTACTTTCTCTCACTAAATCGTCCGTAATTTCGATTATCAATACTTTGACTTGAATCTTTCTTCGAATATTCTTGAATATGTATACTTTGAGAAAATACAGAAAGAATCGATTTTTTTACCCGTCACAGTGGTGTCCTCCCTTAAATAATTTAAATATGATAATATTATTTAATTTATTATATAAATAAATTAAATGATATTGTATTATTTATTAAATCAATAATTTAATAAATAATATAATGTTTGACAAAATTAGCGAAAAAAGCGGATTAATGATAAAAAAAACCTAGAAACGAAATACTCCTCGCACAGCCACTTTTGTTGCACCGGTTTTTTTTCTTAATTGCATGCTTACACCTGTCCGAGTACCTGACATCGGGTCACTCCGCTGTAGCATGCGTCATACGCTCACCTCGAATTATCCGTCGACAAGTAATAGTTTCATTCTTCCATCTTCCTTCTTCAAAACTCGTCGTCAACTTGTATCTAGCCTAGGATTTAAGCGGCCTGATCATTGTTACAGTCGCGTCGACTAAAGGACGCGACGGAAACAACTCCATGTGCAAATTTGCGTCATATATCTCACGTGGGCGTTCGAGTGGTCAACATTATACAGAGGCGGCAAAAAGACACGAAAAAAGTAAATGCCTGGGTGTGCTGTAACTCGTGAGATCTTCACGTAGAGTTCAAAATGTATTTTTTTGCCTTTTTCGATAATTTATACTTTCAAGAATGTCCTGTCAAAATTTCAAGGCCGTATCTCTAATACTCCCCGAATGTTCGATCGATAGTAAAATCTTTAATCGCGTTTTTCTCGAAACGAGATTTTTCAAATTTGCTGACATTGTAACTCAAAAAGCAATTATCCGATTGACTTGAAATTTGAACTGAGTACTCTTGAATATATTTACTCTACAATGACGTAGGATATTTTTGATTGGATGAAAATTGCCGATTTGGCATTGAAAAAAACGACCATTTTATAGGCAAGAAAACGGATTTTTTTTCACAAGTACGCCATTTTGTTAGCTTTCGATATTTTTCGAAAATCCTACGTCATTGTACAGGAAATACCTTCCAGTTTAACGACATTTTTTTCCTATTTCGGTTTCAACTACTCAATCGGCCGGAATCATGTTAGCAGTGGAGGAACTTTTTTTTTGGCGCCTCCGAAGGCAGCGCATAAGTCGCTCGAATTTCAATATTTTTCTATGAAAAAATTATGTAATACAGGTCAAATATAGCCAAATATATTCTTAATTTCCCGAAACATTTAATTGATTACTTTTTTTCCAAAAAATTCCCGAAAATCACCCGAATTTTCAGCGTTCACACTGGTATAGCCCCTTAAAGGAAAATAGGCGAAGAAAATCCTCCAACATTGGAGATTTTTCGATATTACGATATACGAATCGTGCATAATTAATGCCAGTCGCAAGCTACCTGCGGTATAACACTTTGGACAATTGAGATAATTAATAAACTGACGAGAAAATGTTAATTAACGATCGAAATGAGTTCAGAGACTGAGATGAGTTGATTCGATTGCTTTGTCAATGCGCATGATCTCGGCCGCATAGACGGATGTAATTTCATACCCACTTGTGAACCCCAAGCAACATGGGGTTCCATTGCTTTCCGATTGATTTTTTTCAAAAACTTCCTTTTCAAGGACGGAGAAAGACAACGATGAAAGGGCTTTTCAATACCAATGCATCCCTATAAAGCGATCGTAAGCAAGTGAAACCAGGGAAATTCAAATAGTCACCAGGTAAAACTCAGCCTCAGGTCAATTGAACCAGTAAATAACAATTTGCAAGTGAATTCAATCAATGGCTTACGAGGAATAGTTTTTGAGAGACAACAGTTATACAATAATAAGTTATGCTATACTGATTAAAAGTATCCATTTTTTTTCTTCCAAGGAGAGCGCGAAAGTGCATCGATGATAAATCCAGATATATGGTTGGTTCTATCTAAACAACGTGACAATTTTTATATTAGTTGGATTTCTGTAGTGGAATATAAATAATTTTATATACTATAAAAACAAATAATTTGCCAAGTCATTTCAATATCAATATCAATAGTCACGATAATAAAAATAATTCGGGAACGAACAATTGATGGCAACTCACGTTGCCAAACAAATAAAAAATCAATAATAAGTCAAAAGAATCATGTCATTGATCGGCTCGCAGAAACAACAAATGTAAATATTCGAACGAATTGATTAAGGTTCGATTCACTCGGGAATAATATTTTCGAAGTCAGTTATAGTGAACGGTCAACATATTTACTTGAGAGACTGATTTATCGAGTTGATATTTACCAAATTCAGGATTAAGATCTTTCGGGGGCGGATGTTCAAGACCGAATTTCTGAGGTTTAGTTACCCAGGTTGACTTTTTTCAGGGCAAAGTGGTTGGCCATCATGCCAAGGGGAAAGTTGAGTCGATTAGTAGCTACTCATACTCTTGCATTACTCGAAACCTGTACATCAAAAAGTTCGAATATCGACGAGTAAAGCGTACCAATTCGTAGCAAAGATGGGCTGACAAATAAAAAATTCATTGTCTATTATTGTGCAATCTATACGAAACTTCGGCGTTGTTTTGGATCTCGCGGACGATCAGATCGTTGATTCTTCATCACATGACATGTTTAGGAGATCGTCAATTTTCATTTCGCGCTAGTCCAGTGCGCAGTTCGTCCGTGTGTGGCGACCACCAGCATCGAGAGGTTTTTTTTTCTTCTCTTTATTGTACGAGTTTTGTCGGCACGGGGACGCGTATGTCTGCGTATATATCAGACATGTATACGTATACGTAGGCGGAAATAAGTGGATACACAAGTAACGCGGCAAACAATAGTTCGTACGTTAAAATTGTATGTGAACTGGTGGGAGGTTTGGGAACTGTGGACGATACCATACGGCTGCAGGTTGCATTCTACGCGGTCTGTTATTTAGTCCGATTCCCACCAGACCTTCCGGTCCAATATATATTTGCAACCGGAGATACCACTTCGTAGATCAGTCTTTGCGCATCCTCTCTTGCAGTCAAACCTTCAAGATCATCACAGCTGTCGGATCTGTTCCGCTTGCAGTCTTCGCAAACCCACCCAACATATAAATATATAGATACCAAGATTTCAACGAACCATTTGCAAAATGGTGCGTTCCGGTGTCGCCATTTTTTTCGCCCTCGTTACCATCGCTTCCGCTACCGAACTTCGTGAGTACCGTCGTCAAGTTCATTTCTCAGCATCGAGATACCTACTGGATGCTCCGGATGATGCTTCGTTGTACCGAACATTTTTCGTGGTTCGGCGCCCTCGTGCGGTCATCTAAGTTTCAAAGAGTCATTGTTTGATAAGTGTACTCGGAATGCCAATGAGAAAAACAAACCTATCGCAGTCATCGATACGTCATTCACTGTTACCGGGTGCAATACTTTGGGAGGGATAAGACAGATAAAAAATGATATTCCGTTCGTATAAATTTATAATTCATTTTTCGATTTATTTGTCAGAATCAATGTTTCAAGAAATGCCATACATATTGGCTCGAAATGAATTCACGTTAAGGCCTTAGACCACAGTAACGGGCATGAAATCATGTGCGAGTTTAACAATTTTTTTCGTATGAAAAAGTGGTTCACTCATAAAATTAATTACATATCTATTTAATATGAATATCAAGCTGTTAGAAAATAATTTTTTTTTTCTTCGATGTACAAAATGGCCGACTACTAATATTTTCTCTTGTTATCCATTTTTTTAGGCGCCCTGCGGCGTGACATTTAGCATCAACAATTTTTTACCTAGAACAAAAAACAAAAATTCTCGTCAATCTACATTAGAATACCTAGAGAAGTACGTACGGAATTTAAAAAATATTGTTTTATTCAAAAGTTGTAGGTATTTGAACTTAAGAAATAAATTTTCAGTGAAAAATTTCGTTGTAACTGCTCATAAACTGCTTATAAAATCAAAAGTTTTCGATTAATCAGAAATTCCGTACGTACTTATCTGCGGTATTCAATTAGGAACATAACTTTTAAATTTGAAGTAAATCGAGTGAAAATTGTTGAAGTTATTTGTCACGCCAATTGGAAAAAAGCTGTTTCGAGAAGTTTCGAGTAGTCGGCCATTTTGTACATCGAGAAAAAATATATATATTTTCTAACAGCTTGATATTCATACTAAATATATGTGTAATTAATTTGATGAGTGAATCACTTTTTCATACGAAAAAAAAAATTGTTAAATTCCATAGGAATTGGAAAATCCTTAGGATTTTCATTTTTTTCAGCTTCACTAAATATATTAATAATCGTCTCTGTAAAATTTCAGAGTCGGTTATTGTCTTAATTACAGAGAAAAAAATGGCGTTTTTTTGTGAAGGAATTCCGGGACGATGTGCAAAAATCTAATTTCCGATCGATACAAAAGTGTATATAATAGTAAGAATCCGTCAGATTCTTAAAAATAGTCAAATTTATATACTTAATACTTGCAATAATCCAATGCTCTTAGAAAAAATTATGCTTATTTACCTAATTTTTATGTAGTATCAAGTTTAATTTGAACTTCCGGTATTGGATTTATTACCACTTGCTACGATGAAGAGACGTGGCAGCAAGGCGACAGCTGACTGTAGTCCTGACTTCATCTCATTCATTCGAATTGTCACACATATTTCATTTATAACCGACATATTTCGCCGATACAAATTTTCCACGCTTTTTACCAGTCGTCGCCCGAATACAATGCTTTAAATTTCTCGCACCTGACATTGTTTTGACAGATCGACGTTGTAAAGCATGGATGTTAAACTCGCCTGGTTGAGTGAAAAGAGACAGAGATAGAACCAATGTTGCCAAATATCAATCCTAAAAATACTGCGCGAATCGTTGGAATAACTATTTTTTCATTTTTCTAATTAGATGTGAACATTTATTCAACAGTTTACACATGGCAAATTTTAGTTATTACAAATTATTTTTTTGCATATGTTAAAAGTATGAATTGTACAAGTCACAATTATGATCAGTTGCATAATGAACATCACATACATTTATGGTCGTACAGAAGAATGAACATGTAGTTGCTAAAGATAACGAAGTTAAAGAGTGGAAGGAGTGTTTTTTTAAAATGAATAATCACAATTCCTTTTCTTTTCGCACAGCTGATTTTCTGAAGGTTTGCAAGAGGACCGATCCCAATCTTAATGACTGTATCACCAAGAGCGTGGAACATCTGAAGCCCTCTCTCGTCACAGGCGTGCCCGAGTATCACTTACCAACCCTCGAACCTCTTCTGCTAAAGGAGCTTGTAGTGTCCGAGGGCACGGGAATCAAATTTTCTTGCAAAAACATTCATGCCTATGGGGCGAGCAACTTCATGGTCAAGAAAGTCAAGTAAGTCTTCGTCAAATTTAATTCGCTCTCGAATACTAAAAGACGCGATGAAAAAAAAGCATCCAAGTCTACAGACATAGTGTTTGCGACACTAATGACACGACCCCTATGGAGGCTGCTTATTTCCATAGGGTTTGCTCAAAATTTACAATGATCAAGTTTGAAGAAATCCGCGCAATTTGGTGTCCATCGTCGTCTCTTCTGAAATTGAGTGAAAATTCCACCGCTTGGTGAAAACGCGGTTTTTTCGTGCAATTACTCGAACACGGTTTTGCGCATCAGGATTTGCGTTCTATCTGCGTTAGATCGTTGAAACAAGGCGAACACACGCGTTTAAGATGCAACTGATTACCGTCTATATATAACGAAATAGAGGCATGAAGTACTGCTGACTTTCGGACGATTTCGTTGCGTAATTCAGCGACTGGCGCAGGTCTCTTTATTATACGAGTATCGTTCCACTCTTAACTGCTTTATGACGTTTGATCTCTTCCGCGAAGCTTCGATTTTTTTTTCCCGACGAGTCAGCAGGTTCAAGTATGCGATTCGTAATTTTAATGAACAATCATTCGTCATTCCGTTACAAGCTGAATATTTTTCCGATTTTATCATCAGTATTTTCGGAATAACGATTTTTTTTGGGCTTGGCGTTTTCTTTATTCTCCAGAGAAGTACTGGAATGAAAATGAGAAAGGATCGAACGTGAAGTTGTTCCGGCGATGAGCTTTTTTAATTTTTATCGGGGATCGTTTGCAAAATACGTACGAGAATACGAAGCTGGCATTTGAAACGAATTACCTCATTCGTGGGTTTTAATTCAATACTATTGCTTGTAATTTTTTAATCTTGTAATTTAATGTGTTCTTTTTGATTTTTTATGTTTTTTAACGGATCGATCGTCATATAGATTGTTTTATTTGTATCTCTGTTTCAATTCTCCACATCGTTTTTTTTCACACACCGATAGATTTCTAATTTACAATTTTAAAAATGTTTCGAAGTTTCTTAATCAATGGTTCCGAAGATTCGAGTTTCAATGGACACCATTTTCATCGAGACAAGCGGGCGACAAATTTTTAAAGCGTGACTGTTTCCATTTGAAACGTGAATTAATTTCTTCGCTAGTTCACTGCGTGCCTAAAATACTGCAGTGAATCCATTATTTCTTTAACAATCCAATATATTAAAATTGAAAGGTGCTTCACAAAAAAATGTTCGCGCCGATAAAAATTGCATAATAATTAAATACGTGGCCTCGACGCTTTGACAACTTAACCTAAAATAGCATTGTTTACTTTGACGGCATCGCTCATTATTACACGAATCCTCAGTTTTTTGTTGATTTTTTATTCAGATTCGATATTTTTCAAATTGTGATTCAAATCGTGTCAAAATGGACAGTTAAACCTCGGCAGCAAAATAAAAAAAGATAATGTGCGAGATTTTTGCGATAATGTGCTCCGAGTTTCATTTACTATTAAATGAAATGATAAAAAAATATCATAGTAATTTCGAGAAAATGCCCGGAGGACATGTGACAAAAGTTTTTTTGCATTCCGAGAGTGTATTCCTGTAGACGCGTGCAATGACCATGACACGAACACTGGAACACGACCGGATTACCGATTGTCCGACGAGCTACTCACGGCGACGAGTCACCATTACGTGTAGCAAATACAGTACACAAAAAAAATTCATGAAAATCTTGAAAATTTTCACGATCCGATTGCGTTGCTCACGCAACTTTGTATTCGTGACAGGCTGGAATAGAAGTGACGAAATTTGGGTCATTTCGTTGGAGCGAAATGACGCACTATTTCGATTCACAAAAGGTACTTTTTGTCAAAAACAGCTGTATCAACTTGATTTGTTCACAGTTGGCCCTTTAGACCCTCGACACGTCTAGGCAAAGATTATTCTCGTATACGCTAAAAAAAATTGATGAGGCAAGAGAGCCATTTCTCAGCCAAAGCCTTTTGCTAGTGATGCCCAATTTCAAGCCCATTTTTATTTGATCGCCAAGCGAACGAGAAAATTGGCAGTCACTTATCTGGGATAATCTCAACCGACAAATTTTGATTAGCTCGTTTACTTTTGTATTTTGCCAGTGTCGACATAGCGACTCTCCGTTTCAACGTTGACATCGGGCTTCCGCTTCTCTACGTCGAAGGTGAATACATGATAGACGGTCGCTTGTTGCTACTGTCGGTCGCGGGAACGGGACCTCTGACGGGTAACTTCACGGATTGCTTGGGTGAGGTCGTCTTCGACGCTGAGGTCATCAAGGGAGACGACGGCGTCGATTATTTCCATATTAGGGAATTGCGCATGAAGCTTACCATCGGGAAGGGTGGTCTCCAGCTTGGGAATTTGTTCAACGGCGAGAAAGTACTCGGTGACCTCGTAAATAGCGCTATTAATTCGAACTTCGATGGGTTTCTACGCGAACTTTTGCCTCTTATCGCGGATGCACTTTCCGACCTATTTCTCGAAATTGGCAACAACATAGTCGGTCATTTCACCTTCGATCAACTCTTCCCGGAATAATAACAATGCGAAAAGAAATCCCGAAATAAAAACAGGCTCCGCTAGTTGTAAATCGCATCAGTCAGTACTAAGACTGGGAGGACTACGTACACGACGTTCTTACTTCGGAATGCACGGAGATGGAAAAAAGAAAGAGAGAGAGAGAGTGAGAGAGGGGGGGGGAGAGGAATAGATAATTTATTTAATTCATATAAGACGATGCGTAGGAAAATGTGAAAAGCTTTTCAAGCAAACTATACGATTAAATAAAAATTAATCAGTCAACGTGCATTGCTGAGTGTGCGCATTTATCGTTCATGTAAGGCCGAGGAAAAGCTCGTTAGGAGCAGCCTATTTGCATGTAACAAGCGAGAAAACAACGGGAGAAATTAAACAAAGGGTTTTCTGTAAACCGCGTGCGCTGTACTTCATTGCCCGATACATTTGAATCCCTCTATAATCCGAAATCATAGAAAAATAATTTTTTGAACGAGACGTTTAAAACAGTTAAGCAGAACAAATGTTAAAGTTAAAAAACTAAATTAAGACTCCACTACATTGAGAAGGACTGTCAGCTTTTTATAGAATAAAACATAAATACAAACATATTAAATCTTGATCATAATTTATTGAGACGAACCAAACCGTTTAAAGTGCAGGAGCCCGCTGTTTTTAAAATAAATTAAGTTTTTCTTGTGAAAATGTTTATTCGATACTTTTGGAGACACTTTGTTCTCCCAAATCTTACTATAATTAAAGGGTGCCTCAAAATGATCCGACCTTTTAAATTGAGCGCCATTTTTTACGTGGCGAACGTAGAGTACTAATATTTGACAACTGGCATCAGGAAGTATTGAGGTTTAGTCATTGAGAATTACACGATCGAGCAGCGCATAGAAATTGTGTAAATTCAGTACACAAATGGTGAAAATTTTGCTGAGTCGGTTCGAAAAGACCGCACGTCTTTTGGTCATCATATCGCACCATCTCCCAACACTGTGTTGAATTTAATCACAAAATTTGGGGTTAGTCGTTCAATTCCGACCGCGAGTCACTGTTTGGTGTGGATTTTGGGTTGGAGGAGTGATTGAGCCGTACTTTTTCGAGAATGCTGCTGGAAATGCGGTCACCGTCAATGGTGTTCGTTATCGTGACATGATGACCAACTTTTTATGGAATGAATTGAACGGCACGGACTTGGAAGATATGTTCTTTCAACAAGATGGCCCAACCTGCCACAATGCGGGCGAACCATTGCAGTTATTGCAAACGAAGTTTGATGGTCGTGTTACCTCGCGCCGCGGTGATGTGGATTGGCCATCAAGATCGTGCGATTCGACGCCATTGGACTTCTTTCTTTGGAGTTTTCTGACGAGGAAAAATTTATGCCAATGATCCACAGAACATTCCGGAGCTCAAGGAAGCAATTGGACGCGCCATCAATGAAATTAGTATACGCAATTATGCCAAAATGTTATTGAAAATTTCGTCAAAAGACCGAACGTTTGCAAACAGGGACGAGGCGGCCATTTATCGGATATTGTGTTCCACACATAACCTCCATGTTTGTAACTTATGTTAATGTTGGAGCGTAAATTTTAATCCTCGCTCGCAGTCCGCCCTGACCTTCTTCTGCTCACAGATAGCGCTGCAGTCGCTCTTGGAGCCATACCAGCCCCGGATCTACGATTTTTCCGAGCCAGGTCAAAAACTTGGCATTGGAGCCCCTCGCCTCCAGCATTTGAGATTGAGAGGAAAAATCTCTTTAGACGCCCGAAAATGAGTCATTTTTCATGAATTTTTTTAAAGGTGATCAAATTATCGCATCATTTAATTTTTTTTACGTTATCTTCTTACAACTTTCAAGTGTTGAATTTTTTTCTTTTTTAAACAAAACAAAATGGCGGGGTTATAAGGTATTCCTTTAGGCGTCTTTTGAAAAACTGCTCATCCTGCGTAGAAATTTCTTAGGGTTAGCCTGACCAGGATCAGGCCCTGATCGGGGTGTGATACGGGTAACACCTATTACGGACATCCTGATCCGGCCCCGACCGGGCCGGAAATATTTAGGCCCTAAATCAGGCAATTCTAAAATGGCCCTACTAAGGCCGTCCCTGATAAGATCCCATTAAGGCTTTTCCCGATAGGTCCCTACCAGGCTTCCCCTGATAAGGCCCTACGCAGGCTTTCCCAGGTGAGATCTATGGCTTACCCTGATGAGGCCATAAATAGGCTTGCTCTATAACTGTCTCAGCATTCGATAGATGCAGATAACCTCTTATTTTTCACATGGAAACTTCGATTTGACAGCATCGTAGCTTCGGAGTTTCGATGTATTCCTGAATTCTATTAAAAAAAGGTCTTATGGACTGTCACGACAAAAAACGTTATGCAACTCGGATGCGTATTAGAAGATTTCGGCAGCTTTGTAAGGCGAAGAGAGAGAGGAATTATATATATATATATATATATATATATATATATATATATATATATATATATATATATCCATCTATATATGCAAATTATTGAACATTGCGATTTGTTTTTCTTTTAATTATGCATACCTTCTCGAGCTGCTGCATTTTTCCACAATTCTTTTTTACAGTATATAATTTGAATTGAAATTAGAGCGAGGGAAAGGCATTTGAGGATATAGCACATGGACACAAAACCGGCGTTAAAAGCTCAAAGCAACACACGATCTCTTGCGTTACGATAATTTATTCTTCTATTTCAAATCGTCATTCACGTATATTCGTTAATTCGAGCGAAATACGTTTAATAATACCAATTTGAAGACATTAATTTCTGCAAACAACACGTGAACGTTCTTCGGAAGAAACTGCGGAAACAGGCTCGCGGAAAACTCCACAAGGATAACGGAAATTTTTTTCTCGAAGGTCACGGCTCGCCTACGTGCGTATATCACGTGTTTTTGTCTCGTCCCGTCGTATTCACTAATTATGTTGCGAAGTTTTATTATCGACAGCGTTTGGACAAGCATCTCGGGCATTTCCATGCGGTTCTTGTTATCGTCGCAAACATTTTTTTTTTGCGTCGATGAATTAATTTATCACAGAAGGTTGTGCACTACAACTTACCTGATATTCTGCAATCTTGTAGCAATTAGCAAATTCGCATAGCCAACTTTATATTCGCAATTAGCATTCGCACAGCGAACTTTATAACAGGCGCGAGGCGCGAGGCATCCTTTGCATTTCAACCAACACTTTTTATCGACTCAATACAACCGTTTTTTTTTTGCTAGCAAACTATTCTCCTTTTCCAGGAAAATAAAACACGTTTTATCAGCCGTTGTTATTGAAGCTTTTTTTGTGTGTGTTTTTTTAAGTGTCGCGAATTTTGCAAAGATCACGACTGCGCAAAAGGAAAAAGAATTTGAGGTTTCTAAATAAAGCTATGAAATACATGGAATTCTTGTACTATTTTGTTTTTTCTTTACCTTTACCAAATGTAATCCCTAACGAAGGGCATTGACAATATAGTTTGCTCCCATCCGCAGCACGATCATTTTCATCGAGAGAAGAAAAAAAGGCCACAACTACGTGCAACGATTTGTCTTTTTCCTCGCTGGTTCCATTGTATTCGCAGGGGTACGTACAAAATGTAACGATCATTCGGTATCGGGATGGAGCTCGTCGTAGGTAAAGTTTTTGCAGATTTGGTTGGCAAGCTCGAGAACCTTCTCGGATATGACTTTCTCAAGGGTTGGTCGCATCAATTCCAGAATTTCCTTACGGCCGCTTTCTAGAGCGGTATTGACCGCCGCCGAGATAGGACTGTCCGGACCGTCAAATGACTCGAAGTTGGCTTTAAAATCCTCGACCGAGAGTTTCGTCGTCATCGTTGCGAAATACATGTACTCGACACCGTTCTTCTTCGCCAACTTGTATTTCATGACAACCGAGGCTTCGCTGTTCTCTAAAAATTGTTTCAGAACCGTAAGGCAACGATCACAGGACGAATAGAATTAGATACAGGTAGAAAAAAAACTTTATGCCAATTTTGCGAAAAATCAGACTTTTTAGAGGGCATTGAGGGGTCGTCTCACTTTAGACGCTAAAAAGGCTATTTTCATGAATTTTCTTGATAGGTTTATATTATAGATATTGATATAAAAGTTGTTACACGTAATAAAAACACTTCCGAAATACATTAAAACATTTTTTTAAATGTATTCATGTGACCCATATAAACTTTAAACGCGTTTTTCTCGAAACAACGTGTTTCGACGGCTTGTTGATAAAATCTTCGAAACTACTAAACCGATCCTTATGAAATATTAACCACATTCTTTACAACTATAGCTATAGCGCATATCGAGGGCTTTTTTTAAATTTTGATGTTTACAATTTTTTTGCAAAAACAGTGAAAAAAACACGTTTTTGTTTTGTTTTTTTCGAAAAATGTCCGCCATTTTGCTACTTTTGCATATATTAAAAATCGTATAATATACGCTATAGCCATTAACATACTGAATGTAAAACCTTTTTTTTTGTTTCGCATGATCCATCTCTGAGATTTCATCAACAGCGCAGACCTACAATTTTTTCAGGACGTTTCTTTAACTACCATTTTTGTCTATAAATAATCAGTCAAAGAGATCAAAATTTGAAAAAAATGTATTTCGAAAGTGCATTTATTAAGTGTAACAACTTTTATATCAATATATATGATACACTACTTACACAAATTAAGGGACATTTAAAAAATCCCAAATTTTTGGGTAATTTTTAACAAGGGATAACTCGGAGAAAAACGGTCGTACAGAAAATTAAAAAAAAAAAAAAGGAAATTGTAGCTTCAAGTGTCTAGTTTTCAGATCTGGAGTGTAAAATTTTTTAGCGTGGGCTGTTTTTAAGCAATTATCCGAAAACCAACAAATTTTTTTTTCTTAATTTTTTCTCGTCTTTAAAATGGTCTGTGGACTTAAAAAAAAAATATCATGCGACCATCAAACTCTTTTAGGAAATTTAATCAGATTTAACTTGACCTTTTAGCGAGCTCCGTACGATGATTTGGCGCGGAGTAATCGTCGATCAAAGCAAAAAAGTCCATTTTAACTTTGACAATCAATTACTCGGGAACTAATTATCATACAGAAAATGAAAGTAGGGTTTTGAAAACTGCAAAACATTCTCTATGACATGCAACTAGTGGCTGTTGATAAAAAAAATTGAAGTGATGATGTTGACTGAAAAAAATTGAAAATTTGCGAATTTAAGGATATTTGGAAAATTTGGTATAACTGGATATAATGCATGAACGAAGGATACCGTCGGGAATTTTTTAACCTCGAAGTGTCCCCAAAAAACCCTTAAAATTGCAAAGCGCTGCGATTTTTTTTGTTCGTGCCCTGAAGATTTTATCGTTTTCGACAAAAATCACTGTAACAAGCGATTTTTATTCATTTTTTCAACTTCAAAATGGTTTTTTTTTAAGCAATAATGCGTAATTTTTCTATTCAAAGACATCAATTACCAAGAAAAAATTGAAGACATTTTTTTTAACGCTGATGCCGGCGGTAAGTGAAAACGGTAAAAAATCAAGGTAACCGAGCATTGTGAACATGCTGAAAAAAAAAATAAAAAAAATAGTTTTTTCTTCGAAATTTTTTTTTTAATTTTTCCTTGGTAATTGATGTCTTTGAATAGAAAAATTACCCATTATTGCTAAAAATATCATTTCGAAGTTGAAAAAATGAATAAAAATCGAAAAATTGCTTGTTACGGTGATTTGTGACAGAAACGATAAATTTAACCCTCGGGGCACTAAGAAACAAAAATCGCAGAGCTTTGCAACGTTGAGGATTTTTTGGGGACACTTCGAGGTTGAAAATTTACCAACGATATCCTTCGTTCATGCATTATATCCAACGTTATACCAAATTTTCCAAGTATCCTTAATTCGCCAATTTTTCACTTTTTTTCAGTCAACATCATCACTTCGATTTTTTTTTTAAATCAAAAGCCACTAATTGCATGTCATAAAGAATGTTTTGCAGTTTCCAAAACCCTACTTTGATTTTCTGTACGATCATTAGTTCCTGAGTAATTGATTGTCCAATTAAAAAAGGACTTTTTTGCTTTGATCGACGACTACTCCGAGCCAAATCATCGTACGGGGCTCGTTAAAAGGTCAAATTAAAGGTGATTAAATTGTCTAAAAGAGTTTTATGGTCGCATGGTAAAAAAGAACAAATTGAAGTTCGCAGACTATTTTAAAGACGAGCAAAAATTTGGAAAAAAAAATTCGTTGGTTTTCGGATGATTACTTGAAAACCGCCCACGCTAAAAAATGTTACAGTCCAGATGTGAAAACTAGACACTTGAAGCTCCAATTTACTTTTTTTTGTTTAATTTTCCGTAGGACCATTTTTATCCGAGTTATCCCTTGTTGAAAATCACTCAAAAATTTGGAATTTTTTGAATAGCTCTTAATTTGTGTGAGTAGTGTATAAACTCATTTAAAAAATTATGAAAATAGCCTTTTTTAGCGTCTAAAGTGAGAAGATCCCTTAATTTAAGCCAAAGTTCAATCAGAGCATCTGGCAATTTCGGCAATTTCGGAACTGCGCAATAATTTTAACCCTTCGACTGCACACTTCCACCATGAACCTCTGATTGCGGGTGGGGTCGATCGGACCCCGGATATTTTTCGGATCGTTGTATTTCGGTAAATATGCATTTTTTTGTCGTCAATGGTTTCTATTTCATGACGCAAAATTTATTTTTGAAGAAAAAACAAGAATTAAGTGTCCTAACATTCGTTCAAAGTGGGAGATGCGTTGAAAAACGTACTTGCACGAAAAAGAAATGGGGTTAAAACGACCCAGTGTGTAGTCGAAGTGTTAAGGGGTCTTCTCCCTTTAGACGCTAAAAAGGCTATTTTCATGATTTTTTTTTCATCGGTTGATATTATGGATTTTGATATAAAAGTTGTTACACTTAATAAATACACTTTTGAAATACATTAAAAAAAATATATATATTTATTTAAGTCACTATTTATACACGAAAATGGTAGTTGAAAAAACTGCGCTGTTGATGAAATCTCGGAGATGGATCATCCGAAACAAAAAAATCAAACGGTTTTAGATTCAGTATGTTAAGGTAGTACCTCCACAGAAGAGTTGAATTAAGAAATGGTTGAAATTTGACATATATGTTATTCAATACATTATCCAAACATCTGTGCAATTTGAATAAGTTTGAGCACCCCAAACCTGAGATATTTACACTTAAAGTTGGCTTGGTTTACACGCAACAAATGCGATATGATGGGCAAACAGAGCATCATTAATTTTACCGTCAAAACTAAAATTAAGAAATTGATAAAAAAACGAGGATAAGCTAGAGTAAGATATCACGAATAATGTGAAAAAAAATAAGAATGATTCACCATCTAGTTTCCAAGATATAACCATGAAAAGCCCTCACAATTTTGGTGCAAAGCCTGGCAAAGCCTGGAAAAAAAAACAATTGGGGCAAAGCCTGGACAGTCCCGGCAAAAAGTTTACTGGCAATGGTAGATCAAAAACACAATATAAAATATATTTTACGGCAATAAATGATATCCATCGTATTATCTACTAGTACCGAGTCAATATTGCGTAGTTTTTAATTTTATTTATTACTATTTAAACCAATTATCAATCTTTTAAACATGAACATGGTATGTAAACTTTTGGTTGAGATTTTCGCAGAGGAACTACCTTAATGGCTATAGCGCACATCATACGATGTTTCATATGTGCAAAAATAACAAAATGGCGGACGTTTTTCGAAAAGACAAAAATATTTGTTTTTTTTTCACCGTTTTAGGCAAAAAGGTGAATATCAAAATTTGAAAAAAAATTTGATATGCGCTATAGCTATAGTTGTAAAGAATACGTGGTAAACATTTCATGAGGATCGGTTCAGTAGTTTCGAAGATTTTATCAACAAGCCATCGAAAAACGTTGTTTCGAGCAAAACGTATTTAAAGTTTGTATGGGTTACATAAATACATAAATTCTTTTTTAAATGTATTTCGAAAGTGTATTTATTAAGTGTAACAACTTTTATGTCAATATCTATAATATAAACTTATCAAAAAAAATCATGAATATAGCCTTCTTTTAGGGTCTAAATTGAGAAGACCCCTTAAGGAAGAATAAAACGAATCGTTGGTTTTGTAACGGTGAAGTGACGTACCTGACTCAATGTGTATCGGTCCCTTTCCCACTATGGGAACTATGATTTTCGCGTTCACGTCGTAATCCGCGTCGAGATCGACTTTCTTAATAACGACCGTGATATAAAGTTGCTGCCCCTTGAGATCATCATGGAACGATTTTACTTGGAAATTTGACAAGCCGCCGAGCGTGACGTTATGGGCATAGGCGCGGAATGTTTCGGTGTTGGATATAGGAAATCCTTTGAGGTGGAGTGGTTCCAGCGCTGGGACACCAAGTTCCGGAATTCCTTCGCGGAGCTTCTCTCGTAGTCCCTCCACGCTTTCGAGTACGCACTTGTCCAAATTCGGATTTCTGCGGCCACACACCTTTATGTAGGGAGCTAAAACACACACCATGCTTTTGATTTTTTTTTTCGACAGCTCAGCTTGAACAGGGCTCGTCGACATTGGCACTCAAACCGATCCGCTCGTAATCGCAAATGATTTTTCCTCGCATCGTTTTTTTTTCGCTTATTACCGAATACGCGAAATTCTCTCGACAGACATATTTTCGAAATTTTTCTTCACTCGAGACTCCCATCGTTCGAGTGGAGTCGCGATCGAATGATCGATTAACCCTTTCTTGACACACTCGGCCACGATTCTTGACACACTGGATCAATTTGACCCGGATAGTACTTCATCCACTTGCCATTAACAACCCTTCGGTCGGTTTTTCTTGAAAACAATCGGGGATAGGGTGAGGTGGTATAGGAGTACGCACCTAAACTTCAAAGCGGTGAAAAAAACAAACAAATACATTTTACGAATCAGTTTTTGTTTTAATTGAAATAATATCTAGTATTCTAATTAAATTATGAGCGACAATTGGGAATCTTATTTTTTTCTTTAAATAACAAACTAAAAACTACAAAACGGGATTGGCGAACTCTTAGACATACGGGCGTTTGAGAATACGCACGGGGGTCGATAAGAGTACGCAAGCATCAATCGACACGTAATTCGCAAATAAAGTTGCCCACTTTTGTATCAGAGGTGCATTTCTCGTGCCACCAAGCGTTCGTATACTTGTAAAATAATACACACTATTTGTATACAAAATCTATATACAATATATCTATAAAATATTATATATATATATATATACACACACACACACACATATAGTGTGTGTATATATACCATTTCACCTAGCCCCTGACCTCGACCATTTTTGGTTTTCCTGATTTTTTTAATTCAAAATAATTTGTATTCGTTCCATTCCGCACAAACTAAAAATAAACCGTTTCAGGCCTGACGAAGCCGAATTGGAAATCAGAAAATCATTAATAGCATTATTGGAGATTAAAATGATAAAAGTCTTCTGAAAAAATATGAGTAATTCGAAAAAATAGAAGGAAAAATGGGCCCACAATGAGACCAGTCTTAAAAATCATAGAATGGGTCACTCTATTTTAAAGAATTTCTTTCAAAAGATAAGCAAAGTTAATTATCTTTAAAAGAAAAATGTTTTACTTTAGATGCAAAAAAAAACGATGACTTTAATCATTGATAATTTTTTCAGCTCTTTTAACGAAAGTACACTGAAAAAAAGAAACAGCGAAAATCACAGTATAAACCGCATAAAAAAAAGGGTGCCATATTTCATTTTACAGTAAAACAGAGTAATGTAAATCCTGTCCTACAAAAATTACGAATTTTCCTGTGCACTCTGAGATTCTTACAGCTACACTGAGGTATTTACAGTTTGGTGTTGTGAATAAATCAGTGGTTCCAGTAAAAATATTCAACAGTCAAATTTAAACGAGGTCACTGATTTTTATACTGTACGTAAAGTGCAAGGGTTACAGTGTACACTGTATTGAGTACAGAGTGATTCATTAAATTTCACAGTGTGGCACGGTAGTTTACTCTCCCTTCGACAGTTCGTGACTTTATCTGTGCACTCTGAGATTTTTACAGTTACACTGGTTTATTTGCAGTTTAATATTGTGAATACATCAGTGATTTCAGTAAAAATATTCAACTGTAAAATTTAAATGCGATCACTGGTTTTTATAGTGTACGCAAATGAGGCACGAGGCCAGCACACAAAGAATTGCCAGTTAGTAGTGCGTGGTTGATGGGACGCGGACATCGAAATTTGTGCGACAGAATTCAAGAAATTGTAAAGAAAGAGAGAATTAAAAAAAAGGTACGTTCTTGCCTAATTATGACTTGTCTCGCGCGTGGGGTGAGGCACGTGGCCAGGACACAAAGGATTGCCAGTTAGTGCGTGGTCGATAGAATGCGAACGTTGAAATTTGTGCGACATAATTCAAGAAATTATAAAAAAAAGGACTTCACTGTTAAGGGGTTACCCCCACTTGCGATTTTGAAAAAATCGATTTTTTTTATTGCATTTTTTTGAAGTGCAATTTGAAGTGCAGTTTTTTTTGATGCTCGGAATAGATGACTCTATGTAAGTTTACAAAAAAAAATATTTTCTTCGTGTAAACTGAAATTGAAACTTTAAACGTATTTTTCTCAAAATGGCATTTCTGAAGTCGGTGACCAAGATTACTCGAACACTAATGAACCGATCTTCTTGAAATTTTGCAGGCTTATTTAATACATAAAAATGTGGTCTTTAATCGTTCGATTTTTTTTGTCGAAAAAAAATGGCCGTTTTATAGCGAAAAAACGGCCGTTTTTTTCGTTAAAATCGAACCATTAACTTTGACTGTCCGCCATTTTGTGAAAAATGAATATTTTTTAAAATCCTTCGATTAAAGACTAGTTTATACTTATATTTGACTAAATCCATCCGCATTTTTTTTTCAGATGATCCACTTCGCCGAAATGTTGGTCACCGCAAACCGTGTATATAAAAACATTATTTCATTGACGGCCATTTGCCACTAAACAATGTAATATTTTTCAATAAAAAAATTACTGAAAGTTCTTCAAGATGTGTTTTTTAAGATGGTATATTGATCGATTAAAAAAGTTTTGTAGTTTTCTTTAAAAAAATTCATGAAAAAGGCCTTTTTTGCGCTACAAGTGGGGGTAACGCCGTAAAACACCTACATAAACTCTGTCGATATAACTGGCGCATTCATTGTACATAATGCAGATTAACCAACTATCAAATTACAAGTTTTGTTAAATTTATATTACAGTGTTGAACTGGCAAAATTTACTTTTGACTACACTGTATTTTGGACTGTGTGTTCCAGTAAAAGATACAGAAGAGCGGTTCGAGTCCGAAGAGAACAGTAAAGGAACTGCAATAATTTACTTTTGCACACTGTATTTTGAGCACTGTGTTTCAGTAAATATCGCTGTGCAATCGCTCGAGTCCAATACGAACTGTGTAGCCCCTGTATTTTATACTATTTCTTTTTTTCCGTGTATGCTCCAAAATGAAAACGAAATATATAGAAACATTTCTTGATACCTCAATTAATTCAGGAGTCATCAGCGTTTAAACGTTTCCAAAACTTCCGAAATCGACATTTTTTTGTAAAATTATAACTGCTAAAAGAGAAGAGATAAAAATCTAAAAATTGGTGTGGATATTTCTTTCATGAGGTACAATCCTACAAGAAAAACAGGAAAACCAAAAATGGTCGCGGTCACGGGCTAGGTGAAATGGCGTGGAATGTCCCATATATACCAAATATATACTATATATATAAAATACTATATTTATAAACAAAAATATAAAAACATATAAATATATACTTGTTGTATACTGTGTATACTTGTGAAAAAAATTTAACACCAGTCGTATAAGGGTACGCGCGTGCTCCTACACACCTAAGCACTGCGTACTGTCATACCACGTGCACATTTTAAACAAACACGACTGTTACTGCCATTTATCGATGAGATGCGAAATTACTTTCATTTTGACCAACCACCTTAGTAAACCGTCGTACGAAATTAATAGTTGTTTTTGAAGAAAGTGAATTGTGTTTCGTACTTGTAATGCTTTGAAAATGTCCAAAAAAAAGAAATTGCAACCAAAACTTCAAACTTACCTAGCCTCTCCGTTTTATTTCACTTTGGATTTTTTTGTCAGAAACCCTGTTAGGCGGTCTAAATACAACTTTAGTTAGCTGTAACTAGCAAACCGTTTCGTCAGTAGTGTAACTGCGTACTCCTATACCACCTTACCTCACACTTTAAACGTTTCTTAATATGTCTGTATAATTCAAATTCGGAAAGTATAAAATTGAATTGTTGTGAAACATTATTGAAAACTTTCGATTTTGGGAAAGTGACAATTTGATTTCAAATTTGTCCGGGTCAACATGACCCAGTGTGTCAACGTAGGGTTACGGCCTTAGGCCACTCTAGAGGCCGAAAAAATAGGCTTTTTGGGGATTTTTTTTCCAGAAAAACTACAAAATAAATCGAGATTACAAAAAACGGTATTTACTATACATATCAGTAACTGTATACAATGACTTTGAGGCGATTAATTTCAAAATGGCAGCTGTGCAGCGTTTATCTCAAGACTGCATTATGTAAGTTGGCCAGAAACATAACTCAGACAATTGTCAACCGATTCACTTGAAATGTTGAATATATCTTGAAAAATACATTGTCTATGGAAGTACGTAGGATTTTTTTTATATTGCATAGTTCATTTGTTATTAACAATTATCTGACGATTTTTGCGGCAAATTTTTGGAAAGTGAAGAATTTCGTCAGATAATTGTTAATAACAAATGAACTATGCAATATGAAAGAAAATCCTACGTACTTCCATAGACAATGTATGTTTCAAGATATGTTCAACATTTCAAGTGAATCGGTTGAAAATTGTCTGAGTTATGTTTCCGGCCAGCTTGAAAAATGCAGTTTTGGGATAAACGCTGCACAGCCGCCATTTTGAAATTAATCGCTTAAAAAAAATATTGTATACAGTCACTGATATGTATGATAAACACCCTTTTTTGTAATCTCGATTTATTTTGTCGTTTTTCTGAAAAAATCCCCAAAAAGCCTATTTTTTCGTCCTCTAGAGTGGCCTAACCCCTTAAGCGGATGGAATGGAATATTACTCACGGATTTTCGCGACGGCGAAACTCGCCATGAGAACGAGAGCCAACGATTTAGACAACATGATCGCGACGATCGTAAGGGATTGCAGCGGAGAACGATCGATCGGTGATCGAAAAGACGAAGGAAGGAAGAAACGAGGAAATGACCGTCGAGAAGCGACGGATGCGACTGTGGACCGCAGCGAGATTCTCTCTAACGCGAGACAAGAGAATTCTCACGCTGGTAGAAAATGGACAACTGCGGTGTCTAATGTCCAAGTGGTTGCATTTATATACCATACGTATACACGTCCAGCAGCAACGACAAGTGCATCGCATGAATCATCAATCGATCGTTTCAGGGCCATGGTCGGAATCCACCTTCAATGTCCGTCCCAATGTTACATCCCCACTTTTTGGTCCAGCGTCGTCTCAGCGAGATTCGATATCTCGCCAGTCGTGATCTTGGTTTCCTTTAACTGCGTCCTCGCACACAAGCCAAGGCTCAATCAACACTATACGTATCTACTGTTTTTTTTTAAATTTCCGTGTGTAACGCAACTTCATATTTTTTGTCATTTTTTTTCTTATATCAATCTACCTTATTAAATCACCTTTTTCCACTTGCCCCGACGCACAATGTCCAACGTAATGTATGCACGTGATACGCCCCCGGGGCAAACCGCCCGGAGTTCTAGAAGTTATCGAATGGTACGACTTCGTCTTTCCGTCGTATATAGGAAAAAGCCTCCGCGTGTATAGCCTCGACTCTGCACTCTCAACAAACAAATACACACTGTTCTCTGCGCTTGCATTTATTTCCCGATAATTATATTTATTATTCGTGGATGTTAAATGAAAAAAAGTAAGCGGTTATTGATTTCGAGAGTTTTAGAGATGTTATCAATTTGCTTATACCGAAGGAGTTTTAAAATAAGACATTTATCGCTGAAAAGAAGGGAACTGAGACTTTTGTCAGGTTTCGTTACGAATAATCGAGGGCTATAAAAATCAGGATTCTATTTCATATTTTTCATTCGGTTCAAGTGGGCTTCAAGTTTGGCAAAGAAGACATCGAAAATTTTGTAGATTTGGGATGTAGATCGCTAAATGAGGAGCCTTAAGAATGATCGCGGGATTTTTATGGCTTAAAGGCGTTACCCCCACTTGTAGCGCAAAAAAGGCCTTTTTCATGAATCTTTTTAAAGAAAACTACAAATCCTTTTTAATCGATCAATATACCATCTTAAAGAACACATCTTGAAGAACTTTCAGTAATTTTTTTATTGAAAAATATTACATTGTTTAGTGGCAAATGGCCGTAAATGAAATAATGTTTTTATATACACGATTTGCGGTGACCAACATTGCGGCGAAGTGGATCATCTGAAAAAAAAAAATGCGGATGGATTTAGTCAAATATAAGTATAAACTAGTCTTTAATCGAAGGATTTAAAAAAATATTCATTATTCACAAAATGGCGGACAGTCAAAGTTAATGGTTCGATTTTAACAAAAAAAAACGGCCGTTTTTTGGCTATAAAACGGCCATTTTTTTTTCGAAAAAAAAAATCGAATGATTAAAGACTACATTTTTATGTATTAAATAAGCCTGCAAAATTTCAAGAAGATCGGTTCATTAGTGTTCGAGTAATCTTGGTCACCGACTTCAGAAAAGCCATTTTGAGAAAAACGCGTTTAAAGTTTCAATTTCAGTTTACACGAAGAAAATATTTTTTTTTGTAAACTTACATAGAGTCATCTATTCCGGGCTACTTATACTTATACTTCAAAAATACTTGTACTTCAAAAAAATTCAATAAAAAAAATCGATTTTTTCAAAATCGCAGGTGGGGGTAACCCCTTAATATGTCAAGGGAAATTTGGGAAATTCAGTAAAAAAAAGGTCGTTGCATTCCAGCGATGCAAACTTTAACATAATCGGTTCAATTTAATTTAGCGTGATTATAATCGCAAAAGTATATACTCTTATGAGAGTATAGTGATCACAATTTTTACGAAATAATAAAAAGGTTTTTGATATGCAATAAATTTGAAATAAGAATTAAAATGCAGATATGGATATATTAGATCATTGAGTATGAAATGCCCGATTAGTTTCAAATGGTTTTAAACATTGTTGGGATAGTAACGGTAAGCCTTGCTGCTATCTGACGTATAGTTTTAGATGTATCTGCTTCCACTGCAGCTTAAAGCTCATTATTATCCACCTCTTCGCGGGATGCCCACGTGGTCCATTTGAAACATCAGAATCGCCGCGTCGGAAGTTTTTCAACTATCGACCTACTGTGGGCGCATTAGCCCCATCCTTGCCAAACACTCGTTGGCACTTATAGCTGTCCCCGCTGCATTAGTTCCATGACGGAACTTATATTCGAAAATAACGCGAATTTTTTTACTTACCCATGGTCAAAAAAATTGAATCTGCAAAAGGCAATTCGACGGATGATCACAAACGAAAACGTGCGTCTGACAGGCTGATGACGTACCTTCACAGTAAGAGAAAAATCAAAAATTGTCAAAGTGAAATATCAGAGATATCGGGTAGCAAACTTGGTACTTGAGGTAATCGGACATTAAGATGGGAGCCTGAATTAGAAGGTCCAAAAAAGCGTTTTTTGGGATTTTTTTTAGAAGGGAAAAAAACAAGTGAGCCCAGTAACCATTCAGGTATATTTTCATGTATATTTGAAATGTATAAAAACAATGTTCAACATGAAACAATAAATGACTACAGATGTATCAGCCTATTCCATGTGCGTCTTACCACCCATGTAGGTTTCGCCAATCGAACCGTAACGGCCAATACTTGGACCAATGTTGGCGGGGCGATGATCGATTACCCTATTGTACGCCAATGCTCGGCTAAGTATTGACTAGCCAACATTGGTTTGCCGATACGAGGCCAATGTTCGGCCAAATATAGATTCGCTAATCATTGGCTTGTCGATACGAGGCCGATGTTTGGCGAAGTATAGACTCGCCAATCATGTTTTAGCCGATACGAGGCCAATGTTCGGCCGAGTAACGCATGATCGCACCGCAATTCGTATATTGGCGATTCATTGTTTCGCGTCGACGTCATTGAGAGACGAGATAAATACTTTTTACGAGTCCATTGGACATTATTTTTAACAAATATACTACCAAATCAATGCACTCATTGTTGGCTGATTCTCGAACGAGCTCATACGCGATCCTCTGCCGATTTTTATGAACCATCCTACACTGACAGAAAAATTCTATTAATATGAACTAACCGCGCCTATTTATTTATTTTTTATTTGAATTAACTAGATTTTTCGTGAAATCAAATTTTTCCTATTGCATTCCATTATTGGAATTATTCATTTTAAATATATTTATTTATTCAAATTAAACTTTAACTAATGAACTAATGGTCTGTCTTTATCGTAACACACATATTAAAGGGTTGTGGGGGTAGAGAAGGTGGAGGGAGAGGAATTATATATATATATGTAGGTTAGGTATGAAAATTCTATAACATGTCATTCGATAACACTCTCTAATTATCACAATGATATTAACTAATTGATATAGTTTATGTGATACAAATAATAATGAGAATCCATTTGGTCTCTTTTGGCATATCTGCGATTCAAATGTTACAAGTACTCGGTAGCATAGGGGCAGCGTGCTTGGCTATGACTATGAGCTCGGCGTCAAGCATCGGCCAATCGTTGGCCGCTACCGATCACTCTACATGGGCACTGCAGTTCCCAATCGGCGGGAAAGATGCAGCTCGTAATTCTTGACTGAACCAAATAAACTAATAAAATTTTCAATTGACATATATTTTTCTTCTGGACGAATTAAGAAAACGCTGAAAAAATCGTGAAATTACAGCTTTTGTCAGGTTTGAAAAAAATTTGTTTAAAAAATACTTTAACGTGCTATAAAAACGATTTAAATATACTTTAACGTGCTTTAAAATTATTGAAAAATACTTTAACGTGCCATAAAAATGATTTAAAAATACTTTTTCAACGACTTTTTTAATTCACTAGGAAGAGATTTTCACACTGAAGAAAATAAACTCTGGTTTGATTCAATAGGTCGTTTAGTTTTGTGCTATCACGCCCGCCAATTTGGAAGAATCGTGAAAATGAAAACTGGAGAAAACGCGCTTCAAAGTTTTCAATAGGACGAAACATCAATTTCAAATATCAATTGCTTCTCTGCTTTTGACTTTGTATCTTCGAAAATATTTACAATTGGCCTCTGTAACTTGGTAAATGTATTCTTGGATAGTTTATCTATCGATTTAGGCAATTAAAAAAACCGATTTTTCAGACCTTCTAATTCAGGCTCCCGCCGTAAGGGGGAGATACCTTTAGGCGAGTAAAAAATTTGCTGATTTTCATTATCTTTTTTTAAGTTTGAGACTGAGTTTCAGTTGTGTTAATATCAGAAAGTAGTGAAAGTGTCTCAGTCGGTAGAAGACCTGGTAGCCAGAACTTGGCTAAGCGGTCACCGATCCAATTATTGGCACAAGCTAGCGGTGCTCAACCCGGAGATCTCAGAAGCAGATGAATCCATCTATGAGTTTATGTGTATATATATATATATATACAACGTTGTATGTAATGGAGTTTTATTATACACGTGTTACGAATGTTTGACTTCACTGTATAAACTAGTATGCTTTAGATTATCATTTAGGCTAAAATGAGATTGGTTCCATACTAACAAGATACGGATTACGCAACAATACCTACAATTTCGTTTCAGGTTATGCGCAGTATTGCACTCTCGTGGAAACTTCTGCAACAACGCGAAGAAAATGAAAGTCCCCAATCGAACAAAGTACATGGGGAAAAATAAATCACTCGGATCGACAAATTTGTTAAGAGGTTACGTGGGTTTTAAAACTAAAAAAAATCAATTTTTAAAATTTTTATTATTTAATAGTCAAGTCTATATTCAATATGTCTAGAATACAATATGTCATACAATATGTCTAGAATATTCTCCCAATGTTTTAAATTAAGGCGGTCCTCTAGTTTCTCGGGTCGAAAAAATTGATTTTTTTTTCTTCATAAATCACATCTACAACATGTGTAGAAAATGTGTGCCAAAAGATTTTTCGATATTCGAAGTGGTTCACAAGTTACGGCCTTGGAACGGAGCAGCTATACGGAACAGGTATACTTTCAAACGCGTTTTTCTCGAAACACCATTTTTCGAAACGGTGACCACGATATTTCAGAAACTACTGCACCGATCTTGTTCAAATTTATACAGCATCTTTAATATGTTATAAGCCAGCGATTGAACTAGGATTATCATGATTGCTTCGATAGTTTTTTTGTACGAGCGAAAAACTTAAGAAAAAATGAGTAAAAAATAGAATGTAATTTTCAAAAGTGTATAAAAAAGTCAATTTTTATAATTTAGAATTCACTCTAGTTCAATCGCTAGTCTTAAATATGAAGATTAAAATGCCGTTTGGTTTTTTTATTTCAGATAAGCAGAACAGCCGCAATCTTGGTCACCGTCAAGCACCTCTTTTACTTGATATCTTCCTGTTGGCCACTATAACTTTTACTCTATTATATATTTTGACTTCAAAAATTTTTTAAAGCTTATTTAAATGTTAATAAAGATTATGCAAAAACAATGAGATTGATTATTTCGATGCTTTGCTCGTAAAAAATTATTGAAAAAGCCGTAAAAAAACAGCCGAGAAACTAGAGGCCGCGTTAATCGGAGTAAAAGTCTAGGAGAGAGAGAGCCTTTGGGAATTCCCCCCGTTGGAAAAGACCTGCCGGGAGCGACGCAGATAAGCGCATTTTTCTCAAAAGACTATTTTTGAAGTCGGTGGACACGATTTTTCTAAAACTAATGCATCAATCTTATTGAAATTTTGCACACTTCTTCAAAATAGCATTGACTAGCGATTGAACGAAGGTTTTTTTTTTTTTATTACAACTAATTTTACAAGGCTATACGTAGTGTAAATTGTACCAAAAATTGAACTATTTTGCATACAACTCTGCCAACAATTGAAATTTCAACTTTTTTAAAAATCCTTCGTTCAACAACGAGCTATACTCATCTACTAACAGAAAAAATTGGCTTTTTAATTTCAGATAAAGCTATGATGAGTTATCCTGATCACCACGAGGACACTTTTTTGCGGGGTCTCCGGAAACCAGGTCGCATCGGCGGAATTTCCCAAATTTTTGGATGAATTTTTGAAAAATATTGTTGAAATGTTGTTCTTTTATGTGCTTAACATTGTGAATAAAATAATTTATATATTATATTTTTCAGAAAAATAGAGAACACATGCTTTTTTGGCTTCGAAACCCACGCAATCCCTTACTTCGCAAGTTTCCAACGAAATAATTGAATATTTGATTATTCCGAGCATTCGATACCGCGACGAAATAATCTATTCTTAAAATAACAAGTTGTTCTATTTATCAATAAACAATTCGTTGGCATCCGCTAATGACCAATTTAGGTTGACACACGAACCTGTTCTCTTTCATGAATAAAATAGATCGGAAACATTGAGACCAAACTGGTTGGTGAGGTATAATTAATTAGTATTTAATTCAACGGGAAATACGAGACGTCATGGATTTTGGAATATCCGAAAGGATTTCATTTTTTGTTCAGTAAAAAAATACACAGCTTGAGAAAGAATGAGGGAATAAATAAATAAATATATGATTGAATACATTCATACAAATAAAAAGTAACGAATATGAGAATAGCTTTCCAGACAGAATTACGATGTCTGTTAAGTAAAGCACAGATGGCGCGGGTGACGGCGAATGAATGAATAATTGAATAGATACAAAAATCAACGTACGAGTTAGCAAATTTGATCAAATGTACAGTCTATCTTTCGCAGTTGCCCAGGGGAAAAAAAATTGTGATATCGCCGAAAACAGAATACATCTTGTTCTCTTTTATCCGCGATGAATATTTTTAAAGGAAGCGCCAGAACGTTCGTCGCAAGCTCGATAAAATAAGACGAGAAGAGTATGTGTGTAAAACGAAAATGGAATAAGGTGGGCACGTAAAAGGGAAATGACCTCGATACGATAGAACTATGAAAAGGTTAAAGGATTATGAATGTACAAAATTTCGTTATGTATGAAATTAAGGGCGTACACCTAGTGGACATTTTTGGAAATATCGTTTTTTGGCTTTCGACGGGTTCACAAAATATGACATTTCAAAAATATTATCTGAAAATTTTAAGTCGATCCGTTCAAAATTAAGGGAGTTATGGGCGTTCATGCGTAGGTTCTTCAAACTGGCAAACTTTAAATGCTTTTTTTTTCTCAAAATGAATTTATTAAAATTGGTGACCACGATATCTCAAAAATTACTGTACCGATCAACTTCCAATTTTGCAAGCTTCTTTTCCATGTCAAAAAGGAGTGCTAGAATGAAGGAATTTTGTTTTCGATTCTTTTTTTTCAACGAAAAAAGGGTTTTTTCACCGAAAATCGATACTTTCACTGTCGACTGCGTTTATTTTTTCAAAAATCAATATTTCATGAAGGGGTTATATACAGTCAGGAGGCTCAAAAAGATTGATTTTTCAAGAATTATTCTTGAGAAGACCTTTAAATCTATTAACGTAAAAATTTGTACACATATTATGGTAACTTTTAACTGTATTTTAACATTTGTTATTTTAAAAAATAATTATTGTGAAACCTGCTATAGCTGATCTCCAGGAGCACCTCTAAAAAAGGCGTCTTGCAGTGAGCACGATATCTCTGGACTGGATCGTCTGAAATGAAAAAAACCAAAAATATTTCGTGAATATAATGGATTATCTTGTAATTGATCGAAGGAATAAGCAAAATAATAATTTTTGACAAAATGACGGCTTAAGAAAATCGATTTTTGACATAAATTTAGGCCTTAAATTGTTTATAAAATGGAAAATATTTATCGGTAAGAAAAAACCTTCTATAAATTACTGAAAAATATACTTGAAAAGATTGTGTTAAAATTTGAGACTGATCGGTTCAGCCGTTTCCGAGAAATCTTGCTCACCGACTATAAAAACAAAGTTTTGAGAAAAACGCTTTTAAAATTTCAAAAGCACTTTCGAATGCTCTGACACGTCATTACAAATGTGCGTGTAACTTCGAGAATATTCGCCGGATTGACAAGAAATTTTCTGTGTCTACTTAAATATATGTACATTACGAAAAAAATATTAAAGAATCGATTTTTCGAAAATTTTAACTGTATATAACCCCGTAAATACTTTGTCCAAGCACAAGATAATTTCATGCAAAAACTGAATGCGTTTGATTTTTTAACTCCGATTATTTGTTTCCAACCATCGTATGTACTTTATATACTTATATACTTTATATGTGTACTTATATACTTATAAAGTATACTTTATAAGTATATACTTATATGTATACTTATATGTACTTTATATACTTAAAAATATTTATGAATATTTTCCAATGCAAAAATTGTAAAAGATGCTTCAAATCATACTCTGCAAAGTACGTTAAAAAAAATGAAAACCTGCACACGTTTTCCCAGAAAAAAATCAGGATTTTGTTTTATTTTTTCCGGCCGCAAGCTAGGCGGTAACGCCTTAAAGGATACGAAGAACGACAGTTTACGAATCCCGAACGTAGCGAGAAGCCGCGTCCGTAATGTACCCTGTCCACGATTACGAGCGTACGATCGAGTCTATCGAACTCTCGTGTCAGACAACGAGAGTATAAGCGTGCACGTAAAACTTACGCAATACGTGCGAGAGAGCCAGCGAGTCTATCGAATCCAGACTGCAACAACCGTGTGCTCCTTTTTTCGTTTTTTTTTCTTCCTAGACCCCCTTAAGGAGGTATGAGCGATTATGAAATAGGAATATTGACTCGCTGCGTCCCGATAAGCGTCAAAGCACGGGTAAAATCGTGTGGGATTTCTGTGAACGCCGCACCGGTCAAAACGTTCCGAATACCTCGCCCGTCGTCGTGCATATTGTGAAATCGCGCGACACTTCGATCAGGTGCACGCGCTGATGACTAATGACTTTTCGTTCTTCGTTCCATCGGTCGGAAAACTTCCTACGGACGAACGAGCGTACGAATGAGGAAATAAAGTTCCCGACGAGCAAGTCCTCAAGCATACGACTATGCGTGTCGAAATTGAAGTACGAGCTTGAAACGAACAGAGCGCGAGGAGAAATGGAATTTCCACACTTTTCTACACTCTCTCGCAAAATCAACACGCGAGTGGTATGTGCAACGTAAAAACTATGGTACTCGTGTGCATTCGGACACACGTACTTCTACACCAACTTAATGCTGATTTTGAAGACAATTTTTCCGAGGACCGTCCTCGTAATGTCCTGAAAATCACCTTGAGACAGATATGGACATAATGATATCAATTTGATTTCAAAGACCGTCTTCGAAACAGCCACTGTTGTACCGGGAGCCAACATTACATGGATACGATGGGTTGAAAATGTCTTTTCCTCGTGTATACATATATTATTGTTACGGATTGTGCAATTTAGGTTATGTTTCTTACCAAATCTGTCCCTCTCCCCTCATCCATTTCCCACTTGTTCTCCATTTCGCTCGTTCGTTTCACCCCCCACCCCTTTTTATTTCATTTTCTTAACATCGCTTCGTCGAATCGAAGCCCACGATCACCGTGCGTTGTAATTTGTGGTCTGCTCCGATAAGTTGCAATCAGCTCAAATCTGCATAATTTTTCTTCCCTCCAATTAGCAAACAGGGATCACGTTTCAAGCTCTTTCGAATACACAGTGACGAGAGACTGTTACGTATATCACGAATAAATACTGGACAACGAAAAAATAAAGAAAAAACAGTATATTGAAAAATGGCGTTTGTACAAAATGCGTTTGCAGGATGATCGACAAGGACACGAGAGTCGGAAATAACGTCGAACGGGTTTCTGACGTGAAATGTGGAAATGAAATGGGAATTAAAAATAAGGTGTTATTAAAAGATAGGAGACAAGTGTAACAAAAAATAAATATGAGATTCGGATGGGTCTGTCGCTGACAGAGTCAAATGGCGTCATTGTTTAATGAATACACAGTATAGAGAAATTTTTTTTGCCGATCCAACAAAAAATGGATCTGCAACTTTTTTTGGAAAATATAAATCCGTTGGGTATGACGCCGTCTCGCAGTTTTTTTTAAATTATGTAACAAAAAATGGATAACGTACATACGGGTGAAAAAAGAGCCCAGGCAACTTTGCCAAAAGTAGCTAGTAGTAGCGACTACATGAATATCAAGTAGTAGCATCTATACAGGGTGTCCCAGATATGAATGCCTTCCCTGAAATGGGGGGTTGAGGGTGAAATTCTGAGTCGATTGATATACGCATGTGTGAGTCTCAGATGTACCCCTGAATTATTATTAATTTTTAAAGGCGGGCCAATCAGGTGCGCCCGATGAGCCGGCGTACGCGGTAAGCGATACGCGCTTGTACGCCGGCTCATCAGGGTACCTGATTGGCCCGCCTTTAAAAATTAATAATAATTTAGGAGTTGATCTGAGACTCGCACATGCTTATATCAATCGACTCAGAATTTCACCCCCAACCTCCCATTTCAGGGAACGCATTCATCTCTGGGACACCCTGTATACGTATAAAAATTCATTTAACTCTCGATCATTAAAAAAAAGCAAGTGCATTTGTCGATTTTTAATATCTTAAATGTCATCTGTAATCTTGTCATGCGAAGAGTTTTTTGTTCAGAAAAAAAACACTGTCTGAGACTACAATTCGTTGTACTATTGAACGGTGATTTTTCTCATTGCTTTAAGTATCCTTCGTGGAACAGTTCGACCGTGAAGCCGAATGGTAAATTTAAGGGGAGTGATTGAAAAACGGCGGTGAATTAATGCCCCCCCCCCCCCCCAGAGACGACAGACATCAAAATAAAACAACAGTGCAACCTTTCGCTCCAATTCATCAGCAATAAATGCGCGATGTACGTCTTTATTTTTAAATAATCATTTCGATGTTTCTCCTCCGAATGTTTGAGACTTGAATGTTTGCCGACCCAATTACATAATCCGTATGGAATCGAATTTTTTCGATGGAATCGTCGCGACATTACTTGAACTTTGCTTTTGCTCTCAAAACGCGCGTTTGCCGATTGAAATGTAAATGTTTTTTCGTCAAGTCTCAAGGTACAAGGACTTGGTTAAAAAACAGAAAGAGCGATGGTCCCTGTTTGGCCAAATGTCAACTGTCAAGGGGAAATACGAAAATGCGGTTTTTGTTTCGCTGACGGAGGCGCGTCCATATTATTTCACGTGGACATTTTTTTTTAATTTTTCACGATGAGCGGCCTGATTTTTAGTGATTGCCTTATGTACCTTTGAACCTCGTTAGCTTCTACGCACGTTTTTTTTCACAGATAACTTACGAAAGTTCTCATTAACGTGTGGTTACTGTAACGCACGTTTAACGGCAAGATAAAAATGACTTAATGTGCGCTCGCATATTTCATCGCCGATGCAGCGAATCCGTAAATGAGCACGTTGCCATTTATCCCGCGTGGCAGTGTAAAATGTTGTGAGCGGAGTGTTGGAACCCCTGTGATAATTGGCCATGCACGTCACTCTCAAAGGAAGTAAACGAAGAATTATTTTAGCGAATAAATAATTACATGATAAAGTATACGAGTGAAAGAATCCAAGCAAAGTAACGAAAAACTCACAAGACTAATTAACCAAAAAAGCAACAATTATAAGAGCCCCGTTGCCGGCACATTTTTATCGCGTCCTTTTTCTGTCAAGAGAAACAAGAAGTGTGAGAAAAGGCGAGTGAACGAATAATCAGCTGCAAAAATGAACAAATACATGAACAAACACACTTAAAGTAAGTAAAAAAAAATAGGATGTAGACGAGTACGTTTCACGCATTGTGTCCATTTTTTCCGATCTATAAGGAGCATCCCGAGTAGAAATCCTGCTCCGGCTACAAAAAAGACCTGATTAGGCATCCTAATTTTTGTTTTCATGCCTTGACCAGGCATTTCTCCCGCCTTGATCAGGATTTTTGATCACCCCTGATCATTTTTGTGACAGTTTCCCTGATTTCGGTCTGATCAGGGTAAAAAATCGAAGCCTGATCAGGGTAAAAAATCAAGGCCTGATCAGGGTAAAAAATCAAGGCCTGATCAGGGTAAAAAATCAAGGCCTGATCAGTGTGAAAAATGAAGGCCTGACATGCAGTCCGAAGAGAGAAGTTCGCTGTTGCTTCGGAAACCACCATGTCATCGCATTCTTTATAGCACTGTCAAAAAAATATTTAAGGCGTAAGGCCACTGTAGACATTTCAGAAAATCGATAACGTCCTGCTCGAGTCGGATGTTAATTTGGAAGGCCAATTGTGTGGCGCAGGCATCGCTGATTGAAGGTATATAAAATTTATCAATGATTTTTCCGTACCGAAAACTTTAAACGCGTTTTTCTCAAAACTACATTTTTCAAGTCGGTCGGATTTATTACTCGAACAAATCTTGACCGATTGACTAGAAATTTTAACTTTATATTCACAATTACATTCTGCATAGAAGTACGCAAGATTTTCTCGATATATTACATAGTTTTTTTTTTATAAACAGTTTTCGGACGATGTTTTTTTGAGAATTTAAAAATTTTATTTAAAAAACGCGCTGGTTTTGCAAAAATCGATATATCAAAAAAATCCTACGTACTTCTGTAGCTATTTACATGCATAATCGAAAAAAAAATCCATTGACTCTAAATTAGAAATTGCAGGTACCGTTGGTCCAGCCGCGCGCCTGTGAAAAAAAACGCTTCGTCGAAGAAAAGATGTGCAGCCGCCATTTTGTTTTACATTACTTCCAAAAAATTAAACGTAACAAAGACAGTAATTTCCAGGAAAAAATGACGAGGTTGATGAAAATGTTAAGTGCGTGTGGATCTTTTGGCATGTGAAAAGCATGTAGGGCGAGAAACGCAAGCGAGATGGAGGAAGGGTACTCGGCTGCTGCGTTTCACGGTAATTTTTTTTCTTCTCCCCAGACCGCGTACTCTCCCTGGCGTTTGGCTCATAATGCTGCAAGCAATTCACCTGTTTCTGTATAACAGCTTCTCACGGATACATTCTAAAGGTGATATGTGGCTGAAAAGCGCTCAGTGCGTAGCATCGATGCTGGCTGGAACCCACGGTGTGTGTTTGTTGGCAACCAATGGCTATCAAGTGGCACGAGGTAATCAACTGGCCGAATGCAATAGGGCAACGATTCCAGGCTGCTACTTGCTTCGATACTCTCCCGATCTCTCGTCCCGCAGCATAGCCACCCTGTTACAGAGCTGTATAATGCACCAATCCCGTCTAAAACGTCCTCGTCGTAGCGTCGTCGTCGTTGGCCCGTGTGCCTGTACACATCAATTCTATATCATCTCCTGGTGCCTGCTCTCCCTACACGAGCCCAGAGGACACCTCGATCATCGACTGTCTCTCAATCGTAATTCCATCATCGCGGAGTACAGACATGCTCGCTCTCATAATCCGCGTGTGGTACGCTGCTGTCATACATAATCGCAACTATATTTAACCACACTGTGATCTACGTGCAGCGTTGTCATTCCGATCTCTTTCATCCCTCTCGCCGTTGCGCAATCGACGCGGCTGCAAATATCTCGCGAAATCGCATTTTGCCATTTTTCATTGATACGTCAATCGACGTTCTTCCGGCGACTGCGAATCTGTGTTTTTACGAAACAGTGCTGATGGTTGCATTTTGTCGAGAATTAATTATACAAGTTATCGTTGTTGCTTCGACTGTTTCTCGTTCGCGATCGTAACCGGCGATCATTGCTCGATCAACGAGGCTGTTCTCATCGAGATTAGATGTGAATTAGAGATTGAGCGGTGATTTGGAAATCTTTTGATCGACAATGTGGTTCCCGCGCTGTTTTTTTTTCTAAGCGAAGCTTTGTTAGGAAATCGTTGACAGGAGAAGGGAAAAGAAAGATCGTTCCGAAAGAATTGTTGGGCAAAATTTGATTTTGAATGAAAGTCATCAGTGGCTTTTTGTCACGTGCGTTGGGTGGTCGATGGAAGACAATGAGGAACGGAAGATGTTAGAAAAAACACTATGCTACTTGAGATTCGTGCAGTTTTCTCGCGCTCTTCCGTACTGCGATTAACGTCGTTCAAAGTGACGCGCGCCGGTAATACTTTAAATCTAATCTGTGTGTGTGCGTGTGTGTGTGTGTGTGCGTGTGCGTGCGCGCGCGTGTGTGGTGTGTGTGTGTGTGTGTGTGTGTGTGTGTGTGTGTGTGTGTGTGTGTGTGTGTGTGTGTGTGTGTGTGTGTGTGTGTGTGTGTGTGTGTGTGTGTGTGTGTGTGTGTGTGTGTGTGTGTGTGTGTGTGTGTGTGTGTGTGTGTGTGTGTGTGTGTGTGTGTGTGTGTGTGTGTGTGTGTGTGTGTGTGTGTGTGTGTGTGTGTGTGTGTGTGTGTGTGTGTGTGTGTGTGTGTGTGTGTGTGTGTGTGTGTGTGTGTGTGAGTAACGGTACACACAGATTGCCACCTCGTGTTATGTAGACGCAGTTCGTAATTAACTATTTAACATTATTACATCGTGCGATTCGTATATCTATCTGGACTTCTTTCAACTTGGTTGTTTTATTTTTTGTTGTATTTATTTTTACAGCCTTACCGCCTCGTTAGCGGGAATTACGCTCGGCGCGTTACGTGAGTATATGATATAACATCCTTTTTTTAAATTATTTAACCTATTACATACAACGATGATATAAATATATATCCAACATGCGGAACCAAGAAAGCTGCTCATTTGCAACATTCGCAAGGCTGCTTTGATCGCGAATAAGATAATTCGCCTGACGAATAACCGATAAAAAGAGATTTTCCAGGGCGAGTTCGTTTTTTGAATAAATGTTTAACCTCGATCGCGACAGTTTCTTGACGAAGAGAACACAACTTGCGTTGTCGAGTTTCATGTTCATGTATCTGCGCAGCTTTCATGTGAAACAAATATTTGATATTTTTTTAGCAACATGCGCCCTCAAGATGTCGCGTAACGTTACATATGATTCATCTATGTGTATTTTTGAGATGATTGCTTTACTATTTTTTAATCTAATTTGGAGACGATTTTCGTGTGATGATCTATTTTCTAAATGATCTTAAAGAGGTGATCTATTTTGGAGATGGTTTTGCTGACATGATCTATTTTTGAGATAATAGTTTCTCAGATTCTACCACATGCCCTTCCCACCTTTCGTTATCCGATTCCTTTTACTCTTTTACCCGCTCTTGTTACTTCTCTACATCCAATGCCGCAGAGACCTCGCAGAATGCTATATTCAGCCATTTTTCGTTCAATTCACTACTTCATCGCACCTGTACGAGGGCACAGGGAACCTGTGAAAAACTCGTTCCGATACAGGCGGCTATATTGGGTTGAGTTTCAGTTGTACTACTACCCGAGTAGAAATATTGTCAGGCTGGCCTGATATTTGATCTGCGCCTGATCAGCTTGTAGTACGAAGGCCTTACTTAAGTTTGCCTTAATTTGCCTGATCAAGCTGGGGTCAGGCGGTGGTCGAGCAACCGGACTTACGGCTTACTTCAATTCGCCTGACCCGGCTAGCTTCAGGCGATGTCAAGCAACTGGACTTACGGCTTACTTCAATTCGCCTGATCCAGCTAATTTCAAGCAATCATCATGTAACTGGACTTCTACAGTTTGGCGCTAAAAACGTGCCTAACCTCATCTTGTCAAATGATACACAGACACGAGAGAAGCACGAGACATATTATTAATCACTTTATACATTTTTACATATAACGTGTACGTTGTGAATAAGATGGACAAACACAATCGGAAGAAGATTGCGCAACGACTGTGTCTGCGTGAATAGCGGGCTCTAAATAAGGGAAAAAAACGAAGAAACAATACAGCAGCAGGTTAGTATAACAATTTTTTCAAAGACTTACAATTCTTAAATCTATAAATATAAATTGTATTAAATCTGACTGTAAATTAACCATACGCCAAATTATATATGCGTTGGTTGAAATATTTATTATGATACATTTGACAGATCCGGGACAAATCCTCTCAGCGAGGAACAACTCGAAATTCCTGAGGATTGGCATGTGTTGGCGCTACCACTATGTAAGTAGATTTATATTTGTTTTGTGTATCGCTTTTATGTTTCTTTACTTGGTCCGTCTCCTTTGTCAGAGGAGAAGAGACAGCGTAGGCCAACCAAATAATGGTAAGCTGACAGCGTAGTTCAATCTGGTAAATGTTTTGCCATCGGTGCTGATTAGCCCGGACAGCGCAGGCTAACCGAATAATAATAAGTTAACTGCGCAGTTCAGTCAAGTGAAAGTAATTCCATCGGTGCAAGTTAGCCCATAAGAAATGCACTTCGGATGGACATTACATTCACTGAACTGACTACGCTGTCAACTTACCATTATTTGGTTGGCCTTCGCTGTACGGCCCCGGACAGCGTAGGCTAACCGAACACTGACAAGTTGACTGCGTAGTTCAGTTAAGTGAAAATAAGTCCATCGGTGCAAGTTAGCCCATTAGAAATGCACTTCGGATGGACATTAGATTCACTGAACTGCACTACGCTGTCAACTTACCATTATTTGGTTAGTCTTCGCTACGGGCCCGGACAGTGTAGGCTAACCGAATAATGATAAGTTGACTGCATAGTTCAGTTAAGAGAAAGTATTTCCATCGGTGAAAGTTAGCCCTTAAGAAATGCACTTAGGATGGACATTACATTCACTGAACTGCACTACGCTGTCAACTCACCATTATTTGGTTGGTCTTCGCTGTACGGGCTCTCCTGCTTCGATTCTAATTTTCGTTAAAAAATGACCGCTCGCAGCTTTTGCAACAATTTTTTTTCTTCTTTAAAGTAGATAATTGGATGGTGAGAAAAAGGAAAAAAATAGAGCTCAATTTTGTGCCACCCTAATAAAATAATGTGCATACCTTATATAGATATATATGTAGACATTGAATTCTAAGTGGGATGAACATTTTCATATTTTTCAGTGGCTGTCATTTCGAAATATAGGGAACACGGAATAGAAGTTCTTTCGAAGCAAATTGGACAAGCTGTTGGAGCGGTATCAAGGTCTGATTAATTCAGCAAAAGACTGGGACAAGTTTCGAGCGTCGCGTAAAAAAACGAACAGAACGCTCAATATAACGTTTCCTAGAAACGTCTGGTCACAAAAACGTTGAGCTCGGTTTACTTTATGCACGAAGTTTCTTAAGTTTTTGTTTGAAAAATATATTAGTTTATTTCGGGATAATAAGTGGAATATAATACAGTGATATATCTTAGTTTATTTCGAGTTTTTGTTCTATTACAAATACAAGAAAAATGATGTTTGTTTTCCATATAGATATATGTGAAAAATATATGTGATAAATTTTATATTAAGATTAAAAAATAAACGATCAGCGTTATTTATAAAGTGGTACCTTTTTCTCTTTTGTGTATGCGTTGTATTTTTTATTTCAGGAAAAAATCGGTCATCCTGAGCCGTGAAAAATCATATGATTTTTCATTTTGATCAAGCCGTGAAAAATTAAGCCCTTATCAGGCCTTAATTTTTAACGCTGATCAGGCCTTGATCTTTTACACTGACCAAGCCTTGATTTTTTACCCTGATCAGGCCTTGATAGTTTACCCTGATCAGGCCTTGATTTTTTACCCTGATCAGACGGAAGTCAGGGATTGTGTTTCAAAAATGATCAGGGCTTGATAAAAAATTCTGATCAAGGCTGGAAAAAGAAGTCAGGATGCCTGATCAGGTGCTTATTGTAGCTGGAACAAGATTTCTACTCGGGTACCGGAAACTCAGCAAAATTGATCCATGCTCGGTATTCAGCACGCAAGCTTTCAGCAAGGCTGTTTGTCTATACTTATCGATATTTTGGTTAACACTGGAGCGAAAGATCTATTTTTGAATTATTCGATTTATCGTCGACGAACATTTCTCCATTTTTGTATTGGTAAACACTTGAAAACACTGTAAAACACTGAATTTTGGACAACCAAAATGATACGTGTCAAATTCCGTAGTAGTTGTTACCATTTCGACTGTACTTCCGAAAAGCTGTTTTGCATAGAATTTTTTTTTTTGATAATATCAGTTTGATATTATCAATATATTCAGCTGAAATTTTGCATAGAACTTCTTTTTGATGATATCAGTCATTGTCAAAATGGATTTTTGGCACAACGCAGTAGTTTTTGAAACATCCAATTTTGAAAATCGATTGGGCTTGTTTGGGTTTGTTTGGGCTTGGTTGTGTTTTTTTCGGGTTTGCTTGAGTTTTGTAGGGTTTGTTCGAACTTGGTTGTGTTTGTTTGGCATTGTTTGGGCTTGATTGTATTTGTTTACAAGTTGTAGGGCTTGTTTGGGATTTTCTGTGTTTGTTTAGGATTTTCTGGGTTTGTTAAGGATTTGAAGGCTTTGTCTAGGATTTGTAGGGTTTGTTCGGCTGTCTCTGTTTGGATTGTGTGAGTTTGTTGGGTCGATCTTGTCGATAAAGTATGGAAAGCAACAGCGCGCTATGATAGATAATATACGCGCTTGAATTGATCAATTTTCAAAATTCGATATTTCGAAAACTCTTGTGATGCGCCAAAAATCCTTTTAGGCAAACGCTCATATTGTAAAAAAAGGTCTGTGCATAATTCCACGTAAATTGGAGGTAACAGCTGTTTAGAAGTATATGCAGTACTTCTATCAATTGAGGAGAATTTATATATCATTGTTATACATTATTTATTACGCGTGCCCACAGCGCCTTATATAAAAGCGTGCAAGCGTACGGATCCGGAACTGAACAGCTGCATCACCAATTCGATCGAGGATCTTCGTGAGAAACTTGCCGAGGGCATTCCCGAACTCGATGCTCCAGCTATCGAGCCACTGGCCCTTAAACAGATAAGGTTGTTGCGAGGCCCTACGGGAGCAAGGCTCGATATTAACTTGACGGATATTGAGGTAACGCGAATTTGCAATAATCACACTTTTTATATACACGACGACATTTTGTTTTCAAAATCAAACCGTTTTCACAGAATTTGTCTCTCAACGAGTCCCATCGTCCTAAAGACATAGGGTTATTCTCGTGATGCGAGAAGAGTTGAGCTAACTTCTCACAATTATTCACAGTTGTTACCTACCCGACGGTTGGAAGTATTTTTCTCAGTTCTTTTTCGTCATGACGGAATGATTCGAGTGTCAAAATGCGTGTTTCTATATTGGCTAGGTCTAGTCACTTTTCGATTTGTGATTAGCTTACCTGACTGTTCATTACGTAACCTTCTGGTAATTTGACATGTCATTCTTATTCAAAGACACGAACATTTGGTATTTTTGAACATTTTGGGAGATGTCGACGTCAACTATGAAAATATTGAGTCATTCGGTACATTCGTTTTTGAGACAAATTCAGAAAACTTCTCTTGGAAAATGTTTAAGGTTTTCCTTTCACGGAGGGCCGAATTTTTCCCTCCTCGACTGGCGGTAAATTACAGTGGCGTTTAATAAAAAATAAGTTACAATCAATTATTATACCCAACGATAAACCGGAACAAAAAAACTGTGCACAAATTTAGTATATTTAGACATTTTCTCTGAAACGTCTCGGCTACGAAAATTCTTCTGCTAGTAACTTTTTTACAAGTTTTATCATTAATATTTTCTTCAAACATTCGGTGACCCTCTTTTTTTATTATCGTTACGGAATCTTTAGATCCGAGTTACTTGGTGAATAAATTATTAGATTGAAATGTGGCCAGCGTGCACTGAAAAAAAAAAATTCGTTCATCCATCCAAAATTCAGTTGGTTTAACAAAATTGTATCTTTAAATACGTTCAACTTGATTTTCGATTGGCATAACAAAACAGTATAGTTGGGCAGTAAACAAAGATACATTTAAACTATCTGCTTATTTAGCATGTCTGAACAACTGTTAAAACAACACAATTTCGAGACAACAAAATGCATTTTGCACATTTAACGATTCTTTTTTCTCAGTGTGTCATCTCTATAAAGCGCTGTATAAACAAGACGATTTTTAGAGAGGTAATTTTTCATTAAAACTTCGGTAACTTGGCTTGAAATTTTACCAGTATGCTGGGATATATTTTTACTTGATTATAGATGAAAATCAGTTAATCGTTAAATATTTGGGTTCGTGACAGGAATACCTTAAACAATTTTATGCTATTACCACAGAATACCAAATATTCATCGGGTCTGAGAAAAGTTGTTCGGAACGCAAGCAAATTCATATTTTACACGGGTACGTTTGGGCACTTTTCCTCGGGCTCTTTCGTTGACAACGTATAACTCGTAAAAGTGGACATCGCTATACGCACATCGGAAAGTTAGCCCTGCGTCGAATCCACACGTGTCTTTCTTCAAGCCAGTCTGGACATGGATATGAAAGCAAAAATGTCGATTCAACAGGTGAGCGGGCCTTCGAAATTCAAAGTGCACAATCTACGGGCCAATGTCGACGAGGTGTCGTTCGCCTTCACGGTAAGCTTCGACACGCTCAGCTTCCGTGGAAAGTATCAAATGGACGCGAGGATTCTTCTCCTAAGGTTGACGGGTAGCGGTGATATCACCGGAAGTTTCAGTAAGAAAATATCTGCAATTTTTCGTAACGCGTACTAAAAGATTCGATAGAAACGACCAATTCCATCGATCGTTGACATCAGATATTTCATTTGACGCGTCATTTTGCCCGCAGGCGGATACGAATCCGACGTGCTGCTGCGAGCAAGTAAAGTCACCAAGAACAATGATGTTTATCTCGATTTTGAGAGGATAAAACTTGCGATAAGAGTCGGAAAAGCGAGCATTTACCTCAGCAACTTGTTCGACGGTGATCCCGTTCTCGGTAAGTCGACAATACGAATTTTTTTTTAAATAAGTCATATCATTATTTAAAAACTCGATTAACAAATTTACACACAATTAAGTCGCTGTTCAATTTTTCAGGCGAATGAATCATTTATTTGCTCACTATTACAAATGACGTTCAAATTTCTTTATTACACTCTTTACATTCTGGATTGAATTCAATGTTATTACAATAGAACAAGAATTACTGCGTTTTTACAATAATAATTGCAGCCTCGGAAGAGTTTCATTTTTTTTCGTATCTATAGAAATGTTCACGCTATTGAACCTTTGTAAAACGCCTCGAGGGATCAATGATACGTTTTGCTCATATCACTTCGCTCAGCAGTGTGATTTATAATTTTTGCATGTTGACCTTTTTGTAACATTTACTGTAATAAAATACGAGTCAAGGATTCCTTTGGCGATTGAGTTTACAGCACATTCATGGGCCTTCTGCGCGTGTATTATCATCAATTTGGTGTCAATAGTAACGATAATCCAATCGCTCCTTTACAGTCTAATCTCAACATATTAAGGCAGGATTCTACTTTGAAACCATGAAAAAAACGCTATTTTCGTGAATTTTTTCTGAGAATACTATTAAAGATATCGATATGGGGTTTAAACTGTTCAATAAATACACTCTTTAAGTACACAAAAAAATGTTTTTAAATGTATTTTATTCATTTTTTGTACACGTAAAATATGTTTAAAGCCAACGCCTCGAAAAGCAGGTACCGTTGCCGTGGTCGTGAAATCTTCCCGACGGATGGTCTGAAACAAAAAAATCAAATAGTTTCATGTTCAGTATGTCTTCAGGAACCGACCTAACTAGAATATTTTATATACGTGCAAAATTAACAAAATGGCGGCTAAAATACGAAAAAAATGCCTTTTTTCGGGTCTTTTTTTGCAATAAAAAAATAGTTCTAATCAAAATTTTAAGTTGATTGTAGTTAGGTCGGTTGGTACACACATATAGAATATGTGTTCCAAATTTCATAAGGATCGGTTCAGTACTTTTTGAGTTATCACGACCACAGTACTTGAAAATGTCGTTTCGAGAAAAACGCGTTTAAAGTTTTGGTGAGTCACAATAGCGCGCTCAGATAGGTGCGTTCGAAAGGCGAAAAAGGATAGTTAGACTGCTTGGAACTTTATAAAATTTTGACCGAACATTCTTGAACATATTTACTTTCGAAAAATGTAAAAAAAAAAATTTTTTTTTTCAAAGTTTCAAAGTAGAATCCTGTCTTAAAAGGAACCATATTTACGATTCTTGTCACGTGGTTATCCTAAATATATTTCTTTACTCATCTCATCACGTGGTTTTCTAAACATATTTCTTGACTCCGTCTCGCGGGTTCGTCCTTCCTTGATGATTTCGCAGGAACTGCCATTCACGTCAAAACTATTGGTATTCGAAATTTAGTTAATATTGGAGAAAGGCTCATTTGAAAAGATGAGCTTTTTGGAATTTTTATTTTATTGTTTATAAGTACTAGATGTATTAGCGCGTTTAGAACTCGTCAACAATCGTTCAACCTCCCACTTCGTCGAACTGTGAAACACTTTCATTATATTAGTCCACTACAAGATATATCCATCGCGGTCGATACATTGCAAAATTATCTGGCGGCAATAACAATCAAATCATAAAAGCCAAGATTAATTATAGCTGATTCGCAGCGTTTTTTTCCGCACATTGTACACGTATTCCTATACGCGTATTCTTGTTATGATATCGCGCTGACGAAAAAACTGGTTTTCGATGTTTACCTCGATCACACCTATTAATTTACCCTCTTTGATCGAAGCCACGCCGACGACGTATGATACACTACGAACAGAACAGGCGCGGCACTTTCGATTATTTTAATGTGGTTCGAATTAAATGGTATGGTTTGGATACGTTAAAAAAAATAACAGTCAAAAATTCGCCTAGTTGTATAAACTTTTCGAACCTTCCAACGTTCTCGAATACGCTTTGGCTGTAAAAGAATCGATTTCAATCAAAAAAAAGTTTCCCAGTTCCAAATAATTCGTTCTGAGTAAAAGAATCAATTTTTTAATATCGACTTTTTCGTTTCAATTGTTGTATCGTTTTTTCATTATTTTACGTCACTGACAAAACTCCCGCTCTCAGCACGCGAATTTGCCAATGTTGGTTTCCCGATGACGGAAACTTTACATCGAGATTTTCATTCAGATACTTGAACACTTTTCCCACAATGATTATCCGACCATTATCGCGATTTTCAACTTCTTATCGATAAAAACTGGGATATTTTTTTGTTGCAAATTTCATTCAGATACTTGAACACTTTTCCCACAACGATTATCCGACCATTATCGCAATTTTAAACTTCTTCTTATCGATATTTTTTTGTTGCAATTTTCATTCAAATACTTGAACACTTTTCCCACAACGATTATCCGACCATTATCGCAATTTTAAACTCCTTATCGATAAAAACTGGGATACTTTTTTGTTGCAATCAAATCCAGAAGGAAACGAGGGAGAGAAAAAAACAAATTGCCGTAATGATGTTTTCCATCTAGTTCTTTAATTTCTTAGTTGCAGTGAGCGAACATAATTTTGTTTCAATCCTCAGGACCTGCCAGTAACCAGGTGATAAACGCGAACAGTCATCTTTTCATCGAAGAGGTACGACCTGTACTCGAATCCGGCCTTGCCGATGTCTTCACCGACGTGACCAACAAAATCACAAGATCATTCACCTACAACGAATTGTTCCCGACCGATTGAACAGGCACGAAAACACAAGACAAAGACGCGAACTTTAATAAACTTGAATTACGTCATTTTGTTCTACGAGTGAACGTTTTTGAGCCAAACACGCCAAACTGTACCTACATACGTTATTCCAGCAACTACGATTGATCACGCGTAAGAAGAAGCTTTGATTTAACTCCGAGGACCGAGCCAAAAAAATATCCAAATTTTCTTCCAAAAATTGTGCGTGCCCCTTTTTTCCGAATTTTCTCTACACCGCAATTCATCCTGTCATAATCAAGCGCAATTTTTTTTTAAATAATTCCAATCATCGTAGTCTTTGGAACTTGGCTCATGCTCCTAGGCGTCGTTGATGACGCAAGCACCATGACGTAAGAAAAATCAAACCGGTAAGTTCAGTCACCGAACACGGAAAAAACGACAATCTTTCGATGTTACGGTTACGGAGGATTGGTTGAAATCTCACAATTATGGTTACCCACACGACGAAACATTTGAAAACTGGCTACCAGTTGATTACAGTCGCCCTACTCAGCGCCCAGTAGCTGCAATTCGAACCAATCAAGCCTCGCTTTACTCGGGTCCCCGTTAAATTCGTAGGCTACCATGGCCCTCCGATTACTTTGGTTGACGCATTTTGCCAGTACAAAAATGTGCACGATAAGTATAGAAACAAATAAACATAAATTCCGATCGCTGGAATGTGACCGATTGATTTTCTTATTAAGTTAAAAATCACTTGTGCGAATAGTATCGCCCAGTTATGACGGACACCGGACTAGGGCAATAATTCGTCGACCGTAAGGACGCTGAGGGCTCTTGCCGCAAGAGCTTTCGCTATCGATGCAGCGGTCTCTTCGATTATTGGATTGATTATGTCGAGAACGAGACGGGGATTCGAGTTGAAGAATGTCATGGCTGCATCGGCTGAAAATAATAATAATAACAGTTACAGCAACAACAAAAATTACAATAGTCCTAATCGGAGTGATAATCACAGAATAGTTATAACAATGATAATAGTCATTATTATTATTCTTGTTTACTTACAAGAAACGTCACTTGAGTGTCCGCCTTCGACTTTGTTGAAACTCATATATGTGATAAAGCATTGAAAACTATTGGACACGTATTTTTTTGCGGCGGAAAAAGGTTTTTAAGGGGGAAATCACCCTAAAAAAGCCCAGCGAGGGGTGATTTTGCAATTTCACCCTCAAGCAGCCCACTTCACCCACCGAACGGGGCCGGGTTGAAATTCCGAACTTTGAATGATCAGAGCGCTCAAAAGTCCGAAAGAATAGTACCCCGAAAGATTAAAACTCCGAAAGAATTTTACACGAAAGACCAAAACTCCGAAAATCTGAACATCGTCAAAATAACTCACCTATGGAAGTTTAAAAGTTTAAATATTTTCAGTAAATCGACGAATTATTTCAAGAATTTTTATTTATTAAGAAGTGATTTTACGTCAATTTTGAAATCTGTCTAGACAATGTTATACGTTCTGCATCATTTACCGTCAACTATGTAGATTTTCGCTGCCATGATCTTGACGAACCTTGTAATTTCGGACCTTAAAAATTAGGAATTTAAAATTCTTTAAATAATTTGACGATTTATTGAAACTTTTGAAACTTTCAAAACTTCCGCAGTCGAATTATTTTGACGGTGTTCAGATCTTCCGAGTTTTGGTCTCTCGTGTAAAATTCTTTCGGAGTTTTGATCTTCCGGGATAGTATTCTTTCGGAGTTTTTGAGCGTTCTGAACATTCAAAGTTCGGTTTTCAACCCGGCCCCATCTTGAATTTCGAAATATTAAAATTCGGAATTTTAAACCGTCGGAGCATACCTACAAAGTTCGGAATTTCAACTCGGCCCCCACCGAACTCAATTAAACGAATAATCAAAATTCGTCCAATGAAAAGCAATGAGAAATGCACTATAGAAGTATGGCAAAAAAAATTAAATCAAGAGGTGGAACACCTTTCTCTGAAGGGTGGTTCCACCCCTTAAAATGGGTTTTCCGCCGATTAAAAAAATGCGTGTCTAATATTTTTCAATTCTTTATCACATATATAAGTTTCCACGAAAATTGAAGGCGCGAACAGTTAAGTGATGTTTCTTGTTGTTATTATTATAATTCAATAATAATAATACATGTTACGAGTCAATATTTAAAAACATTATACACATATATAAATGTGCGTGTGTACAGATTGGAAAATTGCATTTTGTATCTTACTCTCTTATCAATTTATCTGGGTTATGGATTTTTTTATATCTTGAAGCATAAAATTGTTGATTTGTTTTTTTATGCAGAAGGAACTCTATAATTGGTTTTATTTCCTTAGTTCCAACGTATCCCTTGAGGGTTTTTACGTATTACCCTTCCAAATAAAACCCTTTCATATCACTCCCTACTCGCACTTCGCTGATCTAACCTAACTTTCCTTACGTCTATAGCCGTCTTGAGGTATTTCTTTCATGAACCCGAATATTTAACAATTAACTCATTTTGTTCTATAATGGAGCAAAAATAAATTCCAGTAGACTGGTAAAATTTCAAACGACGTTACCGAACTTTTACCGAAAAACTACGACTCTAAAAATCGTCTCATTTATACGGCGTTTTATAGAAATGACACGTATCTATTTTATAGAGATGCCTGATTTAAACTGTTCACAAGTGTAGAAAAATGTAAAGATTCCGTAACGACAATAGAAAGCGGGGATCACCGAATGTTTGAAGAAAATATAAATCATAAATTTTCGAAAATTGTGACTAGCAGATGAATTTTCGTAGCCGCGACTTTTCAAAGAAAATGTAAAAATGTCTAAATCTACTCAATTCGCCCGAAATTTTTTATTCCAATTTGTCGTTGGGTATAATAATTGATTGTGATTTATTTTTATAAAGCGCCACGGTAATTTACTAATGATTTAGCCCTCTTTATGCGCCCACAAAATACGGCCCTCCGCGAAAGGAATACCTTACGCTACACTATACCGCATTTGCCGAGGGTAGGGGGAAAGTGTGGAAAACCCAGATCGGTATAGACAGCATATTCTTCTGATTCTCTGGTGCACAGACGTTTTACTCAAGCATCTACACCAAGGTCTCAGAAGTATTGGCCTTCCGCTGACTGGTTGATGCGCGGGTCGGCGCACGCCTACACGGTCACCGCTCCGAGTATCGGCCACGCACGAGGCTGCTCAACTCGAAGGGCCACCGAAGCCGAATCCCAATCGCCCATCCAAACAGTCACGGTTAAAAAAGCTTTATAATAAAAATACTTAGGAAATAACGTGTTTATTCCAAATTTCGGGTAAAGTTCTGAAGAACCCCAACCTCCGATCGAGCTGAAATTTCGAACAGACCTCTCTTTTAACATTTTAAGACAACCCCTAAAGGGATTTTTGGTGCGCGCAATCGTTTTTGGGTTTGGGTTTGTTTGGGTTTGTTCGTTAGGATAAAACGGAAAGCGCGATACCACATGTAGGTATGAATGGAGACGTAACAGATATCGATATAGTCAGCGGGCGTTAAAATAAATAACTTAAACATTCAATAACTTGAAAACTCAATAACTCGAAAAATCAATAACTTAATAATTCAATAACTTAAAAATTCAATAACTCAAAAACTATTGCGAGGCGCCAAAAATTCCTTTAGGGGTTGTCTTGAATTATTAAAAGGAAGGTTTGTACCAAATTTTAGCTCGATTGGAGGTTGGGGGTTTTTGAAACCTTATCCGAAATTTCTACGATTTCACGCGACTAGATGCGATTTGATGGATTTCAAGATGAGATATGTGAAAGTGACTACCCTAGAAATATTAAGGTTGTTATGGAGTCGATTCGAGCTCAATTTTTCAAGCTGAGCTCAATTTCTTTTGGACCTTTATAACCTCTTTGCTGATCATCCTGTGCAGTTTGAATACGATCCACAGTACCGTTTTTTAGAAGAAAAATCGGCAACTCGACGTATTTCGTGGTCTACATTACTACTATTGATACATTGCACTTATGGAAAACTCCCGATCATTTTTCAGTACATTATTAATATCTGCTAAGTGAATGTTACCACGGAGCTGAGAAAATAGGTACGGTTCGACTAGTTATCAGACTAACCGTTGGTACCGTGAAAATGATGATTCACAGTACCATTATAAAATTATTAAGGTTTTTGATAGGGCATTTGTGCGAAAATCAAGCACACAAAATATTCGACTGTGCAATAATGGCAACGTCGTAGACGGCACCAATGCTACCTATCTTATCGGTATTCGGTAATTATGACCTCAAACTACTCGGTCAGGATAATTAACAACGAATATTATTGGTACTGATTCTCTTAATTAGTAATAATTACTTAATATTAATTTGATAACTATGTTCAGAAATGATGCAATTCTAGACGTTTCTAGGCAAAGACAATATAACGCGGATGTTTTTTTTAAACATACATTTTTTTTAGAATATCGGAAAATTTTTGAAGTTTTTGATTTCTTAGAGATTATAGACAGCTCTAGTTAACACTTTTTCTTTCCAGCGGGTTTTTTTTTACGTGGACCGATATTCACTTTTGACAGCTCCTTGGGCCGATATTGAGGTTATGAACGGGGCGCATATGTCTCTAACCGCGACACTTCTGCCAACCTGGGTATTACGATATACCATGGTTTACGACGTGGCTGATTCGTTTCGCGTTAATTGAGCGAGAAAAAGTTACAGAAAATAATTATACAAAGTAATGAAAACACTTAATGTAATCACCGAATGTTTAAAGATCCATATTTTTACAAATAGATGCAGAAAAATCTTTCGAAAACGCTCGTTTAATATGACGATTATTTGAAAGCTAACAGTTGATAACAGTCAACCGGCTCCGTGCATGAGCATAAGGCGCTCCCCTCGTACTTCAGCCCCGACGGCTAAACCCCATAACAACCTTAAAAAATAAATCAAGAGCAGCGTTATCGTAAGATTTGTCACCTGTGATTTTTTGTACAGGAGGAGCTTTGAGCCTTATGTTGCCATCGCCAACACGAATTTTCGTCGCTAGTTTGTGAATCTCGATTCTTCGGACGCCATTTACATCGGTTATTTCTCTGCCCTGGGCGTTCACTCTCGTCTGAGTATTCGCTAAATAGGAGAAAAAGAAAAAGCGATCAATACATCCGTTAAATTAATCTCGATCAACTTTTGAACGGTGGTCGATAGAAAAATGATTCTACGTACTGAAATTGCCTCGGAACGATCCGTTTCCGGTAAGTGGCAAAAGGAGAATGGTACCCTTCACGTCGTAATTTCCCTTCACGTGAATATAGGGCAACTGAACCTTCAGGTAAACCGTGAGATTGTCACGATTGGCACGCAAATCATCGATGAGATAATTCGTTGAACCGTAAACCCGGATACTCGTCAGATTCGCTTTGACTTTAAGCGCCTCGAGATTTCTATCGACGACCAAAGACGGCAATGCCAGCGGATCGAGAGGTGGCAACTTCAACGATGGGATTCCCTTGACCAATTGCGGGGTTATTGCTTCGAGCTGCTTCAGAACGCACTTGTTGTATTCGTCCGGATTGCTCACTCGAGGACACGAGTTCACTCCAGGCGCTGAAAGTCCAGTTAATCGACAATTTCAATTCTTTTTATATTACACTCATTTTCCATAAATTTGGTCACCTATAATTGCATTCTCAAAAAAAAAAAACAAGTCGCCATTTTTCATATTGTTTAACTGATTGTTCGGCAAAAAACATTATTTTTTTTCGTGGAATATTGAAACATGTTCGTACAGTGTTTAGAATTAGCCGAGGATTAAGCTGGTAAGATCAATATGATCCATGTATTATAAGGGGTTACATGGGCTTCGAAGCCAAAAAAGCATATTTTCTCTATTTCAAAAAAAACATAACATATAAATTATTTTGTTTAAAATGTTAAGCACATAAAAGAGGAATATTTCAATAACATAAAAAAAAATCATCCAAAAATTTGGGAAATTCAGCCGGTGGGACCTGGTTTCCGAAGACCCCTAAAAAAAGTGTCCTCGCGGTGTTCAGGATGACTCATAATAGCTTTATGTAAAATTAAATAGAAAAACCATTTTTTTTGTTTGTAGATATGTATATCTCGTGATTGAACAAAGGTTTAAAAAAAATTGAAATTTGATTTTTTAGCAGAGTTGTATGCAAAATAGTTCCATTTTTGGTACAATTTACACTACGTATAACTTTGTAAAATTAATTGTAATCGAAAAAAAAATCCTTCGTTCAATCACTAGTCAATGCTATTTTGAAAAAGTGTGCAAAATTTAAATAAGATCAGTGCAGTAGTTTTTGAGAAATCATGTCCACCGACTTCAAAAATAGTGTTTTGAGAAAAATGCGATTACCTGCGTCGCTTTGGGCCGATCTTTCCCAACGGGGGGAATTATCAAAGGCTCTTTCTCCTAGATTTTTACTCCGATTGACTTAAAGCTTTGAGAGAGTATTCTAGACATATTGTATTATTAGATAAAAAATTTGGAAAAAAATGATTTTTTGAAATGTTCAAACCCACGTAACCTTATTATGCATGTACGTATGTTTTGAATTCCAATTACTTGGTTGTAATCCACATACGAAAGGGTGTAACTCATTCCTAGTGTAATTTCGCATGGTACTGTTCTGTACCATTCAAATTAGTTGTTTGCACGTGGAGGGAAAAAAAAACATTCGACACGTCGTTAAATGGTTCCAAGTGCATCAAGTACAGGGTACTCCAACACAGCTGGTCCATTCTTTTAAAATATACTTTTTTAGAGTGAAGGTAGATGTGTATAATTTTCTTTTCCAAAGGATTGGCCACAGCAGGAAGTATTAGAATAATATGGAATCGTGGGAATAGATTATTATTATTATTTGAATATTTGTTGGAATAATAAAGTAATACTAATTGTAGATATCTCAAGGGGCGACAGTAATTTACAGGATCGAAAAACCCTTTTTTAGTTTTAAGTCATACTTTAGGGTCTTATAAAACGGTGCAAATATGCAAAATACTATTATATTAAATAAATTCCCAGGGCGTTGAAAACGTTGGTAGAACAAATTTTATCCGTTTCGCCACAACTTTTTACAGTATCTTTTAAACTAATTTATGTACGGAAATACTCAGGAATGTCTTAATTTCTTTAAAACTTCTGTTAGAAACAAATGGTCACGATTTTTAATTCTGAAGACAAAACTTTTTGCCCAATGCTTGCCATTACTATGGAAAACAATGTTCCAAAAATCTCAAATTCCGCTATTATCATACGAGTTATAAAAAATTGGGTTTTTCCGTTTAAGGTAAAAATTTGCAACACTTATGCTGCAAACCGTCGGGCACCCCTGCAAATATCACTTACGCTCACAAGGCCACCTTTTTGCAGGATTTTTGTTTAGGTTTATACGCTTTTAAATCTACAATTAAGTTTTTAAAATGGATTTTCGATTATTGTTAAGCTCAGCGGATTTAAAAAGTCAGGCATATTTTGGGGCTTTGAGAATAGTCTTACCCTCAACAGCCTATTCGTCGGATCGAAAAGTTAACATATACTTGTTTTTTTATACTTCAATTTGTGTTCACGAATGACTGTCCAAAATATAATCTCCATGAAAAAGTAGCTATTAATCGTTCGAGTTCATAAAGTAAAAGATCGAAAAAATGACGGTAGATACGTGTTCTACTATTAGCCAATTAAGGTAAGAAAGTTCAACAAATCAACTCAAGAGATCGAAAGAGAAATAAATTATTAACAAACGTCCCGTATAAGTAACTACTACATATACAATGGGCGGTACGTATACACGTGTTGAATATCGCAATGCACGACTAGAGACGATTGAATGCCAGCTCTGAAATCGAAAGTGAACTTTCCGTAGAAAGTGATATTATACGATCGTGCTGTCGTTGTCACCGTCGTCGTAGTCTTTGCGCGAAGTCGACCTTTTTTTTAATCGACGCGAATCCAACTCGATTAGCAGTCGTCGCACGGGAGCGTATACCACTCTCGTCCGAAACCGAAATAAAGCGGAAAATAACAAACCGTGAATCAAATTTAATGGAAAAAAAAAACAAAGGTTTCCCAACATCACTAATGTGTGTTAAGGATGAGTTACGTTTCTTGCCACAGACCTTTATTTTTTTGTTTCATTGTCTACGCATTTACACAGCTAGAAAATTGCAGTACGGACTGTCAAAAGTAAGAGTATGAGTTGTCAAAAAATAGAAAAATGGCACGCTTTTTTTGCGTTTGTGAACAGAGGCTGAAAAAATAAATACGCGAAATAATCAATTTCGACATATTTTTATTACAAATCAATCTTAACCCTTCAAGTGCACACTGGGTGGTTTTGACCGTACGTATTTAGTATTTTTCAACCTATTTTTCAAAGTATGCCCCACTTTGAACGAATATTTTCGCCTTTAATTTTCGTTTTCGTCAAAACATAAATTTAGGGCCATAAAATATGGATAATTTACTGCAAAAAACGTCTCTACAAAAAAAAACTAAAAATGCGTATTTACGAGAATACAACGATTTGAAAAACGCCTCGGGTCAGATTGACCCAAGATGCACTTATAGGTTGGCCGCGGAGGTGTGCACTCGAAGGGTTAAAATGTGGTCTCTCGACAAACCAATAACTTTAAAAGTCAATGGATCGAGGACCAAGAACAATCAAGCTGCAACAGGCTGTTTTTTAATCAACGATTAAAAAGAACCATCGGGTTTTTATTCTCAATTGTAAATGTCAATTATAATTACTCCATTTCCAGAGTATCCAGAATTTTCCATCGAGAATTTGCGCAAAGTGCACAGGTATATAATTCCACAATCGTATTGAATTTTTTTTTTACCAAATACCTGTCGTTTTTTATCGTGGTCCGCAGAGGATAAAATCCAGTTGGACGACGGAGCAAGAAAAAGTGCCGTTGATAAATCCATAGGCGCGAATTCATTATCGATTGAATAATTTATACTTAAGCTTTGTAAAATCGAATTCATTTCTACGCATGTGTTTTCAGCCATGACCGCGAATGTTCGATGAATATAAGAGTGAAAAAAAATGTTTTAGAAGTATTACTCACGCAATTCCGAAAGCACGTTGCCGACGATACCGGCGAAAATAAGAAGATTTGTAAGGCTCCGCATCGTTGATCTTTGTCGCAAGAAAGCACACTTGATCCGATATCAGTGTATATTTTTTTTACAACCTTTTTGCAATTAGCCCAGCTCCGTTTTTTTCCTCTTTATATTACAGCTCGCCTCGCGGTAGTTAATTTTGGTATTTGGCACGAAATTAGAAACGAGAGACGCTGCGATACCGCGAAGCCGGTATCATCGAATTTAGCGAGAGCGGTATTGAAAATGTGCGTCCGATGGCCCCGTTACTTGTGTATATATGAAGGAAGTGCACTTTCTCCGGTATACCTCGGGATATACCCGTTGCCCGTTTCCCTATTACTCCTTCTCTTGTCTTGCAATTCCCCACCTTGCGCCCCTCTTAATATCCTTGCCCTCATCATGCTCACCATCGAGCGATTGCTGCTTACACTCAATTTATTAACGATCAGGTATGCCGGCCTTTTTTCAGCATCGGAGGAAAACTATCGACTACCGAATAAATATAGAATTAACCCTCCATGGTCACTGTGGGTAACATTTACCCAGACCGAACTTTGGGTCAAATATCTATGGGTCTTAGTTTCAATTAAGGGGCTATACCAGTGTAAAGGCTGAAAATTTGGGTGGTTTTCGGGAATTTTTTGGTAGAAAAGTACTCAATTAAATATTTCGGAAAATTAAGAATATATTTGGCTATATTTGACCTATATTACATAATTTTTTCACAGAAAAATATTGCGATCCAAGCGACTTATGCGCTGCCTTCGGAGGCACAAAAAAAGTTCCTCCACTGCTGACATGATTTCGGCCAATTGAGTAACGGAAACCGAAAAAGGAAAAATTGTCGTTAAACTGGAAGGTATTTCATGTACAATGACGTAGGATTTTCGAAAATATCAAAATCTAACAAAATGGCGTAGTTATGAAAAAAGTCTGTTTTCTTGCCTATAAAATGAATGTTTTTTTCAATGCCAAATCGTCAATTTTCATCCAATCAAAAATATCCTACGTCATTGTAGAGTAAATATATTAAAGAGTACTCAGTTCAAATTTCAAATCAATGTCAGCAAATTTGAAAAATCTCATTTTGAGAAAAATGCGTTTAAAGATTTAACTAGCGATTTCGATTCGACGAGCGGTTGCCTTTTAGAAGGCTGCCATTCCGGGAGTATTAGGGATACGGCGTTGACATTTTTACAGGATATTCTTGAAAGTATAAACTGTCGAAAAATGCAAAAAAATCGATTTTTTGAAAGTGTCACACTACAGCCCCTTAAAAGTCCGCCCTCCAGGAGGCGACGGTTTGAAGTGCCACTATGCCACTATTTCTTCCCTAGATGTACCATGTCTGACGAGTATCCTGTTCTAATTTTACTTGAAAATATCGAAAATTCAGAAAGTTGTGATTTTTTAGTGAAAAGTTGTTTTTTTTTACTAATTGACCTATTCACGATTTTTTGAAAACATGTCATTTAAATTTTGACATACCGACTTTTCACACATGTTCTAGAATATTCAGAGTATTTTCTAGTATTTTTTCAATCCCGATCGGACTGATAGTTTTCAGACAACAACCATTTGGAACTTGGCCGGGTGAATTTTACCCATGTTATTTTACCGAAATGTGACCACGGAGGGTTTAGAGGGTCTTCTCACTTTAGACACTAAAAAGGGCTATTTTCATGATTTTTTTTTGATAGGTTTATATTATAGATATTGATATAAAAGTTGCTACGCTTAATAAATAGACTTTCGAAATACACTTCAAATTTTTTTTTTTTAATTTGAGTCACTATTTATACACGAAAATGGTAGTTAAAAAAATGTCCTAAAAAATTGTAGGTCTGCGCTGTTGATGAAATCTCGGAGATGGATAATCCGAAACGAAAAAATCAAACGGTTTTTCATTCAGTATCTTAATGGCTATAGCGCATATTATACGATTTTTTATATATGCAAAAATAACAAAATGGCGGACACTTTTCGAAAAAAACAACCAAAAAAACGTGTTTTTTTCACCGTTTTTGGCAAAAAATAGTGAATATCAACATTTAAAAAAATCTTTGACATGCGCTAAAGCTATAGAAGTAAAGAATATGTGGTTACAGTTTCATAAGGATCGGTTCAGTAGTTTCGAAGATTTTACCAAAAAGCCGTTGAAAAACACTGTTTCGAGAAAAACGCGTTTAAAGTTTGTTTGGGTTACATAAATACATTAAAAAATGTTTAATGTATTTCGACAGTATATTCATTAAGTGTAACAACTTTTATATCAATATCTATAATATAAACCTATACAAAAAAATCATGAAAATAGCCTTTTTAGCGTCTAAAGTGAGAAGACCCCTTAAGAAAGCGGTATTTTGTACCGGAATGCGTGAGCTCAAAATACCTGGTCAATAAAATGATACGCAAAAACAATTTAGTGGGCTCTATCATTTTTTTTTAATTGACGCAACTTAAGGCATCAATTTGTGCATGTCGAACCACAAATTTGGTCTTAATTTTTTTTCGGATCGAAAATCTATATCGAAACTGCGAATAATATCAAAAGGTTTTAACAGTTTTAGAAGTCATATGTTATTGAGGATTTATGTATCTTTGTTGAGTATGTCGAGTACGTATGTTGGCATGGCGCTTCGCCTTGAACCCCACCGCATCGCGATCCAGTCCCTTCTCCACAGACTTACGGCCCGTTGCCTTTCCCTGTTAATACGCATGTACGTCTAGTGAGTCAACCTACCCAGTCGAGGAGGCCCCAAGACGATCGTTTAAATATTTAATGCGTCGTCACGCTCTACCAAACCATCGATCCTGAACTTTTTGTTTGTTAAATATCTAATGTCACTTTCTACACGATGATAATGTTTTATGATTTTATACGACGTATAGGGATCGAACTAACGATGAGAGCTAATTTATGAATGTTTCGAATGGTCCCATGCAGAAAGTCGTTGGGGAGTCTTCAGATTCTCCCACATCCCTATAGGAATTTGATTGACGTCGTGTGTTTGAGTTTGGAATTTGGAATTGAACTTTTTACTTTAAATTCTCAACCGCAATTTGGTGGACCACCCAAAAAAATATTCTTTCGTGATTTCGTGCACAAATTTGTTGGGAAGTCCCTAGACGCACCCACATCTCCATTGGGATTTGTTAGCGACACCGCACGTAGGGAGTCTTCATTGGGATTCAATTGGATTCTGCACTGTTCACCGATAAACGCTGTTCGAGAATTGTTACCATGTTAGAATCGACAATGTGTAAAAAGTCGCGAAAAAAACGATGTGGTGATATTATGTCAAAGTGCAGTAAAATGAATAACGAACAACAATTACAGTGGATTTTTAGTGATGTGATTCAAGTCGATTTTTAAGATATACTTTTTTATTCTTTTTTGAGAGGGGGTTGGGTAGTGGAATGTGGTGGAGAATGTAATAGGGGAAGGGCTCCATACATTAGAAGGTACAATTAAAAAAAAATGTATATTTTTTAAGATAAGATTTATACTTTCTCAAGATCCACTCATTTTCTACATCTACATATTTTGCTTAAAGCATCCAACGTACATAATGCGATGAGACCCGTCAAGAATCGTATCGCATTCTGTTCGATAATGTGGAAATCCTTCAGGATTCAAATTCGAATCGGACATTCCACAGAGAAATTCCGATGAGAATCCAATGTACAAGTGTGACGTTTCAATATAGGGTACAGGAAGGAGGAACAAGTATGGGGATCCAATTGTTTCTCTGTGACAATTTCTGCACGGGATATATTCGAATCGATTCAAAGTCGGACTGTTTGAAGTTTGAGGAATCTTGCTGTGCAGGTGCACACACACATATATATACACTGTAAAAAAAGTCATTAAATTTACTATACTTTTTTAATTGAAGATTTCCAAACTGGAATATGAAACGCAAATTCGCACTTCAGTAATGGAAACGTTAGTAATGTAAACGAATTTTTGTAGATTCGTATACATTTAAATATATGGGACATTGAATATTAGTATGCTGCGTGTGAGTTTTTAAACGCGCATCATAATAATACAAATATTTGTTTGATTAATGCAACAAACGTATATGATTTCATTATTTACACAAAAAGTATTAAAATCGCAATACGACTATTACTTTTAACTTCATTCTGTTGAAAAGTACAATACCTTGTACATTGAATATTACAAAACGCTGTTTAAAGAAATATGAAATTTAAAATACTTTTACATTTAAAGTACTTTTAAAATACTTTTACTATGGCAAATGAAATTTCAAAACTTAGTGTATGAATGAACATTTAGGCTTCAGTGTTGTAAAATTCAATACCGGGCCTACATTTCAAATGGTTTTTCCATTTCGTAATACGTACGAATTGAATATTAATACACTATCTATAATTTTTCAAGGCGTCTAATAGAAAAATAAATATTCTTAGTTGAAAAATACAACAAGCGCTTTGAATGTATAAAATGTAGACAAAGTAAGAAAATTACAAACTGACTCTTAATTTTTGCCATACTTGGTTCAGGAGTATACAATTTTTTGTGCTCTGAATATTATGATAGACTGGAGAAAATTCAGAAATGAATAGGACATTTACAATACGAAGGCATGTATATTTTCTGATTTAGTATATGTTTATTCTGATTGTCTGATTTAATATATAATTCAGTGCAGAAAACTTGAAATTCGTGCTTTCGTCAGCATGTTAAATCAAATCATAAAAAACGTATCGAGTAACACCAAATCTAAAGTAAGTGGTGAACACCCGGTGCGATGGTCTAGTGGTTAGCGTGCTCGCCACTAAACCAGCGGACCGGGAGGTCCCGGGTTCGAATCCCAGTCGCGTACATTTCGTCGTGAAATGTTTTTCGTCGGCATTTCTCGGCGAAATAAGACTAGTTCCACGACTGGGGGGCGAACTCAATGACCGGCTGTATATTGGCATAGGTTTTCCGCAGTTTCCTTGTACCCATGACAGAAATGTCATGATGAATTTAATACAGAGGGGGAAGTCAGTTGCGGTCGCAAGAGGGGGAACAGGGAGAAAAAAGGAGTAAAACAGTAGAGAGAAAAGAAACGGTCACAATGAGGGGAACAATAGGTAACAATCGCGAAAAGCGTTTATACCCAAGAAAAAACAAAGTAAGTAAGTGGTGAATTAACCGGACAAGCAGCCAAGTCTATTTAATCCCGAACAAACCCAAACAAAGTAAAATCTGTGCGCATTAATTTTGGTATATCCACAACTGACACTTTTGAATAGGTATATGATTTTTCCAGGACTTTGGTATTACAGCATTACTACACATCACTTAGACATTCAAAACGTGGTGTATTAATTTAAAAATATCGATTATCAGTTTTCACAGACCGAATCAGTAAAAAGAATTCCGGAATTTGTATTTTAAAATTCATACAGAGTTTATTAAAGACGCAGAAAGTAAATAATAACAATTACACTAACCTAACACCGTAAAATGAATACACTTTTCTATGCCAAATTTGCTTTTTTTTAAATTTAAAAATACAATATATGCATATTAATTTTAATACGCTTATAACAGATACCTTGCGATACGTATATGATTTTTCCAGTACTTAAGTGTTGCGATATTACTGAACGATTATTAGACATTCGAAAAGCAGTGCATTGGTTTTCAAACGACAATATTAAAACTCATAAACGCTATCTGTAAAAAGTCTTCCTGCACTTTTATATTAATTTTAATACAGATTTTTTTTACAGTGTATATAAATAAGTGTATACATATTTTTGAAACGTGTGGGTGTATATATATATATATATATACACACACGCACGCATATAAATATTAGGAGTACAACTTTGCAGTGACCGTTTTACTTAGAGAGCCACTGCGGCCGAAGTAGTGGCCCTAGCTCAATAAAAAAGTGGAATTTTAAACTAGAGGCTCTGCCAATGTAAACAATTTAAAAAAGCTAACGGATACATGTATGCATTATAAAGTTATAGGCACTCAAACATGGCAACCTACGAACCGAATTCTCAGCATTTGCGGGAGGTTATGATTTACTTCTTCAACATCAAGAAATCTGCGGCTGAGGCCCACCGTTTGCTTGTAGATGCTTACGGGGAGGATTCTATTAGTGAGAAAACGTGTCGGCGGTGGTTTCAACGCTTCAAAAGTGGAGATTTTGAGGTCGAGAACAAGCATGGTGGCGGAAGGCAGAAAGTTTTTGAAGACGGGCTGACAGCTGGGCGTTGTGTACTATGAGGTGCTCAAACCATCCGAAACCATCACAGGGGAACTCTACCGACGTCAGTTGATGCGCTTGAGTAAGGCACTCAAAGAAAAACGGCCACAATTCAACGAAAGACATGACAAGGTGATACTGCAGCATGACAATGCCCGACCCCATGTTGCAAATGTCGTGAAAAAGTACTTGGAAACGCTGAAATGGGAGGTTTTATCCCACCCGTCGTACTCTCCAGACATTGCCCCTTCCGACTATCACTTGTTCCGGTCAATGGCACACGATTTGGCTGACCAGCACTTCGGTACTTACGAAGAAGTCAAAAATTGGGTCGATTCCTGGATTGCCTCCAAGGACCAAGACTTTTATCGACGCGGGATTCGAATGCTACCTGAAAGATGGGCCGAGGTCGTAGCTAGCGACGGGCAGTACTTTGATTAAAAAATATGTAGCCACTTTTTTATAATAAAGCCTTAAACTTTTGAAAAAAACGGTCACTGCAAAGTTGTACTCCTTATATATATATGGGGAAAAGGATATTTTAAAATATTATACCTAACAGTTAACATTTTCGTACAAATGTTGTAATCAAATCGTTGATTTTTCGTTAATTACGTTCAATACGGAGACAAGAGGCTACTACGAGGATGGTTTTTAAAGTCGCATGACTGCGATGTCTGTTTGCGTTGTCACTTTTTGCCATGTATATATGAGACCTTGAGATGTGCGACTTTCGAGTACAGAGTAGGTATGTAGGTCAAGCGAAGGGAACGGGCCGAAGAAGATTTGAAACTCATAACACGTACGTAAAGTTAGAATCAAGAAAAATTAACTTTGAGAAAAAAATCGCGACGATCTTAATGGACTTTAATAGAAGAAATAACAGACTTTGTCTCGTGTTTATTCTTCGTACCAAGCAAATAGACACATGCATACATATATACGCGCACACGAACACACGAACACACGAACACACGAACACACACACACACACACACACACACACACACACACACACACACACACACACACACACACACACATTATATGTGCACCCGCGCACACTCGTAAAATGCACTGTCTTTGACAGTTACTCTCAGAGCTGAAACGTCGTGCAATTTTTGTTTAATAATCCTAGAAATTAAACCGGGGTCGCGCGATTACCTCAATTGCTGTTAGACTCATCAACTTCAAAGATCTTCGCGAATTTATACGGGCGATGAAGGAATTGGGAAATATAGAGAGAAACAATTCTACAGCAAGAATTCTCCGGTGCGTCATCATTTTTACACAGGTGGAAGGAGGGGAGTAAGTGAGGTTTTAAGGACAACCCAAATAGGGTTTTACAATCGGCACAGTAATGGCCCATGACTGGTTGCCAGAGAAAAAACGATGGCGCGGTAATGGCTATATAAACGGGCCAGATCCGCACCATGCATGGTTGTTAATGGTAAACCATGATTGGCTGCTAACGCTTGGCCAAATATCATACGCCCATATTGGCCCAGCAACGGCTGCCGGATCTTCTGCCGGAAATGAAAAACAAAAAATTTACAAATTATGAAGATAAGAATTCTAGTAGTATCTTTTTTGTTTTCTTATGCTTTACTTATGTCCATGTACATAGAATAATTGCATTAAAAACGCTTTCTGCATTGTTCAAGTTTTTACCTATCATCGGGATCGAACCTACGTCTTTCGTTCTAGTGTCGAGCGCCCTACCCACTTAGCCATCCTAACACTTACAGAATTCATCGTTTGCTCGTTCCTTACTCTTATGCCGATACTTTTATTCGTGACATTAAAGTTTACCAATAATTTTTTTGGTCCATTTAGGCTGTGAAAATAACTCGCTCGTTTTGGGTGAAGCTCCGCAATGCATACTCCTCTGATCGAGCTGAAATTTTGCACCGAACTTCCTCTCATTATCCTAAGAGAAACCCTTAACGGATTTTTGACGACTAGCGATAGTTTTCGATATATCGCATCGTAAAGTTTGTTATTCCACGCCATACGAGTATATCTATATATCCGATAGATACCCCCCACTCCTCCGGCCTCGCTGCTTTCTGGCAAACCGTGCTCGCCCGAACGTGCATATCACTTGCCATACGAGATGGGTTTGTTTGGGTTTATTTAATATAGTAGAAGCGCAGTAGAATAAATAACTTTCAATATACGATATATCGAAAACTATTGCTCGTCGCCAATATCCTTTTAAAGGTTCTCTTAAAATATTGAAAAGAAGGTCTGTGCAAAATTTCAGCTTCATCAGTGGGATATGCTTTTCGAAACCTTATCCCTTGTTTTCACGTATCACAGTTTGACGACCTGCATTTGCAAAACGCCCAAAAACAAACCATCAATGGCTGGAATAGATCTGGCAAACTGTTCATCTGCCTACGATACCCCAATGATGATCGCCATATTATCGGTGCGATGGTATTGGCCCGCCAATGGCTGGCATAGATCTGGCAAGCCGTTCATCCGCCTATGATACCCCAATGCTGATCGCCATATTATCGGTGCGATGGTATTGGCCCACCAATGGCTAGCATAGATCTGGCAAGCCGTTCATCCGCTTACAGTAACCCAATGCTGGTCGACGAATTATTGGCCGATTATCAGCAAACCGTTCAATGTCTGAATGCTGGCATTTTTGTTACGACAGGCGACCCTATATGGGAACTAGGGTTTGAGGATTTTAAACCCGATAAGGGTTTTTACGAGTCTTTAATAAATCGCACAATTGACGGAAACGCAATTGTCATAAAATCCAGTATTATTGTTTCATTAAAAAAACAAGTAATGACAATGCACCACAGAACAATAATTGCGGGTTTTTAAGTGCAGCAATTCGTAATCGTAAAATAACTACGTGAATCGTACATTCGATGGTTTATGTATATATATAAATCGGTAATAAATTACAACAGGAATAAATATTAAATAAACGTATAAATATAAATAGTTCGGAAAAATGTTAATGACGGATGAAGATCATGTGAAATATTTTTTTTTACTTCGTAGACGACAAGCCTTGTTTGTTAATTGTTCGATGGTAAATTCTTGTACATCCGGTAGATAATGGAGTCAGCCGTTTTCTCGCTGAGAGCCTTGGTGGCGAGATCGTCCGCCAGCATAGCCGCGACTGCCTCGGTTGCCATCAAACCTGTGCGACACAAACCAACAGTGTCATTAACCGTTGATCTATACTTTTCCTCGCTCGCGCTGTCACGCGTGCGCCTCCGGACACTTTTTCCGTGCTAAAAACATTCACAGTACAAGGAACGATTACTCAATTCTACTTCTTCTTTTGTTTATCCAATTGCGACGATTTCCGGTATCGCATGATCGGGGATATGGAACGAACCCAATTAGAAGAAAGTTTATTGTCGTGTGTTTGACGTTTGTAAACAGGACTTTATTTCTCTGCTTTCCTCTGTTTTCCCCTTAACGTGAGATACGCTTTCGAGGGGCTATACTTCCCTCTTTCTCTTTTCGCCTCTCCTATTCCCTCTACCGGTCTTTCTCCCAGAAGATTACGCCTTGATAGCTGCGTTTTAATTGTATCACTTTATTCCCTATCATAGTCCCTCTCTACTCCGAAGACTCTAAAAGCCCATTCATCCACATCGATATATTTATCGCTCGTTCCTTTTTCGAGAGAAAAAAGAGCGTGGCAGAGAGAAAGAGAGAGGAGAGATGTCAAAATAGAATTTAAATTGATGTGGATCTATCGAGGGGCGTCGACACAGTCGATTTGTATATGCGACAAAAATGACTGCGAGCACTTGTCGCAAATGTACAAATGTAAGCAAATGTACATACAAAATGATTATGTCGTATCAACGTTACTCCCGTAGAGTTGCACCTATGCACACCGCGCATACCGCACACTTAATCCACGTATGTGTAACCCGTTACAAAACTCTCGAGTTCATCGAATTACGCAACAATCAATGACAGGAACAACTCAATGTACTTTCTTGAGCCACGTAAGCCACCGGTTATATCATTAAACACGTATTTTACATTATCCGGTCAACATCATTAAACCACCTGTATTTTAAAAATGAAAAAGTTGATTGTAATTTAGTCATTTTTTAGAAATATGGCTAAAGTCACATTTTAAAATATTTTAGAAATCATCGTTTTATTATAAAAATGTCATATTAAAAAAAAGACATTTAAAAATGTCATATTTAAAACAAAAAAGTCATATTTTAATATTAATTCAGAAATCTAAAAGTTTATTATGAAAAATAGGAGTGAAACAGCTAGATTTCAAAACGCATTATTATATTGAGAAGACGAGAATAAAACCTTTTTCAAATCACCTCGAGTCGTGCAATTCAACCCTGCATAAATTTAATGCGTATCTTTCTCAACAGTTCAAAAGTTGCGTGGCCAACTCTTATTGCGAATACAGTCGGCCCACCGTTGACAACTGACGATTCAAACGGCACAAAGATAGAAGGAGAAATACCGCGTGAGTAACGATGCACCGGACGCATCGTCCCGGTCACCGTACATAGCCGTGTAGCAATGTTTAAAGGTAGGACATAATCGCGGGGCGAGCTTACGTAACTTTGCGTATACAATTCAGCGTTGAACAAGAACTGAGAATGCACAACTTTGAGTTTAACTTGTAGCTGCACGCTATTACGAATCCAAAAACATACGTTGCCTTTAAATTGCATTAGCTATGTATATATGGGATTTTTCACGCCTTTTCAGGTCGCCCGACCATTTTTAGGTTGCTTGATTTTTTTTTGTTAAATTGTACCCTATGAAAGGAACATCCACACCAATTTTTAGATTTTTATCTCTTCTTTTTTAGGAGTTATAATTTTGCAAAAAATGTCGATTTCAGAAGTTTTGGAAACGTTTAAACGCTGATAACTTCTGAACTAATTGACATATCGAAGAATGGCCCAAAAATATGAAAATAATCATCAATTATCAATGTCATTGTTTTTTTTTTGCTTCTAAAGTGAAAACTATTTTTTAGAAAGATGATTGCCTTTTTTTATTTCTTCAAGAAAATTCTCTAAAATAGAGTGAACCATTCTATGATTTTTAAGACTAGTCTCATCGTGGGCCCATTTTTCCTTCTATTTTTTTTCAAATTAATCATATTTTTTAGACGATTTTTATCATGTTTAATGATTTTGTGGTTTCCAATTCGGCTTCGACAGGTCATAAATGGTTTTTTTTTCATTGATACTGAATTTAACAAAAAAGTGATTTCGAATGAAAAAAATTTCTTTCGTTAAATTCAGCACAAATAAAAAATAAACCGTTTCAGGCCTGTCGAAGCCGGATTGGAAATCACAAAATCATTAATAGCATGATTGGACATTAAAATGATAAAAATCATCTAAAAAAACATGATTGATTCGAAAAAAATAGGAGAAAAAATTTAGCCACGATGAGACTAGTCTTAAAAATCATAGAATGGATCATTCTATTTTAGAGATTTTTTTGAAAGAAAAAAAAGGCGATCATCTTTGGAAAATATTTTTCACTTTAGAAGCAAAACAAACGTTGACATTCATAACTGATCATGTTTGTTCATATTTTTTAAAGAAAGTATGCTTCAAAATGAAAAAAAAAATAGTGCCATTTGTCGATGTCTCAATTAGTTCAGGAGTTATCAGCGTTTAAACGTTTCCAAAACTTCTGAAATCGACATTTTTGGAAAATGATAACTCCTAAAGGAGAAGAGATACAAATTAAAAAATCGGTATGTATATTCCTTTCATGGGGCACAATTTTAGAAAAAATAATCAGGAAAACCAAAAATGGTCGGGGTCACGGGCTAGCTGGAATGGCGTGGAATATCCCATATACATATACTGTGTATATATGGATGCACACAGGAATGCATATATGTATTCAAAATATCCTTTTCCCATATACATATGATGTCGTAAGGGTACAGGTATGTGTATGTGTTCGTATGCACTATAGCAAAATTAGCCGCAAGCAAAACGCGCTCGATGACCATAAAGAGGTGATATCGTAACGTGCTCGTACATATCATCATGCATCCCCGATGCAGTTCGCAACTTGTTGAACCGCCGGTACATAACCGCCCCGCATACACGATAAAGACTTTCATCGAAGGAATTTTATCGAGATTTTGTGGGCTCGATTTCTGCCGCCTATGCATTTGTACAGATGAGGTTTCATATGAACAGGCAACGCGAGATGATCGGTTAATTTTGCTCTGAACACTTCAATAATAAAGATATGATTTATCCTAATGAAGTGACTACGTTCTTCATAGATGGGGATTGGGTGGGCTTTTTATTGGTTTTGTGATTCGGCAAAGTGCAACACTTTTTATTAAATGGAAAAATAGCTTGTTTCAAGCACAATTCATTTTAGTTGAGTGGGTCGTTGGAGGAGAATCAATTTTTGTATAATATTGAAAAATGAATGACTTTCCATTGAGTCGAAATTTAATTTTCTCGAACCAAGCGAGAAGTATTTGAATTCCGTAGATAATTTTAATTGAATGTGGGTCTGCGTTTGGTTTTCTGCGTAGGAATTTCTCAAGGCTTGCCTGATCAGGATCATCACGATACGTCACGGGTAACCTTCATTATGGACGCTCTGATTTCGTCGCGACCAGGGGGGGACGTATTTTAGCACTATATCAAGCAATACCGAAATGGCCCTACTAAGGCTTGTTCTAATCAGGCTTTGCCAAAGTGTCGCACAAGTGGCCCTTACTTTGACTAATGAGGCCCTACACTGAGAAAAAAATCATTGATCCAATATCATGTGTCATTGAATGAAATTTCGTTGATTCGATTGTAAAATTGTTGGTGTAAATAATCGGATTTATTAGTCGATGTAGTAATGAAATAATTCATTCTATTGATTATATTTTTGTACGAAATAAAAAATGTAGCAACCGCTTAATTATTTCATCCATACATCTACGGATTGTATATAGAATGATTTCAATAGAATATAATTTTATTTGACGGATAACATAGATATTCAGAGAACAGAAGAGATTTTCAAATAAAATAATATGTTATTTGAATCAATCACATATTCCAATATTTTATAGTATTGTAACAATCTCATATATCGGTGGCACTCCACGAAAAAACATTTATTTGAATCAACCAATATATTTTTTTTATTCAATTAGTTTTTTTTCTGTGTAGTGAGGCTCGCCTCATAAGTGCCTCAGCAGCCGTGGGAACAAGGACATGCATAACCTAAAAATATATATACGGGTGTTCAACACGTTATCAATGCGTAAATTTACATATAACGATATGAACATATAGACACCTTATATATACTCGATTCTTCAAATAAAATTTTCGTTTTTTACAAAGCTCATGACTGAAGGACACTAACTCGTTTGCGAGGTGCGTGTGCACACAATATGAAAATAATAATTTGAAGGAGCGTGTATTTTCCTCTATTTTCGCTTAAAACTTTTTTAAAACGTGACAAAATCATTCCGAAGTAAAATATACAATCGGATAATCGCATAATCTTGGATAATCGCAAATGCAATTTTCCGAGTACTATACCACCTGCATAACCAGCAGTCTTCCAAAGTCCAAAGCCCATTTTTGGAGATGAAAATTCATCTGCATGCGATGCCAAAACAGTTGGCTTCTTCAAATACTGTTGTCAAGTAATCTAAGTGCAGCTATTGCAATAACTGGGTTCGATACAAAAATATGTTGGCCAGGAGATTGTAGGCTTTGCAATAGCATGTCGAGTGCGTATGTGTATGAGTGTCTACATGTAGGTACTGGCTACGAAAGGCAATATTATAATGCCCTGATCCAGCAACATTATATACTTGATCAGGCAACCTGGTAAGGGCCATACGTGATACGTTCGACTTTTTAGCGCAGCGCTATCAGGTTACCTTATACGCGCCCTAACAGGGCAGGCAGGCAACATAAACCCCTAAAATGGGCCCTATTAAAATTGCTACGCGGTTGTGGAAAACTATGTTTATTGTCGAATACACTTCGGGAGGGCAGGATTGGAACAATGCGTGTATGCATTGGGTGTTTGATGCTTTATTCAATGAGTTTGATATTTTTTTACGATCACTTTAATATGAAGTTAGCGTTACTTTAGATAGCGATGGGTTGCTGTTCTGATGTTTTACGCCAGCTAGTTCGGTTGCATGGCTGCTAATCAATGAGACTTATATTTACCTTGCGTGAGGATCTCACTGACCGGTCCCTCTTCGTCCATTCCCTGGAGCGTGATATTCTTGTCGGTAGCGCTCAATCTCGCTCTCGCGGCTCGAACAATCATCGTATCGTTGTCGACCTTCTTGAGCTCCAGTGTGAAATCACCCATCAGTTCCGCTATAAGACAGGAAAGTGCTATTACATACGTGCCGCGCCGAAGGGCGTATGAAAAATAGTGACGTTTCGTTATTTAGATGTTTATCGTTTGTCGGTGTCGCATATATGGAAAAAGAACGGAAAGAACACAATTGCAAACTCCTCCTCACTGAAATTGGCGGAGAGAAGGCCGTTGCCCCGCAAAACCTGCTTTCCGACCTTTCCCGTCAGTACATATCCCGCATCGAGTCTCAGCATTGGTACGCGAATTCTCATTATGATGTGCATGACGTCGTCCTGCAATTGAACATTTTGTTCTTTTCATCGATCCTTGCAATGGTCCATTGTTTTTGGTAAGTTCGAAATGAAAAGGTGTTTTCACGGTAGAGGACGTTGAATTTAAGGGGTAAGGTCACTGTAGGAATTTCAAAAAATCGATTTTTTTTCTTTTCTCAAAAGATGCCTTAATATCTTAAAAATGACATACTCAAAGGGTTAAGGTGGGAAAAATGTCTAAATACTTCTATTTTGAATTTTAGCGCAGCCCCTCTCAGTCCGATGCAATCCGTACCGAAAACTTTGAACGCGTTTTTCTCGAAACTATATTTTTTAAGTCGGCCAGACTCATAACTCGAACAAATCTTGACCGATTGACTTGAAATTTTTATTGTATATTCACAATTACATTCTGCATAGAAGTACGTAGGATTTTCTCGAAATATTTCATAGTTTTTTTATAAACAATTTTCGGACGATGTTTTTTTGAGAATTTTGAACTTTTCTTTCAAAAACCCCCCGTTTTGCAAAAATCGATATAACAAAAAAATCCTACGTACTTCTACGTAGCTATTCACATGGATAGCCGAAAAAAAATATTTCATTCACTGTAAATTAAAAATTGTAGGTGCCGTTGGTCCGGCCGCGCGCCTATGAAAAAAAGCCTTCGTCGAAGAAAAGCTGTACAGCCGCCATTTTGTTTTGTATTACTTCGAAAAAAATAGTTTATACAGTTTATGATATGTACAATGAAGGACCTTTTTCAGAATTTTGATTTATTCCATTGTCTCGCCAAAAATTCCATTGCCCCCCCCCCCCCCCCAAATTTCCCAAAGTATACTTATTCTTTTCCCCGCTACATTGGCCTTACCCCGTAAATGAAGAATGCTCATTGGTTAGTTTGTTGGTCGATCGCGACCGCGAAGTATCAATATTTGGGTGGCACAAATTTGAACTCTATTTTTTCCCCTTTTTCTCACCATCCAATTATTTACTTTAAAGAAAACAAAAATTGTCGGGAAGCTGCGAGCGGTCAAAAAATATTTTGAGGTCGCTTAAGCCTCCCAAAAATTCAATTTTTTATTATAAAATCGATTTTTTTTCGTTCACTTCTCACCCATGAATTTTACGCTTTATATTTTCTAAATTAAGCTCGCGAAAGCTCTAGCCGGCCAATGAATATTTAGTGGTCGCTCAAAAGCTTCGAAATTTTTAGTTGCCGCGATTTTTTTCTCTTCTCACTCATAAATTTAACACTTTGTAAAATTTACAAAACAATTAATCCTTTTTTTGGTTAGAAACGGATTTTTTTAGATTGCCTCACATTTCTAACCTGATAAAAGGGGGAACCTATAATTTTGTGTACGGACAAGAGCTTTAAAGAATTATTTTATGAGAACGAAGATTATAATTCTTGGGTTAGGAGGGGGAGGGAAATTTGAAAAATCTGTTTCTAAAGAAAATCGATAAATTGGTTTGCAAATTTTACAAAGCGTCAAATTTATGAGTGAGAAGAGTAAAAAAACTGGCGAAAATTGGAAATTTCGAAGCTTTTGAGCGACCACTAAATATTAGTCAAACCGGCTGGAACTTTCGCGAAGTTAATTTTAAAATTATAATGCGTAAAATTCATGGGTGAGAAGTGAAGGGAAAAAAATCGATTTTTTAGTGAAAATTTGAATTTTTGGGAGGATCGAGCGACTTCTAAATATTTTTTAACAGCTCGCAGCTTGCACGACAATTTTTTTTTAAAGAAGATAATTAGATTGTGAGAAAAAGGAAAGAAAATAGAGCTCAAATTTGTGCCACCCTAATCAATATATTATTCTTTGAAAAGAGGAATCATGAAATCTTCGCGATCAGGGAGTAGGTGTTATCGGAAAACTTGCAAATATGAGAAATGTACAGGGTACTTGGGATGACGGTCTTTGACGTACTTCCGCATCTTCGTCGAGGTGAGCTCGCTTCGTTCTCTTAGGTTCACTGCCTTCGATAGCCTCGTCGTTCTCCAGACCCCCATAATGATAGATCAATTGCATTCCCTCCTCGTAATATCCTTGTTGCTCCTGGAAATCTTTCGCGTATCGCAGAAGATCTTTGATCCTCTTGGTCTCGCTTGCCGTTCTGACGGCGTCGTTCTTTTTCGTCAACGCTTCGCCCTCGGTGAAATTGTGAATGATGAATCTCGCGTGATCGTGAAGATTCTGTAAGTAAATCCCTACGGCTATAAGAAAAGCTTACCAGCAAATACCGACAGCACGATGGCTCACTGTTGGTGCCAATGAGCTAATCTTTATCGACACACTTGATCACGGCGTTGGATCAACCGTTTGTTCACTCTTCATCATTGGCGCGTTAAGGTTCTTGTGGGGGTTATCACCATGTTATCACCAAGCTGGAGTTTTTCCTGGACCTTTATAACCTCTTGCTGATCACCCTATGCAGTTTGAATACGATCCACGGTACCGTTTTTCAGAAAAAAAAATTCGGCAACTCTACGTATTTCATGAGCTAACTACATTACGCTTATGGAAAACTCTCTATCATTTTTCAGTACATTATTAATATCTGCTAAGTGAATGTTACCACGGAGCTGTAAAAATAGGTGCGGTTCGACTAATTATCGGACTAACCATTAGTACCGTGAAAATGAGGATTCACAGTACCGTTATAAAATTATTAATGTTTTTGATAGGGAATTTTTGCGAAAATCAAGCACACGAAATATTAGACTGTGCAATAATGGCAACGACGTAGACGGCACGAACGCTACCTATCTTATCGGTATTCGGTAATTATGCCCGGGAACCTCAAACTACTCGGTCAGGATAATTAACGAATATTATTGGTACTCATTCTTTTAATTAGTAATAATTACTTAATATTAATTTCATAACTATATTCAGAAATTATACATTTCTAGACATTTCTAGGCAAAGACAAAATAACGCGGAATTTTTTTCATACATAAATTTGTCTTTAGAATATCGGAAAATCATGAAAGTTTTTGATTTTTTCGAGACTATAGACAGTTTTAGTACACACTTTTTCTTTCCAGCGGAATTTTTTTTACTCGGACCAATATCCATTTTTGACAGCTCCTCGGTCCGATATTGAGGTTGCGAATAAGCATATGTGTCTAACTTCGCGACACTTCTGCCATCCTGGGCATTACGATATACCATGATTTACGAACACTTAATGTAATCACCGAATGTTCAAAAATGCATATTTTTACAAATAGATGTAGAAAAATAGTTCGAAACGCACGTTTAATATGACGATTATTTGAAAGCTAACAGTTGGTAACAGTCAATCGGCTCCGTGCATAAGCAAAGGGCGCTCCCCTCGTACTTTACCCCCGACGGCTAAACCCCATAACAACCTTAAGATTAACTTCGATTGATTGATATTTCCATAATCACCTTGAGAACACCCTCCAGGCTGGAGACAGTCACGTCGCGTCCTGGTTCGACTCTCAAATTACCGAAATGCCTGACCTTCTGATCCTTTTCATCGGCATAAACGATGTCAACGTAACCGGGCTGATCTTCCAATCGCCGCGACGACGACTGTTGATGTTTGCCTCGATTGTTCGATGGATCGAGTTTCGTGTCGGAACTAGCGGCGTAACGATCTTCGCTCCTCGAGTCGTCACCGTTGATTGACTTTTCCGTCGAATCGTGGAAATCGGCAGCCGGATTCATTTTGGGATTGACGTGAGTTCGTCGCGATTGGAAGTTCGTGGTAGCCGCGGTGCCGAGTTCCTCTTGGTGACCGTTCTTCGGCTCATATTTTTGTTGATCTTCCCTCGTCGCGGAATTGTACGAGCTTCTTCGATACCCACAGCTTCCGGCGCAACCGGAAGTGGCCGAGTGTTGGCTAGCGTAAGGTCGATTGATCTTCTGATGATTGTCCCCCACTGGATGATCCAATCTTTCCGCGTAAACGACTCGTACTTGTCCTGGAAGATTTTTAGCTTCGGCCGACTTGCCAGAGCTGACGTGGCCGCTGAAACTTCTCGTTGCGGTGTATGAATTCGATATTTCCGGTCGCAGAGGTATCTCCGAATTCTGGGCGGTAGCGTGATATCTCCTCGCGGGTTGTCGCCGATTTGACGTTTCGTAACCTGGTCGATGCACATACGGCCTCGATCGATCGGTCTCGTAACTCGTGGACGCGTCGTGTTCCGTTGTCTGCTCTTCGGATGTTCTTTCATTCCGATTGTCATGGTATCTGGAGGATACCCGATAGTTTCTATTCTCGATTGATGCAGCCTCGTAATTGTTCCTTTGCCGCTCCTGCGAATTGCCCGTTGACGTTTCGAGTCCTGGAATTGCTTCGACTTCGAGATTTTGGGACTCCGCAACCGTCGGCTCTTTCACGACCGTGTGAAATCTGTATCTTATGGTGTCGAGCTCACGCTGATCGGTGTAACTCACGTAGCCGGCTTCGTGCTCGCTGAGGTTCGTTTTGAGTCGACCCCGGGCAATGTGAATACTCTCGAGACTCGAGGAATTCAGTCCATGAATTTCTACGCTCCGCAAAATAATACGGTAACTCGTGTTACCCTCGGATTGGTCGACCTTCACCACGGGAATTCGCAGAGGGTCCAAAGCCCCGATTTTCGTTAGGCCACCCTCGAGGACTTTGGTCCAGAGGCTCTGTGACATTTCTAGGAGCGAGCAGCTCGATGTCGCCACAAGAGCGAGCAGATAAAGCGAATGAACGATCCTCATTTTTCCTTTAGCTCTATTTATTTATGCAGAATATTTTAATGAACGATAAAGTATCCTCTTTGGTTGGAGTTCAATGACGAAAGACTCAATTTATTCTTGATGAATTTCCCAAACGTAGAACGGTTTATAAAGAATTATTAGGACTATTGCTAGTATGACAAATATTGTCAAAAAACACGATATCACGGCGCACATATAAATTATCGATTAAGTTTTATTTGTTAATACAATTATTATTATTTTTATTATGTATTCTATAAATTTGTTAGTAAATGATTTGTGAATGAGCGATTAATCAATATGTAGCCGGGTCGTAACAATCATCCTCGATCCTCGAAGATGAAGGAAATTCGTCAAACTCGTTTGACAACGAAATGTAAACACTGAATGCAGGCGGATGATGAGCAAGCAAGACTTTTTATAGGCGTATCTTGGAAGGGCGAACTATCTGGGCCATGGACCGCAAACGACGTTTCATGACACTCGTCAACTCGTCGATACTCTTAGGCAGGCATTTTGCCGCTTTTTTTGCGTTGCTTTTTATCATTACTATGCCACGGAATGTAATGGAGGGCAAGGTCCTTCGATGATCTTGGATTCGACTTCCACGGTCGATCGTTCCAACTTGCACATACCGTCACTGTCATTCATGGCGATAAACGTCACACTTATATCCGAGATCAAATAGCAATACCTTCGGGGAATTGACGCGGGGCATTTTTCTAAATTTGTTCTAAAATGGCTATGAAGAAGCCAGAAACGAATGGACATCGATTTTTATCAGATTAGACACCTTTTTTAAATGTGCAAAATAGCAATTATACAAAGAGCTACACGAGTATAGAAAAAAATATACAATGCGATATTGAATGATTGAATCCAGTTTACGAACGATTGAAGACATTGAGCAACGAGGGTAAACCGACTGAATGGACGGAGACCAGTGAATGGACAAGAGATGATTTACATTTAAGGGATAACACCACTTTAGCGGCAGAAAATAAGGCCTAACTTTGACAATTTATTTTGGGAGTACGACAAAAGGAATAGGATTTGAGAGGTTTTACTTAACACATATTGAAGTATTTAAAAAAATGTTATTGTAATTTTCACACAAAATGGCGGTGACAGAGCCCATCTTGAAGAATGTATTTTTTACAAATACATTCACTTCATGGGAGGACGGTTTTCTCGTAAAGTATAAGACCTGGAACGAAAACCAAAAAAATTATAATCTACATATTATTAGCTATGAGACAACGTAGGGATTTTTTAAATCAAATTTTGAAAAAATGGAGCTCTTTGAAAGAAATAAATCGATTTTTTGCCTAAAAAAGCAGTAAATAGTTTATAAAAAAAAGTTTACATTTAATCAAACAATGGCTACGTACTCCCATAGAGAATGTAATTGCGAAGCTACGAACAAAATTTTAAATCGATCCATTCAAAGGTGTGCGAGTAATCCGTCCTGCCAATTTAAAAAAGTGGTTTTTGAAGCGAACAAAAAACCATTTTGCGAAAGTCTTTGAGTGGTGTTATTCCTTAAAATCAGTGAAGAATATGAATTGTCGATCAAAACTCAAAGCACTATAATTTAACCAAAAAAAAACACAGCTATTGTTAAAACCGATTTCTCAGTTTAATATCAAATTTTGACGTTAAGTGGAATTTTTCTAGTTTTTTGGTACTTGCACACCGCGCAACTTAGTTACAGTACAACTGTGCACAGTAGGTGTTCTGAACGCGAAAACAATAGTTTTTATAAGTTTTGAGGGCAAGTATTGCTTTCATTACTTGAGAAAGAATCAATCTTTGATTTTTGAATTTTTTTTTTGCAACATTCGTAATAATAGGTCAGAATTATCCATGTTTATTCACTGGTGCTGTATCCTAACCTCTTTCCAGTGAACGGACCATATGGGCTCTGTTCTGATAATTCTCAAAGCAGAGTAAAAAATTTAGCTGCTGAAAATCGCTAAATTAATTATTGTTAATATATGACAATGTACATTTCATTGAACGTTGTCATAAAATCAATTCATTCGTTTTTTTTTCATTTTTGGCCAAATTTAATTTTCTATTTCGCTGTCGAAACAAAAGTTGGTATGTTTTTGGAGAATGTCACGTTAAGATGCAAAAGAGCTTTGTGCATTTTCTACGAAATCGCGATAACGAATATGATACTAATATGTATAAGAATATTATTACTGTTTTGCAACACAGTAATCTCCGAATCTAGCATTTAATTTAAAAAAATCGTAATGCTTGACAGCATTCGTCTACACTACACGTCCATTTACTGGCGGTTGAGCGTCTATTAACTGGCGAATTAGTCATTCCGCTACTCATCGATCAATTCCTTCAATATTATTTGTTGCAATTACTTCGAATACATTTTTTCTACTGTCACTATATCTTTTGGTAGCTATAGCGATTGAAAAATATTATTTGATAATTTTTCCATTGTACAATCCATCTGAATCCGACAGTGTCGTTATTCGTCCTCTCACTGTTCAGTTTCCCCGATTTCACATTATTTCCATTTTCAGATTCATTAGGATTGAGCGTTCACATGATCTCATCAAGACATTTGTTAAGTTGTGAAACCGAAGATCTTTTTTTCAATATGCTTCAATTTCTACAGATAAGACGTTTAATGGAATGGCTATATAGTTTTAAATCCACTTCAGTATGCACCTTTTTTAAATGCACTTCAGCATGCATCAAAATGAAGTGATTTGCACACACGGCGATTGAGCAACTGGGTCGCGAGCGTCGCTGTAATAATTCTGCAGTCAGCAAATTTTTTGCTGCAATCAGTTAATACAACAAATTTTCGTACATGCCCTGATGGAACTCGTTCGAGTCATTTCATTTGTAGCTACGCGACAGTAATAATGCAGTTTCGCGTTCTTGCATCGTTGCTTATCGTGAACTGCATCCGTATCAACGCACAGGATACACCGAATATTCGTGAGTCAATCGCCTGCTTCATATTTTCTACACCCCTTAATTCTAGAATATCTCGGCACAATCCGGCGCATTCCATTTTTCGTCTTTCCCAAAGTGACTTTGTATTCAAAATATGAACAAGAGCAATTGACGACATCATTAAGGCTAGTTCGTCTTTTTCGCACATTGATAATAATAGCGGGCAATTTTTTTATTATGAAAATCGTAAATAAAAACAAAACGTTTTCGCTCGGAATTGCTCCGGATCCTCGTTTTGAAATTCAGTGTCTTTTTAATACTCTTCTGAATACTCTGTGACATCGTAAATCAATTACCTCCCATAATCGGTGATCGATTCCATGTCAAAAAATGATCTTCGATCTACTTAAGTGATAATCATCATAATAATCGTTTAAAAAATGGGCAAAAAACGACGCAACCTCTGTAATGGCTTAACGTGACTGTGTCGACAAAATCCCTTAAATCCTTGCCAATAGCGTTTCGATTAATGGTACTCTACTTGGAATGAGTCAGAGTCCTCGTGTTGGAAAATCTAGGCGATCGTAGTCTATTTCGAGATATACCATACATAATGTATTTCACACCGACAATTAAAGTTCGTCATGCCTTGTGTGTGTGTGTGTGTATATATATATATATATATATATATATATGTATGTATACAGGGTGTCCCAGAACTCAACGTCAAGCCAAAACGGGGTAACAGGATTGATTGTAACCATCATGAGAAAAATCAGAAAAAAAATCTGGGCATTTAAGAAAAACCTAGAAATTTGGTCAAACTGTAACCATTTTTCGGTTATTGTGGTTAATTTTTATTATTTTTGTTCATTTAAATTTTGGAACCGTAACCCTAAATAACATTTCTAGAATCACAGTCAAAAATAATGACACAATTGTCCCAAGTTTCCTAGAATTAAGACTGTTTTTTTTAAACTATGAATTTAAAATTTTCAAAATAGATTTATTTTCTGATTTTTCTCATGATGGTTACAATTAATCCTGTCACCCCGTTTCGGCTTGACGTTGAGTTCTGGGACACCCTGTATATATATTAGGATGGCACAAATTTGAGCTCTATTTTTTTCCTTTTTTTCACCATTCAACGATCTTCTTTAAAGAAAAAAAAATTGTCGCGAATGCTGCGAGCGGTCAACAAATATTTAGAGGTCGCTCGAGCCTCCCATAAATTCGAATTTTCATTAAAAAATCAATTTTTTTTCGTCCAACTCTCAACCATGAATGTTACGCTTTATAATTTTTAAATTAACCTCGCGAAAACTTCAGCCGTCCAATGAATATTCAGTGACCACTCGAGAGCTTCGTAATTTCCAATTTTTTTACTCTTCTCACTCATAAATTTGACGCTTTGTAAAATTTTCAAAACAATTAATCCTTTTTTCTTTAGAAATGGACTTTTCAAATTTACCTCACACTTCTAACCCAAGAAAAACAATCTTTGTTCTCATAAAATAAGTCTTTAAGGGGTTATACACAGTCAGGAGGCCCAAAAAGATCGATTTTTCAAGAATTTTTCTTGAGAAGACCTTTAAATCTATTAACTTAAACATTTGTACACATATTATGGTAACTTTTAACTGTATTTCAACATTCTTTATTTGTCAAAATAATTATTTTGAAAGCTGCCATAGCTGATTTCCGGGAGCACATCTAAAAAAGGTGTCTTACGGTGAGCACAATATCTCTGGACTGGGTCATCTAAAATGAAAAAACCAAAAATATTTCGTTTATATATTGGATTATCTTGTAATTGACCGAAGGAATGAGCAAAATAATAATTTTTGACAAAATTGCGGCTTCTAAAAAAAAATCGATTTTTAACAAAAATTTAGGCCTTAAATTGTTTATAAAATGGAAAATATTTATCGGTGACAAAAAACCTTCGATTAATGACTAAAAAATATACTTGAAAAGATTGTGTTAAAATTTGAGACTGATTGGTTCAGCCGTTTCCGAGAAATCTTTCTCACCGACTATGAAAACACAGTTTTGAGAAAAACGCGTTTAAAGTTTCAAAAGCACATTCGAACGCTCTGACACGTCATTACAAATGTGCCCGCAACTTTGTGAATATTCGCCGGATTGACAAGAAATTTTCTGTGTGTATACTTAAATATATGTACATTACGAAAAAAAATCGATTTTTCGAAAATTTTAACTGCATATAACCCATTAAAGCTCTTGTCCGTAAAGAAAGTTATAGGTCGTTTTATTCGGAAAACTGAAATGGCAGCTGTTTTCCGCGCATCGTAATGCGTCCCACAGTTGGTCTCGGTGGTCAAAATAATACATAATAAAACATATCGTCTAATTGCTGTTTGTTAAACATTATTATATTAAATTATTCAGAAAATGTAACACTTCGCTGTTTATTCATGCTACAAGGAATTATAGTGCATGCGAGATTTATTTTTTGGCGGAAATTGTAAATTTAGAATGGGTGAGAAGTGGACGAAAAAAAATCAATTTTTTAACGAAGATTTGAATTTTTCGGAGGCTCAAGCGGCCTCAAAATATTTTTTGACCGCTCGCAGCTTCGGCGGTGTGTGTGTGTGTGTGTGTGTGTGTGTGTGTGTGTGTGTGTGTGTGTGTGTGTGTGTGTGTGTGTGCGCGCGCGCGCGTGCGTGTGTGTGTGTGTGTATATATATATATATATAAATTCACATAACAGAATTAAACGTTTGTATCGGTGTGCAGCGTCTTTTCTGAAATTATGCCACCGGAGCGATCCTCATCTGAACGAGTGCGTGAGACGCAGCGTGGATGCACTTAGGCCTTATCTGAGATCCGGAATCGATGCTCTAGACATACCACCGTGCGAACCTCTTCACATACCACAGATCGAGATTAATCAGGCTGCTGGTCCCGTCGCGATACGTTCGCTTTACCGGAACATACGAGTCCTGGGGGGAACTGATTTTATCCTCAAGAGTGTCAAGTGAGTAAAGTGGAAAATTGCAGAGGAATATCGATGCGTGTTGATCGCTGCGAATCGAGGACGAGGTCGACAAAAAAAAATACTCCGCAGCTTTATGTAAAATTTGACTCGCAACGGGAGATTCGGGTCTTCATTTTGGATTTTAAAGATCATTTTAAAAATACCGGCTCTGCCATTTTTGGTTATTGTGTATCGGAATCGGGTTGGAAGTTTTGTGAGCTTTTAAAATTTAACCGGAGTATCACACGTCCAGGCACGATCGCTTTGTATGTAATGAAAAAGAAAAATCTTTCATTTGATTCCCGCAGAGTCGACGTGGACAAGGATAGGATAAGATTGAAACTGTACATTCCTCGGCTCGAAATGAACTCGGACTACAACATGGAGGGCAAAATTCTCATGTTACCGATCATTGGGAACGGCCAAGCACGCGGAAATTATTCGGACATCGACGTTGTTGTGACGGTGCAAGGGGAACGTTATCAGAATCCTGCAACCAATAAGGAGCACTTCCGAGTGTCGGAGTTTTACGTCGACTTTGAGGTCGGTCACGCCAGTATTCATCTCGATAATTTGTTCAATGGCGAGGAGACCCTTGCGGATGCTATGAATCTATTCTTAAACGACAACTGGAAAAGCGTTGCAGCTGAGATAAAACCAGCACTAGAGGAGACTGTCTCCACCTTGTTCAAATCGTTTTCCAACAATATCTACGCCAAATACCCGATCGACGTTTTACTGCCGCCTTAATAATGATTTTACTTCAATGACCAGCCAATTTTTATATGCACACAATTTCGTTCGACCAATCGATTGCTGAAAATCAATTAGCTTATTATTTAACGATTTTTCTATTTGGTGATCAACGTAAATACCGGATTTTATGGTGGCCAATAAAAGAATCAATGATATCCTGATAAGAATCCTGATACGATTCCCGATAAGAATCCTGATAAGAATCCTGAATGATATCCTGATAAGAATCCTGCTTATATCGATATTGCCAAATGAGGTAAAATTTGTACTTCCTAAAATGTCGATTTTTAAAAACTCAGGATCCCTCGGTCCTCTCATCTAAACTTCAATTACGAATACTAACGTCACAATTTTATTTTCTGGACAGTCGTAAGTATTCTTCAAAGGCTACATCGAAAATGTTGATATGTGCATTAATTTTTTGTTCAAAATAGTATCGAATAGAGAGCAATAATGATTGTTTTCTACTGTATACTCATTTTTTACTTTAATTTGTTAGTCAGTAACAATAATCCGGAATAAAGTGATATAATAATCGATGTATTGTCGAGTTTACTTGTTCATACATTTCCATAATATTTCGTCGCGGGATTATGTGTGATCGTTCTCTTTCACGTTGTCATCGCTATTACCAACAGCTGGTAAATATTGACCACACGGCAATGGTCGTACACGCGTATTACAGATCGAAGACCAAAGATGGCGGTGCAACTGCTAGATCGGGCTTCCGCTAAAATCTAGTCAGTGATCGAAATTGCCATACCTGCTCTTCGGTCAAATGGAATCGCGACGCCTGCAGTATGACTGCGATTTGCAGCCTTGAAAGTAGGGTTGCCGTTCACCAGGCGCGTCTAAGGTAGCTACAAGTTGCGGACACACTTGTTCTACAGGGCAGTTCATAAAACATTGGCCGAAGGGATTTCGTTATTTCCGTCTTGAATTTGTAATCAGTTGTCTACTTGATTCTCGAAAGCAAGGTTCCCTAAAAATTTGATACATTGGGTAAATTTTACGATTTCTCGATCCCCACATTTTAGATAAATTGAAGGCATTGGGCAACGATCTTCAAAATCATAATTACTATACAACGACGGAAAAAAAAGAATTTATCGAAACCAACCGTATATTCGACCAAAATAATATTTCACAAGTTCCAAACTTAACTCATTTCCTTATAGATCGAATCGGAAGATTTCGTTGAAGTAAGCACACAAATTCATTGAAATAAAAAAAATCGATTTGCTGCAATTCAAATGCAGTATTTTTTAATTAAACGTATTGATAGTCTATAGGTAACTACAAGTTGCAGACACACTTGTTCTACAGGGCGGTCCACAGAACATAAGCTGAAGAAATTTAGTTACTTCAAGATTTCAGTCTTGAATTTGTAATCACCTGTCTAGTTGAATCTTGAATGCAAGTTCCCCTAAAATCTTCATACATTGAGTAATTTTTACAATTTTCCGCTCGCAACATTGGTCATTTTAGATAAATTAGAGGCATTGAAAAACGACCTTCGAATCCATAATTACTATATGACGATGAAAAAGAAAAAATTCATCAAAACGAACCGTATATTCAACCACACAATATTTCGCAAATTCCAAACTTAACCGTTTTCCTTATAAATCGATTCGGAAAATTTTCTCGAAGTAAAGACAAAATTAACTGTAATAAAAAAATAATTTACCACAATTCAAATAGAGTATTTTTAATGAAACGTATTGATGATAGTGATTCTACAAAATGCCCAAAAAAAATGTAGCCGACGATAAACTCTTTAGACTCAGTCACCCGACTAATTTCTCGTAAAAATATTGTTTTACGACCGACGATGCTTGCTCGCAGCTAATGTCTCATTTCGCGCGAGCGATGCTCGTTCACGATAAGCATTTAAGTTCGCCTAAAACGGGTGAATGGTAATATTATACGAGCTATTTCGAAGCGAGATCCCCCAAAGGAAAAACAAAGAGTCGTTTCATTTTCTCATAACGCAGTCCTAAATTTGACGGTACACCTCACGCGTACTGCGCGTAAATTAGAATTGGGACGCCGAATTGGGTAAGACAATGGTCCGCTGAAAATCGAGCGCGGAGTTGCGGCACTATAAAAAGAAGTTCTCTCTTACAGACGGCGTAGATCTTGTGTCAAAATGATTAACTCGCGGAGGTACTTTTTTTTACCAAGAGTTATTGCTGTACACAATGGCAATACATGAGTAAAACCGGAGTGAATGTATCAAGAAAGCCTTGCCACTTCAATGTCTGATATCGTGCAATATCGCTTTGGATTTATTGCCACATACGCAAACCCTTCGCTCTTTCGAGATTTACGAATGACGTTTTTTTAACAACACTACGAAACGTAAAATTTGTTTTGCGGTCACATATATACAGGGTGTCCAGTCATGGGCGTCCATCATGTCCCACTGTATGCTGGAATTTCAGTTGAGTAAAAGTCTCACGACTTACGAAATGTTGGGCTTTATGCTATTTTTTTGAAAAAAATTATCTGTTTATGGTTTTTCGCAAGCCATTTCTACAAATGATAGGAATCGACAATAACCAAGCAACTTTTTTAAGTCATCGGCACGATACGCGTAGCACATTTTTTTACACTGGAGGCTATCAAAGTCAGATGTTTGAATTGGCTTGTATGAACATTCTGGGTAAGATCATTTTTCATAAAGTTTCCTTAACATTTAAGATTGAAAAGAGGATTTTTTTAGGTAAAACAAATAACCAAGAGAATTTTTTCAAAAACTGAGTAAAAAAGTTATCATTTGTAGAAATGGCATGCGAAAAACGGGATTAACCATTCATAATAGGACACCACAGGGTGTGTCTCTCTTATCTCTGCCACCCAAAATAACTCGGTAATTATTGACGTCACAAAAAAATGTTCCAGACAAAATTTGTACGGTGTGAAGGGGGCCATCAAATGAGACTAATTTTTTTTTCAGGGAGTCTGATGACTAATCACGGGGTCAAAGTCGTTTAAGGTCATTCAGGGTCAGTATCGATTATACAAATCTAAATATCTCGGATCACTACCAAATATTTGGTAGTGATCCGAGTAAAAAATCCGAGAAAAGAAATGTACCATTCCATTTAAAAAAGTAGGTGACCTTCACTGTACGTCAGCGCCTCCACCGAAAAAAAAAATTGGTCGCATTTGAAGGCCCCCTTCACACCGTACAACTATGTCTGGAACATTTTTTTGTGACGTCGATAATTACCGAGTTATTTCGGGTGGCAGAGATAAGAGGGACACCCACACACACACACACACACACACACACACACACACATGTGAATATATACACGTTTATATATGTAAATATATACCCACATTATTTATTGGATGAGCTCATATATGTACCCGGATTTATTTCAGACAATTGTACGAAACTCTCCTTTAATGTCCCGTCATTTTATAAAACCACTCTGTTACTACCCTCCACTGACCCAACAGCTCTATATTATAACACAATGATCTTAGTTCAGAGCTGTATAATTTCCCCACCTGCATTCCCCTATAACTGCATTTTAAGTGACCGGATACGTTCAAGTCTTCCGTGGCCTCTTTGGTGAATTCGTACTGCCGGTTGTGATCTCTGATAATCAATAGCCGGCAGGATCTTCGACAATCTTAGTTATGACAGGACAAATAGTCTGAACGCATAAAATTCACAGCCACAGTGTTTGTATATATATATATATATATATATATATATATATACAGGGTGGATCAATAACTATTAGCACCTTCGATATCTTCGAAACTATAAGGTTCACAGAAATATTTGCTGAAATGAACTTGCACCGTACGAAAGGGGCCATCCGATAGCTTTAATAGTTTTTTTGCAGGTGGAGGTACTTCGGACATTTGAAGGTTAACTCCATTTTTTGAAATGGATCGGTATGTTTTTTTTCTGTATCATGAAAGTAGAGCTTAAAACGAGTTGAACGACCTATAACATACGGTCATTGAAGTTCATAGAAAGTACAGAAAGGCGATAATACTCACAGTTTCGGTAGTAAATTAAATTACTGCGTTTATAGTAAGTGTTCAAAATGACGACCATCAGTATCAATGCAACATTGGATTGATACTGAAAGAACATACCGATCCATTTAAAAAATGAAGTTGACCTTCAAATGTCCGAAGTAACTCCACCTGCAAAAAAACTATTATCGCTATCGGATGGCCCCTTTCGTACTGTGCAATTTTATTACAGCAACCATTTCTGTGAACCTTATAGTTTCGAAGATATCCAAGGTGCTAATAGTTATTGATCCACCCTATATATATATATATATATATATATATATATATGTTTAAGGAGAGTTTGACGGAATGAGCAACGTAGAAGGAAAAAATAATCCAATCTTCTAAAATCACTGTTCAGCAAGAGAACACGCGCGCATTCTCTTCGCATTTTCTCACTCTCTCTTCCTCTTCATCCCTGTTGCAATATACATATAGAATAAGACAATTGTCAGTCACGTTTTGCCGCGTCTCGCGATCGCAACGTTGCACTCCCTTCGTGCGGTCTTATATACGCTGCCATAATCACACTGTACGTACGTACTTGATTACTATATCGTGAGTGTTTGTATGTGCGAGTTTACTCACGGAGCAAGAGAGAAAGAGAGAGACGGATAGAGATCGCGTTTGCACGCGAATCGAAAGATGAAGCATGAAAAATGAGAGGTATAATGATTCGACGAAATGTTATATCTAGTATTATTCGGTAAAACAATGGAGAGAAATTGTTGACAAGTATGAAAACAAACGAATGACGAGTTGTACTCGCGTGATTTGAAAAAATGTAAAAACAAACGTTTTCTTTTAAATTTGAACGAATGTTAAAAATAACGTAAAATTGAATGATCAACGAAAATTGAAATTTGATTAGCTATGAGTCTCACTGGTGGAGTATGTTTCGCTGGTATTTTTGTAAATTAAGGGGCTATACCAGTGTGGCACTTGCAAAAATCGATAGTTAAATCTTTAAACGCGTTTTTCTCGAAAGTAGATTTTGATATTTGTCGAAAATCCTACGTCATTGTGCAGAAAATACCTTCCAGTTTAACGACATTTTTTCCTTTTTCGGTTTCAGCTACTCAATCGGCCGGAATCATGTCAGCAGTGGAGGAACTTTTTTTTTGGCGCCTCCGAAGGCAGCGCATAAGTCGCTTGGATCTCAATATTTTTCTATGAGAAAATTATACAATATAGGTCAAATTTAGCCAAATGTATTGTTAATTTTCCGAAAGATTTAATTGAGTACTTTTCCTCTAAGAAATTCCAGAAAATCACCCAGATTTTCAGCGTTCACAATGGTATAGCCCCTTAATTTGGGATTTACGTACTAAGTTGCAAATTAAATACGTAGCAAGAAAAAAACCAGGAAAAATGAGTCGTACTGTCTAGGTCGAAAAAAGGTACCTCAGCTTTAGACGGTCTAAGTATCTGCTGAGGAAGATGTACTTATACTCGACAAAAACTGATATTTATATTTGCAACATGAATAATGAGTAACCCCCCATACGATTGTGGACCCCAAGTATTTAATTCGAAAATTTGCGGTATGTAACTCATTTGGCGAGTAGAGTAAACTGACCAGTGAATGGACGAGTGACGACACTGTAGTATTCGGATGAACTTTAAAATGAAAATATTACAGAAACACATTTTTCAATCGCTATAGTTAACAAAGGATATTATTTTGATAGTAGCAAAAAATATTCGAGATGATTGCAACAATTAATATTGAAGGAATTGATAAATAAGCATAAGAAATTACTAAATCGCCAGTGAATGGACGAAATTACCAGTAAATGGACACTCGACCGCCAGTAAATGGACACATAAATGAGCGCTGTAAAGCGTAACGATTTATTATTCATTTTTATTAAATACTAGATTTGGAGATCACTGTGTTGCACAAGAATTATACTATTCTTATACATATGAGTATTATATTTGTTATTGCGATTTGGTAGAAAACACACAAAAATTGGTTGCATTTTAACATGTTATTCTAAACAAAAACTACCAAAGTTTGTTTCGACAGAGAAACAGAAAATGAAATTTTCTGAAAATTTGAAAAACGAATTAAATAATTTTACGAGAATATTTAATGAAATATACATTATTATATCTTAATAGTAATTAATTTTGTAACTTTCCGCAGATGAGCAAAATTGATTACTCTGCGTTGACAGTTATCAGACAGAGATCGATTCTATCTAATAATTACCCTCAAAATTTATAAACACTATTGTTTTCGATTATAGAACACCCACACTAACAAAAAAATGTATTTAATTTGAATAGATTCTATTTAAATCGAATAGGTTTTTCCCTTGTCTCACGGCCTATTACGATCTTGTTTGTTTCAAAGATATTTTTTTATTTGTTTCAGCTATTCTTTTTAAATATTAAATATTTCAAATTGAATGAATAAAAATTCGATTCAAACAAATCTTTTTTTTTCTTACAATGTACACTGTAAATCTAAGTGTACTATATGCATAAAATATTTCATAATATCTGAAATGAAATGAAACACTTAATTAAGAGTTTTACCACAACGATTTTGTATCGCAATTCGTCATTCTCTGGCCTTCTGAAATTATTTATTTCGAAGAAAATATTTCACCTATATGGAATCAAACCTAGAACCCACTTACTCATAGCTACGCACGCTGCCTCCATGTTATCGAGTGCTTGTTACGTCTTAGTCGCAAATGTGGCATAAGAGACCAAATTAATTCCTATAATTATTTGTTGTATCACATAAACTATATCAATTAGTTAATATCATTGAGATAATTAGAGAGTTATATATATATATATATATATATATAGGTTATGTTCGAAAAATCGATAGCATGTTATTCGATAAAACCCTCTAATTATCACAATAATATTAACTAATTGATATGTTACCGAGTGCTTGTTACATCTGGAGGCATTATATATATATATATAGATAATTCCTCTCTCTCCACCCTCTCTAACCCCACTCCCCTTTGATTTGTGTGTTGCAATAAAAACTCTACGAAAACTGTACGAAAATTCATTTTTCTTTAAATTTAAGCAATCAAATATATACATTTAGTGGTTTTAACTAAATTGTTTTTTGAACAGTTGAAACCGAATCACAGATTTATTAGAATTAAATAAAATATTTAGTTATTGGACGGTATTAAATAGCTTTTGATTTGAATAAATAAATATATTTAAAATAAATAATTCCAATAATGGAATGCAATAAGAAAAAATTGATTTCACGAAAAATCTAGTTAATTCAAATTTCAAAAAATCAAATAGACGCGGTTATTTAATAAGAATAGAATTTTTCTGTCAGTGTACGGTTCACATCCTCATCGTAAGACTAACAAGAAACATCACTTAAGAATCCGCCTTCGATTTGTCGAAACTCTTACATGTCAAGCATTGAAAACTATTAGACACGTCCTTCTTTGATTTGCGGAAAAAACGTCCTGAAGGGGGGAACCATCCCTCAAAGAAAGGTGCGTCGTGGGGTGGTAGGTGAGAGGGGCACCCATAAGCCGTCCGCCGATCTGAATGAAACAAAAATCAAAATTCTTCTAATGTAAAGCGATGAAAAATCCACTATAGAAGTATTAGAAAATAAAAATTGAGGGGTGACACACCTTTCTTTGGGGAGGGGGTTTTCCCTTTAAAACCGTTTTCCCGTCGTTAAAAAAATACGTGCCTAATAGTTTTCAATGCTTTATTATATACCTGAGTTTCAACAAAATCGAAGGTGGACACTTGAGTGATGTTTTTTGTTAGTTGGCGCGGTGCGCAAGTACCACAATCGAGAAGAATTTCACGTGGGGTCAAAATCCGATATTGAATTGAGAAATCGATTTTAACGACACCTGTGATTTGTTTGCTAAATTACAGTGATTCGAGATTTTATCGAAAATTCATATTCTTTACTTATTTTTACCCCTTCGTTGACATACGTATAGTTAGCGACGATTTTGATACACTGGGTTGAGGCACAACACCACTGTGACCCCCTGTTTTTTTGCCATTTTTCAAGAATTTTTTTTTGTGGGAAAAAAAAGAGATATTCGAAATTTTTTTTTGTTTTGTTCGTTGTTTATTGAAGATACATAAAATATTTTTTTTTAATTTTTCACGCCCCATGGTCACGCTGGGGAAGCTCCCGCGTCAGGTACTGTTGCCTCTGCAAGGGTTCGCGGCACGCAGCAGAACTCTCTTCAAAGTCGATCTGAAAAAAAATACCGAGTGTTTTCGTTACTAATATGATATTTTGAAGAGAAGTAGATAGGGATTTGAAAAAATATTGATTTTTAAAAAATAGGCACGCTTTTGAAATTAAAGGACGATTTTCGAGCAAAATTTCTCGTCGAAAATAGGCTATAACTTTTTTTATTATTGAGATATCGAAAAAATCCTATGTACTTCTTTAGATAATCTAGTTTTATTGATGCAGTCCAAATTTGAAGTCGATCGGATAAAAATTGCTCGAGTTCTGCTGCGTGCCGCACTCAAAAAAGTGGTTTTGAGAAAAACGCGTTCAAAGTTTTAGGTTTGTTAATTTATGCGATAAATTGGAAAAAAAATTTTTTACCTTTAATCAGCGATGCCGGCACCATATAGCTGGCCTTCAAGAAGCAAATTATTGTCCCTAGCAACTTTTCTCGAACTTGTAGAGGCACTTCTTGCCTCTTTTGCAGCGTCTGTGAGCAAGCGCTCCGCCAGCTCGATCCGCGCTGCGTCGGTTTCAACGCAAAAATTAAAACAATTTGGGCCGATAGTTATCCCCAACGTCTCTAAAACTTTCATCAGGCTTCTCAGGCCATCATTGAATAATAATACCGCGATATCAGCTGCAATATCGACGATTTTTTTGCTCCCGGACTGACACTTGGGGGCTATTGCCCAAACTGATTTGTTGTAACTTTCGTTGTTGTTTTGCGTGAAGCCGCCCAAACAACGCTGCAGCAAAGCATCTCTGCTCAAATTTATATATCCCGGTATACCTGCCGACCCTGAGGCGCACAGCTGCGCGGGACCCCGAGCGTCATGGAGCGCTGCACCGCTCCACAAAATATTCAATATCTCCGACAATAATTATTTTTTCGACCTGGGTCCAACGGCATCTTAATCTTAAATGTATTTTAGATTTTTCTAGATGGTTTTCAAAAAATCGATTTTTTGAAGCCGTCACAGTGGTATTGTCTCTTAATCTGACCGAGATAGTACTTCTTCCACCTGCCATTAACACCCCGTCGGTCGGTCATTATTTCAAAAAAATCAGGGATGCACTTCAAATATTTCTTAATGTTTCTGCATAATTGAAATACGGAAAGAATAAAATGGAATTGTTGTAAAAAAATATTGAAATCATTCACTTTTGGAAAAGTGAGCATTTCAAATTCGTCGGAGTGAAAATGGTCCAGTGTGTCAATGCAAGGTTAATATATATCAGCTTTCGTCCATTCACCGGTCCCTGTTCATTGACTGGTCAATTTGAACTCAATATAAAAAATATAAAAAATAATATATCAAAAAATATAACCAAATGATATATCAAAAATATAATAAAATAACATATAAGAAATAACAGAAAATAACAATAAACGAGACGCCTCACTAACTCGTGCATTGAAATAAATCGAAATCTTTCAAAATTTATCAACACGCGTCGAACTTGCTTGTTCTCGGAAAACTGATAAATAAAAGTGTGGCGGCAATATGCGAGTTAATGATATGTACATTCGAAGTATATCCTTATCAACACAGCTGATTTTCATTACGAATGTACTTGTAGTGGAAACGCAAAGGAGTTAATAAGTTTCCTCCACGTGCTGTCTATTCCAGCCTAAACACAATATGTGAACGTTAACAATTGTCAAATCGAGCATACAGTCAAAACAAAAATAAGTTCAATCTTCCTATGTGTCCCATTCATGCGTATAGGCCTCGAAAGTAGGTCGGTCCAAGATCATGCACAACACGCACGTAACCGCGATAACGTAACGGAGAACGTAACGAGTCGATATTCTTCTCAATTCGTGAATCCGGGAATCAACGATTGACGAAAACTTTCGGCCAGCGCGCTTTTACCTGGGGGTGTATATACGTGTATTATCGAACTTCACTTTAAAAAAAAAAAAAAAAACACGAGGCTATTCTCACCGTGGATCGTGCTCGAAGGCTCTACAAGAAGGGAGACGGAGAAGAAGAAGAGAGAAGGCCCCTCGTACAGGTATGGATCGCCGGCGTTGTAACCGCGCGCGCGACTTTTCAAAGGAGTGAGATTCGATGGGAAGTGGGGGAAGCTTCGCATATAAGACAGAATATGAAGGGGAACAGTCTTTAGTTTAAATCACAAACCATAGCAGTTCTATCTCTTTTCTTTGTAACATCGGGAGCGCGCGTATTGTTTGTTCGTTTTTAAAAAGTGTGCCCTCGTAGTGTATAATACGCCAAAGGGATTTCACTTCGAAATACAAACAAGGAACAACACAAATTGTACGTAACAAAGCAGTGAGAAGCTGCATAGTGCACGTAAAGGGAGCCTCGAACGATCTTGCCTGCAGCACCGTCTTCCAATCGCGTCTGTCCAATTTATCCGCGCTATTTTCAAAGGACGACGAGGCGGAACATTCACGACAATAATCCTCCCGTCTCGAGTGGACGTCGAAAAAAAAACAGAAGAATCTACGCTAACGAGAAAATGATTTCCGGGGCACGAGTTTTCTGTTTCGTGCTCCTTCTCGCGATAACCGGAAGATCATTCTCCCAGCAAGATGACGCTACGTTGACATCGAAAACTGGACCAACTAATCCCGGCGCCAACGAGCCGGATTTTGTGACGCGTAAGGTTCTCGACAAAAAAGAAAACAAGATGATAAACACACACACGTATACACACGTTTTTGCATATCAATGTATAATATAAATGGAGCCCTTTAGATCTACACATCAAATCAAATGTATGACGTAAACTCAATAGCTTTTGTATTATGGAAGAGAAGAAACTTCTTTACTCATATGTTGTATATGATTTACATGAGAAATCAAGTGTGATTCAGAGAGTTTTCTATATTCAATAACTGCTCGGTATGTGATCTTTATGTATTTATGAATCGTCCCATCCAACAGCTGTATTCAACGCTAATTGTCGTATTTTAGATCGGTCACTACGAATAACTTTGAACAATAATCAACCGGTGTTTCATCAGGAAAAATCACTTCCCAATCCATGAAAACAGTGGCTGTGAATTTTATCCAATCTGACTATTTGTCCTGTCATGATGAAGATTGTCGAAGATCTTGTCAGCTTTCGTCAACCCTTGATTATCAAAGATCACAACCGGCAGTACAAATTCACCAGTTAGCTCACGGAAGACTTGGATATATCCGGTCACTTAAAATGCAGTTATAGGGGAATGTATGTGGAGAAGTTATGCAACTTTGGACTAAGATCATGGTCTTACAATACTGTTGGAGCAATAGGTGTTGATGAGATATTAAGTGTGATTTTGAGGGTTTTCCATACTCAATAACTACTCGGTTTGTGATTTTTATGTATTTATGAATTGTTCCATCCAACAGCTATATTCAGCGCTAATTATCGTATTTTAGAGCAACGCTTTTTGTACATCGACCTGATCGGTCGCTACGAATAACTTCGAACAATAATCAACCGGTCCTTCATTAGGAAAAATCACTTCCCACTCCATGAAAACAGTGGCTGTGAATTTTATCCAATCTGACTATTTGTCATGTCAACATGAAGATTGTCGAAGATCCTGTCAGCTTTTGATTATCAAAGATCACAACCGGCAGTACAAATTCACCAATTAGGCCACGGAAGACTTGAATATATCCGGTCACTTAAAATTCAGTTATAGGGGAATGTATGTGGAGAAGTTATGCAACTCTGGACTAAGATCATGGTCTTATAATACTGTTGGAGCAATAGGTGTTAATAAGATATTAAGTGTGATTTTGAGGGTTTTCCATACTCAATAACTACTCGGTTTGTGATTTTTATGTATTTATTTTATCGTTCCATCCAACAGCTATATTCAACGCTAATTATCGTATTTTAGAGCAGCGCTTTTTGTACATCGACCAGGTCGCTACGAATACCTTCGAACAACAATCAACTGGCGTTTCGTAAGGAAAAATCATTTCCCGCCCTACAACCACTGTGGCTGTGAATTTTATGCGTTCAGACTATTTGTCCTGTCATAACTAAGATTGTCGAAGATCCTGCCGGCTATTGATTATCAGAGATCACAACCGGCAGTACGAATTCACCAAAGAGGCCACGGAAGACTTGAACGTATCCGGTCACTTAAAATGCAGTTATAGGGGAATGCAGGTGGGGAAATTATACAGCTCTGAACTAAGATCATTGTGTTATAATATAGAGCTGTTGGGTCAATGGGTGGTAGTAACAGAGTGGTTTTATAAAATGACGGGACATTAAAGGAGAGTTTCGTACAATTGTCTGAAATAAATCCGGGTACATATATGAGCTCATCTAATAAATAATGTGGGTATATATTTACATATATAAACGTGTATATATTCACACACACACACACATATATATATATATATATATATATATATAGATGCGAATAAGCGGTAATGGCAAATGTGGCGTAACACGTACACGAGTCTGTTGCCGTAGCGTGGCGAAGGTTATGTCAGAGATTGCGTAATGAAAAAGTGACTATGGTTGTACGGAGAACCGAGTCAGGCATAGCTTGGAGAAAGTCGGCATGGACTTGAGCCTCAAAGATTCCATGTATATAGCGAACCTAAAGAACTCAGAGGGGTCTCTACCTACTGGCGATGCTGCCGGTGTGGATTCCCGGCTTTTCCATTTTGCGACGAGGCTCTCAGCTGGCAGAGAAAGCGCGCGTTAATCGTTCCGAGCTCTCCTATCACGCTCGGTACAATCAGCTTAATGCTCAACTCTCCTTTATTTACCTTCAATGATTCATTGAACAATGTTCTAATCGGCTGTTAAAAAAATCGCTAAATCTCATTACCAATTTTTTCACCTCTCCGTTGGGCTCTGTTGAATCACCACATTGGGAATGCATGTTAATTGCTCGAAATTTCGGTTAATCGAACTTTAAATTATTATCAAGATTAATGAAATTAATCTTCAAAGTTTTGTTCGATCTAGCTACAAGCAATTGAGGAATTCTATTCTTATTTATCGTTCCACGATCCTTTGGCCGTTTGTGGACTTAAAATCAATTTTTATTGGCTGCAATTAAGTTAATTAAATCTTCGAAATGTTGTTAAATTCGATTCTACCAATGCTATCTTTCTGAGCTCGTGTTCAAGAGTCGATCGAATTTTTTTGTTTTAATTTTTCGATCAACGCTAACGCATCTTCGATAAATCTTTCCACCGAGCTTTTTTTTCGAGGTATTTAAACAGTTATATGCTTTCTATTCTATTATCGTGATATTCGTTCCGCCTAGTACATGCATTTTCACTTCATAACTCGAGAACGTAAAAGTTGAAAAATAGTTGACTTTATGGTAGATTTTGATAAATTAAAAAACACGTAATATTAGGTTATTAGGGAGCTAGTTATAAAGCAATAAAGAAAGTGTGACAGACATGTTACATTGTGTCGTAACATTCCTTTATGATGTATGGAATGCTTTGAAGCAGTTGTTTTGCTTATTGCAGCACAAAGCCGGCGTTGTTAATGTCGATTTCGTTGTCGTTTTGATATTTTTTTCGATTTTCGAAAACTCCACGCACCCTCGAATCTTGCAATCTCGCAAAATGTGGACTTCGAACAAATCTTGATCCAACCAACGCCATCTGGTTTACCCAAATTGCACTAAAACAAAAACAAAGAACGGTTTATAGCCATCCGGTGATTTTGATTTAAGGGGGAAAATACATGTAAATGGTCGAAAATTATGAAAAATTTCGGGATTTTTTTCCAAAGCCACTAGTGAACCAATTGTTTTGAAATTTGTAGGATCTTTTATCGTACATTAGAAGACATAAAAACGAATTTTAGAAATTTGCGGCAGTGATAAAAAAAACCTATTTATCCGATTCATTTAAACCAAAGGTTTTTAGACACATAATTGCAAACTGTCGTCGATAAACGTCAATATTGATAAAAAAATGTAATTAAACAATCAGTTTTTGCATAAAAAACACGAAAATTTTCGGTGGAAATTCGATATTTTTTCTGAGTGCCGCCATTATTACAATGTTCAACTTTTTCAACTTTTTCTTGGTTTATCGACAGCGAACTTTCATAAAGAATGTAATGGTTTTTGATTTTTTGTTTTAAATTTAAAAAATACAGCTGCCGCAGTTCGACATCCCGGGGCAAATGCGTTCAGGAACAATTGGCTTCAGCCTGCTGATGAACACTTATTGTTGATTAAAAAAATTGTTTTTCATGTTTTCTAATGTACAATAAAATACCCTAGAAATTTCAAAACGATTGGTCCAGTAGATGCTTTGGAAAAAAATCCCGAAATTTTTCGTCATTTTCGACCATTTATATGTATTTCCCCCTTTAAAAAAGATTAAATATCGAGATATGAGACTTTGTGAGGTCTTCGATGGTTTGCTACAGAACTGGCACACGATGATATAAACTCTTAATTGACATATTCTTCAAATTATATATTCTCAAATTCACGCCGACTGCGATGGAACGAGGATTTCGTTTCGCTCGTTTTTATTTCGAGAATCTTGTATAGAATCTTTGGATAAAAGTCTTCAGAGGACCTTCGAGACGGTTATTTTATTATAGCGCTTCCAAGCTCGTATTTACGACTTTACTGGGGGAAAAAAAACGCGTGACGGCTGCACGTACCCTGAATGCCTAATGAATCTTCCCGACGAGTTCCAAGCAAATTTGAAACAGAATGTCGCCGTAGAAATATTCTTTTAAATCACATTGTCAAACACGATGAAAAAGCAAATACTCCAATGGACTCTTGGTTAGAATGAAATGTATCCAAACAGATTTGGTCTTGAGAAACGTGCTGTTTCCGAAAGCTGTCAAATTTAAAGGGCCAATATTTCTTTGCGTTTGATAACGTCTCATCTCCGACACAGGCCAGAGAATAATTATTTACTATGCATCTCCTCGCACAGATGATTCATAAACTTGGGCAGGAATGTCCGTTGTTGAACACACTGAAGGTCGAGCTGAAATATGGTAATAAGTTTCGTAAACCTTGTTCCGTAATTTAACCACACATCGTTACTCGTACTTACCATTGAATCGAGCACGCAGCGACCGTAATTTCGCTATTATAATACCGTAGCAACAATACTTTCACAACTTTTCCTGAATCGAGCATATACTTTCAACTGGTCATACGCGAGAGTTGCGCCTCCTCCAAGTCGCTGGGACTCGAAAAATGTCCATATACGCATACACACGAGTACACAATTATCCTGTTCTAATGGCTAACAAATGATATACAATGTCCTCAACAACCGTTGCGGGTTAATTGTGTCTATTCTAAATGCACTCACGTACAATTAACGTGTGAACTGATTTAAGGATATGCATCGTATGGAAGCGATATCATGGTGATAACAATTGTATGCATTATCACTCCTCTTCTTTCAAGCCTGGATGGAAAATTTAAGAATAACCTTAATTAAATTAAACATCCGAATACAGTTTTAACTTGAAGAAGTTTTGCATGCATTCTTGGGGGACTTCGTTTACTCATAGCTATGATGAGAAAAAGCATAGGGAAATAACGGTACGGAGTGTTTTAAGATTTGGGCAATTTATGCATGAAAGAAGCTTTTTTGGAAAATTTATAATCGTTTCATACTTAATGGTAGTGTTGGTTAATGTAGAGTGTAGATTCTTGCCCTAATAAAATCAACCATAAAGGGAGGGCACCGCTGTGGCGGGCCGAAAAGGGTCGTTTTTGCCTTTTTTTGTATACTCGATTATTCATTTGTGATTTGGAAAAATGGTATGTTACCCCGATCAGTGTAGGGAGGATCGATTTGAACCCCCCCCCCCCACTCTTGATTATCTCGAGCGCTACATTGATCGGGTTATTAAGGCGGGGGCCTGAATTAGAAGGTCCAAAAAAGCGGTTTATCGGGATTTTTTTTAGAAGGAAAAAACGAGTGAGCCTAGTAAACATTGAGGTATCTTTTCATGTATATTGAAGTGTATTAAATGTGTCATGAAATATATTTTAAAAAGTTCAACATGAAACAATAACTGAGTGCAGATTTATCAGCCTATTTTATGTGCGTCTTGCCACTGCAGTCCCCAATCGGCGGGAAAGATGCAGCTCGTAATTCTTGACTGAACCAAATAAACCAATAAAATGTTCAATTTTCATATATTTGTCTTCTGGGTGAATTAATAAAAAGCTTTCAAAATCGTGAAGTCATACATTTTCTCAAGTTTGAAAAAAAATGTGTTTAAAAAACACTTTGACGTGCTATACAAATTATTTTAAATACTTTTTCAACGCCCTTTTTAGTTTACTTAGAATAAATTTTCACACTGAAGAAAATGAACTTTGCAATGATTCAATGGGTCGTTTAGTTTGTTTGCTATCACGCCCGCCAATTTGGAAAAATCGTGAAAATGAAAACTGGAGAAAACGCGCTTCAAAGTTTTCAATAGAAGTGAATATCAATATCAGATATCAATCGCTTCTCTGCTTTTGGCCTTGTATTTTCGAAAATATTTACAATTGCCCTCTCTAACTTTGTAAATATATTCATGGATAGTTTATCTATCGATTTAAGCAAAAAAAATGATTTTTCGGACCTTCTAATTCAGGCCCCCACCTTAAGCATGCATTGAACTCATTTTGGGTGAAATTTTATTTGAAAAAAGTTAAAAATTAACAACGTTATTGGTGTATAATAGGGCCTCTGTATAAAAAATGTGGTCCAACGGCCGGATTGATAACTATACAATGGTTGGTCTCAAAAATAAAATTAAAACTGTTTTATAATCCAAGCATATAAAAGTAGTTCTTGTTGTACGTAGCCGTTTTTCTAAAAAAAATCACAAAATAGCAGATCTTCAGAAAAAAGTGTAATTTCGGCGAAATTTTTACTTATATTTGGTGCTTAAGGACTATTTAATTTAAAAAAACGGCTACATACAACGATAGCTACTGCAATTACGGAATTTTTTTTTTTTAATTGAAGATGGGACAATTATAGCTAGAGTTATCATTCTGGTCAGGCCGAGAAAAGACGTTTCGAGAAAAACGCGATCGAAAGTTTTATTATGCGTAAATCGTTCCGCTACCTGCTCTCACTAAATCCTCTATAACTTTATTCAATGTTCAATATTTTTACTTGATTTTTTTTCTACATATTCTTGAATATGTATACTCCGAGAAAATGAGAAAAAATTTACGTCACAGTAGTGGCCCAAAATAATTTAAAAAAAACATCTTTTACTGAAAATTTAAGTGAGTAATTTGATATCGCAATGAAAATCATTCGCTTACAAATAATTTTTCTTTGCATCTCAGATGAATCTTTGAAAATTTCAAACTTCGGTGACTTCTGCCTGGGATAGTATTACATATGCATTCTCCAAAACTCAAATTTATCGAGCAAATAATTTTGCATCTGCCCCGAAAATAAAAAATACCAAAAACAATTGATTGAATGCTGGATATACCTAATCCCACCATAGCCGGAAATCTTTTACGGTAATATTTAAATCACGATCGCATCAGTTAGCCAACCACGAGGAAAAGAGGAGATCGTGACAACGCGCGAATGCTTTTCGACACGAGTAAAAAATACGAATCTATGTTAATTTGTAAAACAATAACATCGTACGACAATGCCGATCATGCGCAACCTTGTGCCCACATTTGTCTCGAATCACGCACTCGTTCTGTGATCGAAATGTTATAATTCGATTTGCACGGCGAATCTATTGTGAGAATCCTGAGAATCTGTATGAGTAAACGTTTGGCAATTGAATTTAGAACGTGGCATAGAAATCCGCAAGATTAGTGGACACGCAGGCATCGACTGAAAAAGCTGAAAAATAAGGAATCCTCGTGAATTTTACGTCTAATCTTGGGGCGGGGAGGGGAAAGTGAAAGTCTGAAGTTGCGTAAATTCTGCGGAAGTAGAAAGATCTTAGAACGGAAATTCGCATGATTCGCACATTATACGGAACCTGTTCTCATTTGTGGATATTTCTTCTTTTTTTTCATTCTCCATTGTAATTTTTTTTTTAATGAGAGGACGAGTACATTCTTTTTCCCGCTGCGAGAAGATAATGATGTCCTGCGACGACGAATTTCACTCGGGTGGAATGTCTAACTGGTACGTACGCCATTGAAAAAAAAACGTTGATTATTTTTCGCAGCCGAGTACATATTGCCCTGCAGCCGAAACGACCCTGCGGTCGAGGCATGTATCCAGAAAGCTTTCAATCATTTGAAGCCGTACTTGATCAAAGGTACGTGCCGACACAACTACGCAGCATATTGAGGGATCGTCACAGTGTAACGGGTCGGAAAATAGCTAATTTTCGCGATTTTTTTTCGATGGTTAAAATATGCTAATCAGTCTGATTTTTTTATGTCAAATCAAAGCACTCCTGAAGAACTGGAAATGAATTTTCAAACGTTTATTTTTATTTATTTTTTGCATTTTTTCAACGTTTGAAAATGTCTTCGTAAAAAAGGGTTCGCGGTGTACACGGTTGGGGCCATAAATATTACCTGAAACAAAATTTGTAAAAAGATTATTAATCAGCATGAGAGCTGCTTTCTCGCTATGGAGGTTTTTAAAAAATCAAAATTGACAAAATGGCGGCGGTTTGAAAAAAAGTATCGAATTTAGCCTTTTTTATCGACAGTTTTGCGTTAAAAAAACATAAAGATTTCAACAAAAAAAAGCTTCCGTAGCAAGATAAAGAATGGCGTAAAGGATGTTGTGTCAAAATTTGAGACGGATAGCTTGGTAACTCTTCCTTTGAGAGTATACACCGTTTTGAAAAACGACATTTCGAGAAAAACGCATTTAATGTTTCGAGTGCGGAATTTTAATATAAATTGTCTACTTACGATCAATTGGCGATTCCGGGTCCATGTCTACAACCGTCTATGGTATCGGATAATGTAAAAAAAAATCGATTTTATGAAAAAATTCCACTGTGATGATTCCTCAAAAAAAAGCATCGAACTTATCTAAAGAAACGTGATTTTTTAGGAATTCCGGAGCTGGAACTTCCACCGATTGAGCCATTGACGATACCGGAACTGGGCATGGAGAACGGTCATGGCGCGGTGAGGGTTCGAGCCCTTTTTTCCAACATAACTGCTCTGGGACCCGGTAATTACACCGTCGGTAAAGTCCGCGTTGACATTCCATCGCTCAGACTTGATCTACACCTCAGCATACCCAAGATCGAACTACGAGGCCATTACGAGGTCGCCGGAAACGTTCTGCTCTTTCCCATCCAGAGTCAGGGAGATTTTTGGGCTCTCTTCGGTGAGCAATTCTTTCTCATCAATCGTTATCGGTGATTGTGTCGAAGACTTTTCAAATTTCGTCTAAACTGCAATTTTCAAATGTTTATTATAATTATGCAACCATAGTTGCATAATTATGATACACATTTTATTGTACAGAAGAAAAAATCCACTTACTGTTTGTTTTTGTACTCATTAGACATTTACCACTATATTTAGAAAAATAAGCGATTGAGGATTATAAATTGGAAAAAATTAATTTGTTCGATAAATATTTAGATTATTATGGAAAAATATTGTTTTAACAAATAAATACGAATAATAATAAAAATACCGGGCTCGTTTATGATAAAATAAGTATAATATAAGTAAAATAACAAGCTATAATAACAATAACCGCAAAATAGACAATGATAATAATAGTAGTATTAGTCATAATAAAACCGGTCGTAAAAATAATAGCAATAGTAACAGCAACAATAATAGTAGCATAACAATCATAATACCATAATAGTAGTAGTAATAATAACAGTAATAATAATAATAGTAACAATAATAACAATAATAATAATTTAAATCATAATTAATTATGAAATAGTATAAAATCATTTTATGATGTACTTTTTAGTACGACCTCAAATATCGCAAATGTTGGAGATGATTTACTAAAAAAATTTAATTTATTTAGGAGACGTTCAGGCGATCGCTCGTGTCCAGGGAATCGAAGAGATCAGGGAGGGCGTTCGTTACATGAGAATTGGTCGGCTTCTCGTAGATTTCAGCCTAGGACGAGCTCGATTTCGAGTCGTGGATCAACAGAACGGCAACAACGTGATTGGTCAGGCCATGAATCAGTTCCTCAATCAAAATGCCAAGGAAATAATCGAGGAGATGAGACCAGCCGCAAGTGCCAGTATCGCAAAGCATTTCATGTCCTTCCTCAATACGGCTTTTACCAAAGTACCACTCAAAGTCTGGCTACACGACGTATAGGCGATGCTCAAAGGGGAATTCCAATCCCATCTCTACGTAATATAAACAATCACGAATAAATACGAAAATTCAAACGATATTTTGCGAAAGCGAACAAAAACACGATAAATTATATTTGCACACTTGTGTATTTTATCAAATCGTATTGAAAATTTGAATTTCTTCACGAAACGAGGAAAGAAACAAGTCGTTTCAATTCGTGGCACAAATTTTATTTCGTGGTCTTTAGTACCGCTCTATACCAAGCACGATGCATTGTTAGGTAACTTCGTTAATTTTAGGGCTATATTGTGAATTATATCATTCACGCAGTGTTGTAATTCCACATTGATAATTGTATTATTTACCACATCAGCATTCACGTACGATGTTACACATTATACGTATATCATCCTGGTTCATTGTGATGGACTATTTATGAAAGTACTTGATATTTACCAGGCGATTTGTATGTGGAGTTAGAGAACGTTTCAATTTTCTGTACAAATAAATTTCAGTTGAACGTGCGCGAGTCTTGTTCATCCGGAGCGAAAACTCCGTCGCTTCGTAGGAAAGAAATAAATATCGAACACTCGTTAGTAGCGCCTGTAGAACAGTAACGAGGCAAATATTATGATTTAAAGGGAAATATTGAGTATCGATCGGTATCGCACGAAGATCATCAACACTAATGTTGACAGTAGTCACATACAGAGTATCGAAGATTTTGCCATTTTGCACGTCGCAACATCCCGCAGTCAGTGCATACATCGTCAAAACCAAAAAACGATTTTTCCTGTGCCGTTTATCAACGCACGAATTCCGATGTCACTTTTATTCTATTTGATTAAGGGGCTATACCAGTGTGAACGCTGAAATTTGGGTGATTTTCGGGGATTTTTTGAAAGAAAAGTCCTCAATTGAATGTTTCGGAAAATTAAGAATATATTTGGCTATATTTGACATACATTACATAATTTTTTCATAGAAAAATATTGAGATCCAAGCGACTTATGCGCTACCTTCCGAGGCGCCAAAAAAAAGTTCCTCCACTGCTGACATGATTTCGGCCGATTGAGTAGCTGAAACCGAAAAAGGAAAAAATGTCGTTAAACTGGAAGGTATTTCCTGTGCAATGACGTAGGATTTTCGAACAATATCAAAATCTAACAAAATGGCGTAGTTATGAAAAAAGTCTGTTTTCTCGCCTATAAAATGGTCGTCTTTTTTCGATGCCAAATCGTCAATTTTCATCCGATAAAAAATATCCTTCGTCATTGTAGAGTAAATATATTCAAGAGTACTCAGTTCAAATTTCAAGTCAATCGGATAATTGCTCTTTGAGCTACAACGTCAGCAAATTTGAAAAATCTCATTTCGAGAAAAACGCGTTCAAAGATTTAACTATCGATTTTTGCAAGATAAAATGATAGAGATACGGCCTTGAAATTTTTACGGGACATTCTTGAAAGTATAAACTGTCGAAAAAGGCAAAAAAAATTGATTTTTTTAAAGTACCACACTGGTATAGCCCCTTAATTCGAGATTACTCGTGTGAATATTTGTGTTGTGCTTTGCAACTTTTTCTTCGGGATTTCGCCAATTCGCTTTGAGAAAACGGAATCTGTTGAATTGTCGGACCGGCGAGAAACTCATAACCAGGGAGGAATAAATAGGCAAATATCGAATGGCCCTATCGATTTGGATCTCGAATGTTCCACGTACTTAAATTCTTTCTTATCGCAATTTCTCGATAACCCTGAGAAAGAAAGTAAATGAAATAGAGAGCGAGCGAGCGAGAGAGAGAGAGGGGGGGGGGGGCTTACAACAAAATCTCTGGTCTCGGTGCCATCCCGCTCGTGTCGTAGCAAGAAGAGCACATAGGAGAGTGTGTTTCCGATAATAAATTAATACCGTCTCGAGGCATATCGGTCCGACCCTCGACCCAGGGGCTGCGAGTTCAACACAGCTCGATGTTGCGACTAACGAGTGAGACAAACGTATATCGAAAAAGTATATACGTATACATGTAAAGAAGCAATGTCGTTGTCGTCGTCGTCGCTGCCTCGGTACATTCACATTAACCGGAGCGGCTCATCGACTGAAAAAAAAGAGATTTACTCTCGATCCCACACTTAGCAGGCATATACACACACACACACACACGCATAATCAATATTGTCCCCTATTTCAAACTTTGGTGACAGTTGTTCGGTCAGTCGCACATCGGATTCTTCGAGTAGCTCTTCGTGCGATCTTTCGGGTCGTTGTATTTCCACCCTCGTTCCGATCGGAAAAACCGCAGGAAAACGTGGTGGTCCGCGAGCAAAACGTCTCATTATCGTCGCGAGTTTTCTCACGTGGTGAAGAAAACGGTTCGCGCTCTCGTCAGTGCACTTATTCAATTACACGTACGCTATACGATGAAACAATGTTTCAATTGCTTCCCGTTCACGCCCTGGTCAATTATTAATATGGATAATATTTCGTTGAATATTGAGAAAAGCGATACACTCCAGTCGAGACGTCTCGGCCAGTGATTACACTCGTGCACTTTCTCTTCGTATAATCTATTATAATATTATTGTGTAAGCCTCCGCTTGAGGGGAGGCAAGGAAAATCATTGATCTTGGCTGTGACGTGACAGTGATACATTTTTAAACGTTTATTTTTTTGGCCTTTTTTTTACGGTTAGCCTCTTAACGAATTTAGCCGGTTTTCGACAGTTTTTCGTAAAAAAAAAAACATGAGGATTTCAACAACAAAAAAAAGCTTCCATAGCAAGATAAAGTATAGCGTGCAGAATGTTGTGACAAAATTTGAGACGGGTAGCTTGAAAACTCTTCCTTAGAGAGTGTACACCGCTTTGGAAAACGACATGTCGAGAAAAATGCGTTTAAAGTTTCGAGTGCGGAATTTTCATATCAATTGTCTACTTGCGATCAATCGGCGATGCCAGGTCGATGTTTATAACTGTCCATAATATCGAATGATGTGAAAAAATCGATTTTTTGCAAATTTTACTCTGTCACGATCCCTTAAAAAGTAGCATCGAACTTGTCTGGAGAAACGTGATTTTTAAGGAATTCCGAAGCCGGAACTTTCGCCGATTGACCGATCTTGGCTGCGACGTGACAGTGATCGGTAAAAACGTCCAGCCGGAGGCCTTCGCACAATTGTCCAGAAAACCGTTTCCACATTTATGTACAAAACGCGCCTCGAAACTATCCGAATTTCGTTAGCTCCTTGAAAACATACTTTTATCGTGCACCAACTTCGTCAGTCTTTGTAGCGATTTATTTTAGGCGCTTTGCGAATTGAAGAAAATAAAGAAAAAATGGAACGTACGATATTATCCGGCGCTTGCGAGCTTAATTTTTTGTATAAACTTGGGACTCAAAAAGTGGTCGATTTTTAATATTTATTTCTGATGAGAGTTTTGGGATGACGAGGTCGGAATTACGATTAATACGTAGCCTTGCCAAGTTTGAGTTTTTTAATTGATAAATATTGATAAACAATAAAGTTTTTATTATTGAAACAAAGCGACATGGAATTAGTGTAGGTGGTTCTGGCAACTGGCTAACCTGAAATTAAAAATAGAACGAATTAATTTCAGTATAACAATAAAACTTTTGTATGACTGGGGACTTTTGTGAAATGTCGACATTTACGAAAATGACAAGCTTTAGAAAAAAAAAGTTCGATTTTTCGAGCAAGAAAATTAAGTTTAATCATTTATTATTAACAAATTGATAAACATATCGAAAAATCATTCGGTCGTACGACAGAAAATTTTCCAAACTATGCTCTGATCGAATTTAAAGTGAATCAGTGAGTGATCTGCCCCTTCACAAAAATCGTCATGACTCGGTCATTTTCTGGAATTTTTAAAATACCTTCGTTGCAAATTGAAATAGGACCCTCGGCTGAAAAAATACGTAACAAAAGATCATGTTTTTTTTTTCATTTTGAGCTTATGCAGAACCCTTGAAACTGACCACTCACATGGTGTATGACGAAATTATCGTTTTTTTAGGTTGCAACTTCGTCAGTTCTATTTAACAATTTGGGCACACGGTGCAATTTGCCTGCTGTATATTTAACTTTACTCGTTCATTCACGATCAATAGAAAAACGAAGAAAGCTGGTTGGCAATGTAAATAACATAATATAAATGATGAGACATTGGTAACATTGATGAAGCAGGACGAGGTAAGAAGACGACCTCGATAACCTCGGTAACATGATGGGCCAGTTTACAAGACGTCAATGGCTCACCCTGATAGTCATAAGTATCGCCGATTTTGCGAACGCGATTTGTGTCTCACTGCAGGCGCCTTTTTATCCGCAAGAGGTAAGTGCCTGCATCAACCTTCACAAATGATTTTCCCTATTACATATATCTACACAAATGGGGAAATGTGATTTTGAAGACATACGACTCCAAAGACCGTCCCCATAGTCGTCGATTGTTCCTATATTCAACCAAGTATTCATTATGTCAAGTCCAACGTTCTCAAAATCACATTCAGATAAATGCAAGCATAGTTATAAAATGGATATTTTCAGAACGGTTTTTCTTCCACAACGAATGAGTCGTTAAACATTTTTTTAATCCAAAATGATGAGACCAAAGCAAAATGATGAGCATATAAAAAAGTTTGTTGAAAAATGTTGTCCTAGTTTGTTGAGGAATGAGTTTGCTGTTAAATTATGAGGTCACATGTCTTTCTTTGAGGGGTGGTTTGCCCCGTTTAAAGCGTTTTTTCGCCGTAAAGAAAAAAAAACATGTCTAATAGTCTTCAATGCTAAATCACATATATGAGTTTGAACAAAATCGAAGGCGGACACTTGAGTGATGTTCCTTGTAAGTAAACCGCGTTTTGACTATGGATTGGATCGAATATTGCAATTCAGCAGAAACTACACGAATGATATTCGTTGTAAGATATATTATTAACACGAAGTAGCAAAAAAAGACGATTATTTCGTCATACACTCAAAGATTAATGGTACACTTCGGTATACATACAGGGTGTTAAGAAGCTCGATGCGAAGGCTCAAGGGGGTGATAGGTCACCTCGTTAGGAACATATCTAACGTAGGTTACCGTAGTCCAAAGTCTAAGGATTTCCAGTTATCATGGTAAGTATGATTTTGGAAAAATTTTCCAAAATTAGGTACTAACTCATTTACCTCTTTTGTTAATGCTATTTTTTTTTAAATAGCATTAACATAAGAGGTATGTTTATTTTTTGAAAAGTTTTTAATTATTCAACACGTCCCGTTTAGTTAGTTTTGTGGATACCGATGATTGTATTGGTGTTTGTCGATTAAATACACATTAAGCTAAGACGCAAATAAGTTGTTAGTTACCAATTATTGTCTGTTTGAACATTATGAACGAGTTAGTGCCTAATTTTGGGAAATTTTCCAAAAATCATCCTCACCGTGATAACTCGAAATCTGTAGACGTTGGACTCAGGTAACCTAGCTTAGATATGTTCCAGGTGACCTGTCACCCCCTTAAGGCTTTGTATCGACCTTCCTAACACCCTGTATGTAAGATTAATGGTACACTTCGGTACCTTTGGATGTATGACGAAATAATCGTCTTTTTTATTGCAACTTCGTGTTAGTAATACATGTTATAACAATTATTATTAGGGTACTTTCTAATAAATTGCAATATGCAATCCAATCCAATCCAACCATAGTTTGGTTTGGAACCGTCCACGCGAATGTCGTTACAAAGATAACTGACGTTACACAGATAATATAAAAATTGCATCTCCCTATAGAGCCAATATAATACAGTCAAACCTCGATATAACGAAATCCTCGACATAACGAAGTTCATTCCCTTCCGAAAGACACCCGAAACCTTGATTCAACAACTTAATCATATACGTTGTGCTCTAATTGCTAATTGCTTATTAAAATTGCTCTAATTAAAACCTTTCTTTCTTTGAAAAATATCTCCATATTTGTAATACTAATATTTTTTTTTAAATAACATTTTAAGGAACATGACCTTGGTATAACGAAACCTCAATATAACGAAAACTTGATATGTTTTGATATAACGATATGTTTATATCGAAACTTGTTATATCTTTCATTTATTTATTTATTCATTGTTTATTTATTTATTAAAACTTTATAAAAAAAGGTTCATCAAAACTTGATATAACTTGATATAACGAAAATTTGAAAAACTCAATATTACGAAACGTCCCTCGAGATTCGTTATATCGAGGTTCGACTGTACAATAATTGTTGATTTTGTGCTCAGTGCATTTCCGACGAAATAAGCCCCATCAATATTCGATTGTTCAACATTACTTCAGCGTGCATATTACTCCGATTAGCGTCAATCCTTTTTGTCATAAAACGACACGAACTTATGAGCTCTCGCGCGCATCCGTAATAACGACTCGTCCCTACACTCGGCGTGTCCGCGCGTTAGGCCTATTTCGGGGCCATTTCGGGTATCGAGACACTTGCGATGGGTTAAGGGTTACTGGATATGCAGGCAGGAGAAGATAAGCGTAGATTCGTAATCACTAACCTCTTCATCAAGTGTAGAAAATACTGATAAAGTGTGAACGCATAATTTAGGACTTTTTTTTCTTCACAAACACGCCAGACAGAAGATAGTCTCTCGTTCGAGTTAAATTATCTGAATTACGACCCGAATTATGCCAATTTGTTAAATGCAATCATTTTACGATACGCGAAAGTACGTAGAAGACGTTACGGGAGAAATTAGTGGATAAAAAATGTAACACAAGTCATTGTTGAGAAGAAATTATGATCAGGCATGAGAAAAGGCAAGGCACGTATACTTGTCAACGCGGCAATGTCCCGCACGAAGATTGTTGGGAAGGGGGCAATTTAGACGAGATGCACACGAGCCATACGATAATAATGTCGAGACGATTACGAGCGAGACATACGTTCAAAGTTTATAGCCTCGTCATTATCATCGGTCCTGCACTCAATCAATCCTTACGGAGATACGTACAGAAATGATATCAAATGGATTATTTTACATAGAGAGATGGGGAAAAAGTATGCACGAAAAGACTTGATCTACTGCGTTGTGCCCGACGCAATTATGTATACAAATGTATACAAGCCTTTTTTCAACTTGTCGGTGTACTGTAAAATGGGATTACTTTGAACAGGTTTTAGAAGTTTCTTGAAGGTAAAGTTTTTTTTTAACATCCTAAATTCCAACTTTTTTTAACGTCCTAAATTCCTCCTTTTTTTAACATCCTAAATCCCAACTTTTTTTGCTGCAATAGAACAATGTTTCATTTGGCTATCCAATGTATAAAAAAATATTATAGGTAAGGTTTTTTTAACATCCTAAATTCCTCCTTTTTTTAATATCCTAAATCCCAACTATTTTTGCTCCAATAGAACAATGTGTCCTTTGGCTATCAAATGTATAAAAAAAGTCAAACCCCTCCGCCCCCGGAATTTTATATATATATTTTTTAAAGTGTCAAAGTAACCTCGAATGTGGGGTTTTTTTGACACAACATTAAAATACAACTGTTGTCAAAGATTAAGGGATACGTTGACATAATTATGATAAGAAAATTTAAAATTGTACGCATTATACATGGAATTAAATGAAAAATAACGATTTTTTACAATCAAATTGTCATCTTTATTAAGGAAGCATTTTACATCAAAATATCAAGTACCTAGCGTACTATAATAGGCACTTGATCAGTCTTGTAATTATCATTGAGCAACATTACAATCAACTATAGCAACATTATAATAAACTTGAACAACAAATTTAAACACATTTAAACGCGTACACATTTAAACCGTATTTTGGCGCTCTGATAATGTAGCCCCAAAAACTGTCAAAGTTACCCATTAAGTTGATGCCGATTTAACCCCGTTTTACGGTACACGATATTCCAGATATCTGGCAGTCATTCCATTTTCGAGAAACCGAAATATTCATATCTAGACAATTTAATACAGGTTCTTGTGGAAAATCGGCAATTGAGCTGGAATGGTATTGTCAATGAGCGCTGTCGTTGTAATTTTACATAAGGAAATGTTTTATATTTCGTAGATTCTAGATATATATTTATTCTGGAAAACTATGGAGGGGAAGTTATCCAAACTTCAGAGTTAAACTTTTGTGTGTAGAGCTGAGAAAAAGATCTGGATTCTTTAACATTTATCGGTGGGACGCTATACCATCTTTAAGAGAGAACATCACTGTGACGGGCCGGAAAAATATTGTTTTTCCGATTTTTTTGTCTACTAGATTATTTATTTGGGATTTGGAAAAATGGTATGTTTTTAAGCATACATTGAACTTATTTCGTGTAAATTAAAAAAAAAAAAAAATTAACGATTGAGAACGTTATTGAGGTATAATAGAGCCTCTATATAAAAGATGTGCGCCAACGGCCGGAACAATAACTTCTGAAACTTCGGAAAAAAATAAAAGTTTTATCATCCATATCAATGTAGTTCTCATTGCACGTGACCGTTTTACGAAGAAAAAAAACCAAATAAAAAAAAAAACAAAATTCGCAAAATGGCGGGTGTTAAAAAAAGTGTAATTTTGACGAAATGTTTACTTATATTCGCGGGCTTAGGAAATGCTAAATTTCGAAATAAACAAAAAACGGCTACGTACAACGATAGCTACAGCCATCACGGGGATGTCGTTTTTTTTTTTTAATTGAAAATCGGACAATTATAGCTAAAGTTATGACTCCGACCAGGTAAAAAAAGGCGTTTCGAGGAAAACGCGATTGAAAGTATTGGTATACTTTAATCGTCAATTGTTCAATTTTCAATATTCCAACTTGAACGTTTTTTTTTTCGAATATTCTTGAATATGTATACTTTGAGAAAATGCAAAAAAATCGATTTTTTGACCTGTCACATCGTGTCCCGCCTTAAAAAGAAAATGAAAAACATTGAGACTCTTATCAAAGAGGGTCAACTTATCTTATCACATTCGCTAAATTATTTATAGATTTGGTTTTTACTCCGCTCATTCACCCTTTTGAACAAGGGGGAATCTCATCCCTGCATACGTAAGAAAAGCCTAAATTTTCTCATTCGAGTATCAGATTGTTAAAGCGATATAAAAATTATTTTGTTATAGAGAACGAACATCAATGCGGAATACAAATGTAAAAAATCGTCTATATGATAGAATGTTCAATGCAAAAGATCTTCCATGTGAAATAAAAATGAAAAATAAATTACTTACATCCGGAACGCCCCATACGTTGTTACTAAATTTCTTCATTCAATGTTTTTCGACAATAACGCATGCATTCTTATCGCATTTCGAGTTCGTTCATATTCCTCTCTCCGTCGTATATCTTAAATGTCCAATGCGATTGCAGGCTGAGAAAAAGGGAGCTTCGCCATCGGAGTACGGACTCGTTTTTGGGATCTTCGAACTCGTGGTTTTCATCATCAGCCCTATCTACGGACAACGTGTACGTATACGATATTTATTTACTAGCAAATCGATTACATCGTGATTTAACCCTTCGACTGCACACTTCCGCCACGAACCTATAACTGCATATGGGGTCGATCGGACCCCAGACGTTTTTCAGATCGTTGGTCTTCGGTAAATATGCATTTTTTTGTCGAGAAGTTTTTTGTAGTCAATGATCCTCATTTAATGGCCCAAAAATTATTTAAAAAAAACAATAATTAGGTGCCCAAACATTCGTTCAAAGTAGGAGATGCGTTGAAAAACATGTACTTGCACGAAAAAGATCATAATTTTTTTGCCAATATAAAAAAAGTCCTCTGAGGTTTATCAAGAGGAAGGTTTGTAGATACGAAAAAAGACAGTGTCGACCGTCTTTCCAAAAAGTATATTTCTTCGGAGGTTTGAATTTGAGCATTTTCGGGATAGTGAAAAATGGAAAAAAACCGCCTCCTTCGGCAGATTACGGGGTTAGGCCACTCTAGAGGCCGAAAAAATAGGCTTTATGGGGATTTTTTTTCAGAAAAACTACAAAAAAAATCGAGATTACAAAAAAGGGTGTTTATCGTACATATCAGTGACTGTATACAATAATTTTTTTGAAGCGATTAATTTTAAAAAGGCGGCTGTGCAGCGTTTATCTCAAAATCGCATTTTCTAAGTTGGTCGGAAACATAACTCAGACAATTTACAACCGATTCGGTTAAAATGTTGAATATATCTTGAAAAATACATTGTCTATGGAAGTACGTAGGATTTTTTTTTTATATTGCATAGTTCATTTGTTATTAACAATTATCTGACGAAATTTTTCACTTTCCAAAAGTTTGTCTAAAAAATCGTCAGATAATTGTTAATAACAAATGAACTATGCAATATAAAAAAATCCTACGTACTTCCATAGACAATGTATTTTTCAAGATATATTCAACGTTTCAAGTGAATCGGTTGAAAATTCTCTGAGTTATGTTTGCGGCCAAATTAAAAAGTGCAATTTTGATATAAACGCTGCACAGCCGCCACTCTGAAATTAATCGCTTCAACAAAATTATTGTATACGGTCACTGATATGTATGATAAACACCCTTTTTGTAATCTGGATTTATTTTGTAGTTTTTCTGAAAAAAATTCCCAAGAAGCCGATTTTTTCGGCCTCTAGAGTGGCCTAAGGCCTTAATTGTTGAATGCGTACATTTCCCGCATTTTTCTATACTTCAATGACTTATTATTATTCACATTTACCGCAATCGACGCATAAGTACATTCGGTTCTCGTTGCACATAGCCTTTCTGCATAACGGGCACTTGCGTTAATTTTATGATCGGCATTCTAAATACATAATTTTCTATAATAGCGCAAAATAAAAAAATATCTATAGGCATTTTCTATCGTAACTCACTTACGTGTAGTAATAAAACACCAAATTTCACCAAAAAAATGTTCACTTTTACCGCACTACTGCATAAACGGGGTCGACTCGACCCCAGGTCCTGTTTTCGATAATGTCAGTACACGGGCAGGATTTAGGGTGGGGGCCGAGTGTCCACCTATAGAGTAGGAGTGGGGGAAAATTCTAGCGCCGCACTGCGGCCGAATAGATCACCCCATTTTGCGATATAGTCAGTTTAAAATAAAATTAGGCAAAAACGACCCAGTGTACAGACGAAGGGTTAAACAATAAATGATACAGACGTTTGATTTTCATTATCGCGATAACCTTACCTTCTGCCAGTGGCCGAAGAACAATTTCTTAAAAATCGGAATAGTTGCTCCCGCGGTTTGTTTGAAAAAAAAAAACGAAATTGAATTTCGCTCAGACATTTTAACATTTGAAATGGACAACAATAATGAACGACTGATGTTGACATCTGCCGAGAAGTTGCACAGGATTGGACCAAAGTTGCTGTTCAACGGTGGTATCTTGACGACCGGAACATGCGCCATTTTTTTCGGTCTTCTCGACAAAGTGGACGGTCATTATCCCTTCATAATACTGTCCTTCGTAATAAGAATAGTCGAAGCATTGGGAAACGCAGCTTTCCTCACTGCCAGCTTCGCCATTATCGCCAAGGAATTTCCCGACAATGTAGCCACCACGTTTGCCAGTCTGGAGACGTTCTTCGGCCTGGGTCTCATCGTTGGCCCCACAGTCGGGGGTGCTCTGTACCAGGTCCGATCAAATTCCGATATTTATCAATGAAAAAACCGTGCAATTCTATTAACGATTGAAAAAAAAGTCACACAAGTAAAATTTCGTTGCATACGACAGATCGGTGGATACGTCACTCCGTTCGCCGTTCTCGGATCAGCTCTCTTCTTGGCCGCTGTCATGACAGCCTTCGTTCTTCCGATTCACGACAATGTCGAAATGGACGCCCACAATACCGGGGGTCAGTCATTCACGGCTTCACATTGATTACTCACGGATAATCGTACAATATGTTTTTGTCGAAAACTTGTACAATACACTCATCGAATTGTTCGCAACGACTGTACAGGTTTCATGAGGGTTCTCAAAATACCGGGTGTGATGTTGGCAGCAGCGTCGATAATCGCGACCAGCATGAGCATAGGCTTTCTTCAAGCTACTCTCGAACCCCATCTCAGACAATTTGATCTTAGCCCTGTTGTGCTTGGTCTCATGTTCGTGATAAACGGTGGCACTTATGCAGTCACCGCACCCATTTGGGGCTGGTTCTGTGACAAGCGGATCCAGCCAAAGGTGAGGCCAACAACTGTTCATTTTCAATAATTTTGTTGTTATTGTATTTTTTAAGCCAACTCGAGTGAAGTATGAGATGTATTGTTATGTATTGTTATGGGAATGCGTTTCTAGTATTGTATAATATGATAATCGAAAAATATACAGGGTGTCCCAGAACTGAATGCGCTCCCTGAAATAAGGGGTTGGGGGTCAAATTCTGAGTCGATTGATATAAGCATGTGTGGGTCTCAGATCAACCCCTGAACTATTATTAATTTTTAAAGGCGAGCGCACTTGATTGGCCCGACTTTAAAAATTAATAATAGTTCAGGGGTTGATCTGAGACCCGCACATGATTATGTCAATCGACTCAGAATTTGACCCCCAATCCCCTATTTCAGGGAGCGCATTCAGTTCTGGGACACCCTGTATATTTTTCCATTATCATATTATATAATACTAGAAATGCATTCCTATAACAATACACCTTATACTTTACTTAAGTTCGCTTCTTTACTGAATACTTTACGTAAGCTCACTTAACAGTACACCTTATACTTTACTTAAGGGGTTGATCTGAGACCCACACATGCTTATATCAATCGACTCAGAATTTCCCCCCACACCCATTTCAGGGAACGCATTTAGTTCTGGGACGCCCTGTATATATGAGATAGTCCCGCTCAACTCGGACAACTATTTCCCTCACCATTGTTGATTATAGATTTCGATAGTGGGAAAACTCACGCGTGGTATCAAAGAAACACCGATGTTTTTCAAATGTATCCCCCGCCCCCAGTCTACTCGGACAGTTGTTCAATTCTGAAAAATGTATATACGTTTTATACCTGTTTTGTGCATTTTTTACCAAAACTCAAGTTGTGCTTCCAATATTTGCTTTTTTTGATGTTGTGAAGTTTCGATTTTGGGAATGATTATTCGACAGTTTGGAAGTCAGATAGTACTTTTTCGACCTACATCTGCGTCCCACCTAAACTGAATGTCATGTAAAACCATATCGTTAGCGTTTTTTATTTGCGAGACCAGAAAAGAACTCTTCTGCCTTCCAAACTGTCGAATAACAATCCGGAAGAATCGAAGTTTCACAAAAAATATCGTAAATATCGGAAGCACAAGATGAGCTTTGGTGAAAAATGCACAAAACAAGTTTAAAACGTATCTAATTTTGTTCGGAATTTCGTAAACGGGCCGTCTGGGCTTTTCGATTTTGTTCCGTCGCAGAACGGCAAGGGGTAGAGGAAAAGAATTCGAAAAACATTTGGTGTTTTTTTACACCAGGAGGAGGTTTTCCACTATGGAAATCTACTGGCTGTCCCATTTCAATATTACACCTGATTTGTCTAAAAAAATATTGCTCCGATGAAGTATTGAATATAATAAAACTTTTAGGGTTCAAAGAGGGACGTTAAACAACCTTTTTTGGTCCAAAATTCAAAGTGGCGACGTTAAGATAGACAACATGTTTTTTTTTAGAGAACATGACTTTTTTATTTACCAAAAAATTTGTCAGGCCAAAACAAACATTTTTTCTAGGTATTTTTTTTCATAACGTTTATAATTTTTGTAGGATGGGATATGACCCTATATACATATATAATATTGGACCTCTATATATTATGCCCAGTCAATTTGTGTTTTTTCGTTATATTATATTTAATGTACGTCCCTAAAAGATGCATTCTTATATGAATATAAATTTATAATTCTATTTGCATATGAGGTGCCCCAAAAGTTGTACCCTGCATACCACCTGCATCGTAAAACGTTCCACGTGTCTATTGGGACAGTCCGCAAATATTTTTGTATTTTTACAAAAAGCATACAGATAGATACTTCTGAATTACATTGAACAATAAATTTCTTGAAAATAATATTATTTATAGATAGCCACCGTGACTGGCTGTATTTTGGTGATGATCGGTTTTTCTCTGGTTGGACCGGCGCCCTTTATACCATCGAATACAATAATCTGGTTGACTATATGTGGCCTCTTGATTCATGGATTGGGAATGGCCGCTCAACTAGTCGCCAGTTTCACCGACGCTCTCAATACAGCGATGTAAGTCGTGTTGCCGTATCACAGGCGCCGCGAAATTCACGTTCGCAACTAACTGCAATTCTCTTGAATTTCGAAATTTATCGCATAACCGGACAAGAAATGTAAAAGCTCTTTTTCCCAGTTCCTACGGGTTCCCGAATACCATCGAGACCTATGGCCTGATCAGTGGACTTTGGACTAGTGCCTTCGCCTTGGGGGCGTTTATCGGGCCAAGCGTAGCCGGGATTCTGATGGACGTCATTGGCTTCCGGCACGCTTCCATGTTCATCGTTCTTCTCCATTTTCTCGTGGTAAAGTCAACTTTTATTCTTACGACAATGATAGTGGCTTTCCATGCGCTCAAGCTTTTGCATCGCCCAATCAGAGGGATCTCGTCTTAGGACCGCTCTAAAAGGAAAAATTGCGAGTTCGATCTCTCCGATTTCGATTAAATTTGGCATGCTTGCAGAATGGGTAAAAATAGGCGGCACGTGTTTTTTTATATCTGCGAAACTCGATTTTTAAGGGTTGAAACGCACCCTCGAAAATTGGGGTGTTTTTCGTCGATAACGTTTTAACGGTATGAGATATGAACAAAAATTCAAATTGCAACGATGTTCATTTTTTCGTTTACTATACATTGGAAATGAGAAGGATAACGTTTTCGATGAAAAACGAAAAACACCCCTATTTTCGAGAGTGCGTTTCACCCCTTGAAAATCGCGTTCCACAGATATAAAAAAATCCGTTCGCCTATTTTTACCCACTCTACAAGCATGTCAAATTTGATCGAAATCGGAGAGATCGACCTCGCAATCTTTCCTTGAAGTGTCAATTTCCGTAGCATGCATGATCTCTTGTATTTTCAAGCGGAAAGTGCGAAAAAGCAAGAGCAAATCTGATCACTTTTTTCCAGTCGCGTAATAAGCAAGTTGATCCCCAAATTTCAATGGCACTCGGATGACTCGTGTAAGATTTTTACTTTGCGCAGAATCAACAATGCTCCGTACCAAGTTTCACAAAGTTCTATAGCACGAGAAATGTTCCGTTTGAATTAAATAAAATTTTCTGCGAATCTCGGTAGGCCGAGATCAAGACTTTTGTTTGAAATTCAATTAAATACTACATTGACTCCAAATTAATATTTCAATGATTAAAATATGATTCTAACGAATCTCATATATTTTACGCTATTAAAATTTTATTCGAGTATTTAAGCAAAGTTTTTATCCACTGCAATGGAGTAATGTATTCAATTTGAGCGACTATTTTGTTTCGTTAAAAAACATACTGCATCGCAAGGAAAAAGTATATGTTTGATGCCAATAGTATTTTATTCGATCTGACAACCTAGTCATTCGGCCAATAAATATTTTTACTTTTGGCATATGCACACGAAACATCGAACCTTCACCATAGAAAATCGTGAAATCAGAATGACGACTTAAAATTCAAATCAAGAACTGGATCTTTATTTTTTTTAATTATCAGTTACCAATTACCGTGTTCCCGCTCAGAATTTGATGCTCAACGTCCATTTCTTTCGCCTACTGAACATTTATTGGATTCCAATAAGTCGTAGATGACCAAATAATCTAGCAGATGACCAAATACTCTAGCAGAATATTTATTCGGTTTGAATACACGATTTTACCCAACTTAACACTTTGTTAAAAATTTGTTTAAAATGACATGTGTGTTACGAATAGAACCATTCGTCGAGTCCAATTAACATTTTGAGAAAGTTAAGTGTAATCGCTTGAAAGAAAAAATACGTAAAATATACCAAATTTATCGTATTATTTAAGAGGTTATGCCTAGCTCGTTGCCGGTAAAAAGAGGAATTTTCACGAATTTTTTCTGAGAAAAACGTGTGCAGGTTTCCAATTTCTTTTCCATTAAAGGGTATGGCTTTAAGTATTTTTGAAAATGTATTGCAAAAATATTTATAAATATGGTAGCTACAATGGCTTGTGGAGACCGTTGTTGGAAAAACGTTTTTCGCGGTGACCACTGCTGCTCAGAAACAAATCATTCGGAATAAAAAAAATCAAACGCATTTAGTTTTTTCGTGAAATTATCTAGTGCCTGAACAAAGCATTCAATAAAATATTGATTTAAAAAAAGCTCGCACTTTACACTGAAAGTATCAATTTTCGGTAAAAAAACAACTTTCTATTTTCGTTGATAAAAAAAGCTATACATCGAAAAAAGAAACTCCTTCCTTCAAGCACTGCTTTTTGATGAGTAAAAGAAGCTTGTAAAATTGGGAGGTGATCGGTGCAGTGATTTTTTAGATATCTTGCCACCGATTTCCAACCTGCAATTTTTGAAAAAAAAACTCTTTCAAAGTTCGTCAATTCGAGGAACCGACCATAAAACCCTCAATCCTAAATAGAACGACTTGAAATTTTCAGAGAATATTTTTGAAATGCTATATTTTGAGAATCCATCGCAAACCAAAATTTTTCGAAAGTTTCAACTAGATGTAAGACCCCAATTTTATTTAGTCTTGACGTACAATTTAGCTGATTCAAATGAGTCATTTCTCTCCCTCCGCCAATCAAAAAATTCACCCCACTGTCTTCACATATCTCCATACATTTCGTTATCTCTTTACCGAAAAAAAGGGTCTCGCGGCCGCGATATTCATGAGCTGCTGCAATCGCGGCCCGAAACCGTACACGGAAATCGGGGCAAACGAGGATCTAAGGATTTCGATGACGGACTCCCACAGCACGGGGCAGTCTCTTCGAGGACATCAGGGTCGTCAGGGTGTACCGATTGACCGGCCCAACGGCATGAATTCGCTCATAGCCTGCAACAGTTATTCCAACAGGGCAGGCGCGTGGTCGCGTGCTTCTTACAGCGGGCGGTACACTCACAGTTACGGTTCCGTCGAGGCCAACAGATTTCTCGAGCGAACCACGTGATATTGGGGAACAATTGGGATACCGATAATATAAACGGTCCAGTATAAATACTACGGATAAGGATCGGACTCGAAGAGACCGAGGGAAAATCGCACGATTGTAAAGTTAGAAAAAAAACACGAGACACTCGGCCAATCGTGCTCGAACGAGAAACAAACTTTCGAGTCCAAGTAAGATGGAGAATCGTTTAAGATTCAAAATAAAACAAATTCTTCATTTCTTATTTCGATCGATTCTCTCGAGATATATTAGAGGAAATTACACTGCAATCACCCCCAATGAATAATATATACAAATGTATGTGTGTGTGTGTGTGTGTGTGTGTGTGTGTGTGTGTGTGTGTGTGTGTGTGTGTGTGTGTGTGTGTGTGTGTGTGTGTGTGTGTGTGTGTGTGTGTGTGTGTGTGTGTGTGTGTGTGTGTGTGTGTGTGTGTGTGTGTGTGTGTGTGTGTGTGTGTGTGTGTGTGTGTGTGTGTGTGTGTGTGTGTGTGTGTGTGTGTGTGTGTGTGTGTGTGTGTGTGTGTGTGTGTGTGTGTGTGTGTGTGTGTGTGTGTGTGTGTGTGTGTGTGTGTGTGTGTGTGTGTGTGTGTGTGTGTGTGTGTGTGTGTGTGTGTGTGTGTGTGTGTGTGTGTGTGTGTGTGTGTGTGTGTGTGTGTGTGTGTGTGTGTGTGTGTGTGTGTGTGTGTGTGTGTGTGTGTGTGTGTGTGTGTGTGTGTGTGTGTGTGTGTGTGTGTGTGTGTGTGTGTGTGTGTGTGTGTGTGTGTGTGTGTGTGTGTGTGTGTGTGTGTGTGTGTGTGTGTGTGTGTGTGTGTGTGTGTGTGTGTGTGTGTGTGTGTGTGTGTGTGTGTGTGTGTGTGTGTGTGTGTGTGTGTGTGTGTGTGTGTGTGTGTGTGTGTGTGTGTGTGTGTGTGTGTGTGTGTGTGTGTGTGTGTGTGTGTGTGTGTGTGTGTGTGTGTGTGTGTGTGTGTGTGTGTGTGTGTGTGTGTGTGTGTGTGTGTGTGTGTGTGTGTGTGTGTGTGTGTGTGTGTGTGTGTGTGTGTGTGTGTGTGTGTGTGTGTGTGTGTGTGTGTGTGTGTGTGTGTGTGTGTGTGTGTGTGTGTGTGTGTGTGTGTGTGTGTGTGTGTGTGTGTGTGTGTGTGTGTGTGTGTGTGTGTGTGTGTGTGTGTGTGTGTGTGTGTGTGTGTGTGTGTGTGTGTGTGTGTGTGTGTGTGTGTGTGTGTGTGTGTGTGTGTGTGTGTGTGTGTGTGTGTGTGTGTGTGTGTGTGTGTGTGTGTGTGTGTGTGTGTGTGTGTGTGTGTGTGTGTGTGTGTGTGTGTGTGTGTGTGTGTGTGTGTGTGTGTGTGTGTGTGTGTGTGTGTGTGTGTGTGTGTGTGTGTGTGTGTGTGTGTGTGTGTGTGTGTGTGTGTGTGTGTGTGTGTGTGTGTGTGTGTGTGTGTGTGTGTGTGTGTGTGTGTGTGTGTGTGTGTGTGTGTGTGTGTGTGTGTGTGTGTGTGTGTGTGTGTGTGTGTGTGTGTGTGTGTGTGTGTGTGTGTGTGTGTGTGTGTGTGTGTGTGTGTGTGTGTGTGTGTGTGTGTGTGTACACACACACACACGTCTTGTATCTGCCACCCGATGTAACTCGGTAATTATCGACGTCACGAAAAAATCTTCCAAACAAAAGTTGTACCATGTGAAGGGGGCTATCAAATGCGGCTATCAAACCAATCTTTTTTATTTCGGTGAAAGCGCTGACGCACAGTGACGGTCACCTCCACTTTTTTTAGATGGAATGGTCCTGTTTTTTCAACCGTCTTGTGGAGCACCTCAAGCCACATAAAAAACATTAGGGGGTCAAAGTCGTTCAAGGTCATTCAAAGGCACCTATTGAAACGAAATACAAATCTAAATATCTAGATTTGTATTTACATTTGTATCATCGATACTGACCTTGAATGACCTTGAACGACTTTGACCCCCTAATATTTTTATACGGCTTGAGGTGTTCCACAAGATGGTTGAAAAAAAATGTACCATTCCATTTTACAAAGTGGAGGTGACCGTCACTGTGCGTTGGCGTCTCCACCGAAATAAAAAAAAATCGGTCGCATTTGATGGCCCCCTTCATACCGTACAACTTTTGTCTGGAACATTTTTTGTGACGTCGATAATTACCTAGTTATTTCGGGTGGCAGAGATAAGAGGGACACCCTGTATGTATATATTTATATATAGTAGGGTATGTCGAAAAAAATGTATTTTCACCGCTCCAAACAATAGTCTTAGGTATAAAAAAAATTCATATTATATTTGAACTGTGTAACTTTCGTCTGAGTGGTAGCACTGCATAATTTTTTTCACCGTTTGATGGACTCGGAAAATTCGCTCTTTACGTTCAAACTTGAACGATTCAACAACGAACCATTATTTTTTTTTAATTCGCTTGAAAATTCTTAAAGCTGACCTTCATAGTTTTGAAAAAGCCTTTTTCAAATCTCGATGTCGTTGTTTTTTTTTAACAAATGACAGCTTTTTGAAAACCATCTTCTTAACATTTCGTCAAGAATAAGTTCGTTTTTAAAATTGCTGTCATTTATGTAAAAAGAGAGCCGGCTTTAAGAATATTCAACTGGATTTGAGAAATATCCATTAGCTGTTGTCATTCGAGTTCGAATGCAAAGATTAAATCTTCCGCGAAAATCAAATGGGGAAAACGATTATTTGTCGCCATCGCTTAAACTTGAGCTAGAGAGCTCGAATTTGGCATTCCATTTTTTACACCTAACAATATTCTTCTATAGAGTAACGATTTTTTTCTCGACACACCGTAATGTACACACGCACCTGCACACATATATATATTGTACATGAATCATTCATATGCGCAAGACGTATAGACGCACACGCACTCGCCGAAAAAGACACCTCGACGTGGCTTTACTCATGCTACCGACCTATAGCTCCTCTCAACATAAATTTTATCTTTTTCGATTAAAGTATCGTAGGCCAACAGTGAAAAATACATTGCGCTAATTGTTTTCCCGAGGATTCCAGAAAGTTGCTTAACGAAAGTTTCCAGCAGGTTCATTAAAATCAAATTACCCTGTCTAAAACCGCTGTGCATATTTTCTCTTTTTTATTAATTTAACCGCGTTATCATAGCACTATCCGGCTTACGAATATATTTTAAAAATTCCATTGCATCGTATACTGAGAGAAAAGAAAAGGAATGCTAAAAATGTTAATAGTCAAGCCTGTGTCGATTTTACACTGAATGCCATATATATATATATATATATATATATATATATATATATATATATATATATATATATATATATATATAATTGAATTATGGAAATTATCGAGCACCTAGTCTATAAATAAATATATATATAAATTTGGGGGGTCTATATATATATATATATATAGAAACCCCCAAAATACAGAAATAAAACAATACTCGTGAGTCCCCGGGCTCAATTAGTAGACGTTGTCTTCAAAATAAAAAGCCACTCGTAATAAATCGTATAGCTCTGATTTTTTTATTGTTATGCGTCTACAAGCTCGTGTACCATTTTATAATGCGTCATGAAACCTTGCACCTTGCATCGTGCACATTGATGTTGAATAATAAATTGCTCTGTTAATCAATGCAAAAAAATAGACTTCCATTCGGTCGCATTTTATTTTTTACGTCCTCCAAACACGGTACAGGAGTTTTCTCGCGGTTCAACAGTAAGACAATTTGTTTCGTATCGTCACGTGCTCGAGGAGCGCTTGCAGTGGCGCGCAGCGGCACCACTCCAGCGGTTTGCGCGGGTAGGTGCACTTAGGAGAGTGCATCGCACCGAGAAACTTGGCTTTGTACCACAAAGTATACGCGTATACACATACACATTATGCATTTATGCTACGCACACGCGTGTGCGTGCATGGTTGTGTGTACGTGTGTGCGTGCGTGCCTGCGTACGTGTAGGTGTGTGTGTGTGTGTGTGTGTGTGTGTGTGTGTGTGTGTGTGTGTGTGTGTGTGTGTGTGTGTGTGTGTGTGTGTGTGTGTGTGTGTGTGCGTGCGCGCGTTTCTGTGTGTGTGCGCGTAGATCGTGAAATGCCTATGCGTTCTCGTCGGAGACGCGTTTCGCAAACGAGAAAAGTAAACACGCGCTTTAATGAATTCTAGTTACTGGAAAGCTCACTCTCCCTCTCTCTCCCGCTTTCCCTCCCTCTCTCTTCACTTATCCTTTAAATGATTGTATTATTTTGTATTATTTTATTGTTATTTTGTACTATTTTATTATTATTTTGTATTATTTTATTATTATTTTTCATTATCTCATATTGCATCTAATGATATTTGTACCTTAATTTGCCTGAAAGTTTAACTGGGGCATAATAAATTCAATCAATGAATCAATCCCTCGTTCACTCTCTTTCTCTCTCACGGTCTCTCCCTATCACTCTACCGTGCTCTCGTAAATTTTCAATTTCAATTCCGCGTCATTGGAGCAATTTGCCTGACCCTTTATTTGTTTGCACGTAAAAGTTCCTCCCAATAAATTGCCCACAATATAACATCGTAAAAAGATCGGGAAAACGGTGTCCCTGCATAATTGGAGTTGGACTTCTAGCTACATCAAAGATGACGTTTCGAACTAGCGGTATACAATCGAACGAGATGCTAATCCGCATAGACATTTTGAAAATACCACGGCGTACTGTCAATTGGCACTTGAGATGAAGTCGCAATTTTTTAAATATCGATGTTTTTCGTGTGAACCATTCAGAAGAAAAAATTAATAATTTGATTTTATTTATTTTACGAGCAGATGACATTTGTTACGACCTTGCATTTTTCAAAACTTCAGCACTAATTTTTTTGTTCAAATTTCTCATTGTTCAAGATTCGTGGATTTCAGGCTTATACGCGCCTCGATTCTGAGCGTTTCTAGGAGTGTGAACTATTCCCTCAATAAAGCACGCGGTCTGCTCGCTCATGTGCATCGGACCCGCCCGGAAGCTGCGCTCGCGCTATCTATCCGTACGTATATGCATAATATGCGTGTATATATATGCACAACGCCACGTAATACACCTTTCGTTGCGTTTGCACCGTTGGCGTACCACGACCAGAACCATCCGGGCTTCGGAGGAATTCGTTTGCGTGGAGATCCGTTCGAATTTAAATTCTCTATGAGTTCGCAGCAGCGTCCAAGTGAGTCTTGGATTCGCATACGAGATATTGCACGTAAGGCGTTTGACGCAAAGTCAGCACCGCTTGTAGATTCTCCCTTTACTTCATTCTCCATATCATTACTGCTCATTTTTGTTTCTGTCCTTCTCTACATTGAAAACTATATGACTCAGAGCAGCGGTCGTAATTTACTTTCTTCCGAAATTCGTTCTGTAAGAATGGAATGTCCATGTAGCTTACGAGCCTGTATTAAAATTATAGTAGAAGAGAAAATATAGAAAAATGAATAAGAAAGCAAAAGTAGAGGAATAACATAATAAATAACATAATGAAACAAAAATTGAAAGGCATAACGTAATAAAAATTTATTAAAATATAGTTATAAATATAAATATAGAAATAGTGTATAGTTATTAAAAAAATACAGATGGAAAGAAGTTTGAAGTTTGCTTGAAAAGGTCCACAGTTTTAATAGCAGCCTTACAAATGCGTTGATGACGCAGCGTCTGATTTTCACTTTTTCTTTTTATTAAAGGGGGAGATATCCTTAGGCGAGGTAACCATTTCTATATTGTCAAGCCTTTTACACTAATGAATAATCATTTCGGGGATAATAGATAGTCAAACACGCCACCCAAATCGCATGTTTAGGTATACTATTATTATGATAGAAAAACATAGTTATAAATATAAATATGGAAATAGTGGATAGTTATAAAAAATACAGATGGAAAGAAGTTTGAAGTTTGCTCTAAAAGTCCCACAGCTTTAATAGCAGCCTTACAAATGCGTTGATGACGCATCGTCTGATTTTCACTTTTTCTTTTTATTAAGGGGGGAGATACCTTTAGGCGAGGAAAAAATTTGCTGATTTTCATGATTTTTGTTTAAGAAATAGATTTCCTCACCATTTTTTTAAACTCAGGGTATATTTTATCACTACTTTTGGCTATGTCGGGGTACTTTTAAAAATTAATCTTCAAAAATGGCGGAGTTTTGCCACGGTTTTATATGGGGATTCTGATGAAATTTGGTATAAATCCTGCTAATCTTATTGTCTAAAACATGACCCTACATTTTTTGATAATTTAAAAAAAAAGTATTTTTTTTTTGCAAAATTTAGCCATTTTTCGGGATATTAAATCTTTTTGTTTCAAAGCGTACCATTTAATCGATTTTTAACGTTTCTCACTTTTTCTTGGTTCATATTCTGCGTATGAATGTTAAGGAAAAAATAATACTTCGTTAATTTTTTTTTCAGATTAAGCCCGCCGACGCTACGTGTCACGCCGTCATACCTGCGCCATTTTTAAAGATAAATATTTTTTTCATATCACGTAACAGCCAAAAGTAGTAATAAAAAAAAATCATGAAAATCAGCACTTTTTTCCTCGCCTAAAGGTATCTCCCCCCTTAAGTGACTAGAAGACATGTTTGTATCACGTCACTACTTGGGAAAGATACAAAATTGCGTAGACTCTTTTTGATCTGTTGATTTCCGACGTATCGATGCGGCGACTGGGTTGAAAGGAACAGTCTCAGTCTGTGACGTTAATTTAACGTTAAATCTCTAATGCACACATCGGCAGCCTCGGCCGTGACCTCGTGAATAAAAAAGACGTTTGCACCGGAGAAAATAATCACGCGATTGCCTGTTCTCCAATGTTGTTCTTTTGACGTGGCAAAATAGTAATAACGAAATGGCAGCAATTTTGTGAGCCTTGCTCTTCTTTTTTCGTTTTCGTTTCGCTGCTTCTTTTCCATCTTCGCGTTTTTATCCGCTTTTTGACGCAATCGGAGACGAGCAAGAGCGTCAGAGATGCGGAATTGGCGATGATCGAACGAGAGAAATGTGTAGAGAATATCCAAATTTATGCGGCATAATAAATCATCTGCAAAAATGTCCAGTATCGGCCTCTCGAGTTATGGCGAGGCATTTGGGGCAAGCTCCCCACAGATTTCAATCGGATGACAGATCGAAAACACACTCGATTCCACCGGCGATAAAATCCATGAGAAGAATGAATGTTTCTCTAAAAATGGCGATACCAAATGTTTACTTACTAGAAAAACTTACTAGATAAAAGACCTGTATCTCGCGAATATTCGTGGCTTTGAAAAAAAAATCACGAATCAATTTACCACGACAAACTGTAACCAAAAAGATCAGGTGATCGACTTTTAAGGGGGGAGTTACCTTTCAGCGAGGAATTTTTTTACTTTTTTCATGATTTTTTTTAAACTAATGATTTTATGACCATTTTTGAGACTCGGATTATTTTTTTAAATATCGATGTTTTTTGTGTGAACTATTTAGAAGTGACTGTTACATGGTATTTCTTTTTTTATTAATCTTTAAAAATAGCGAAGGTATAGCGCGGTCTTCTAAACTGCATTTTCAAAACTGGCGTGACGTATAGCTAAAAAACTAATCAACCGATCTGATAAAATTTGGTATAAATCGTTCTAACCTTATTGTCTAAAACATGACCCTATATTTTTTTGAAAACATTTTTAAAGTATTTTTTATTACAAAATGTAGCAATTTTTTTCGGAAAATTCAATCTTTTTGTTTCAAAGCGTGCCATTTCATCGATTTTCAACATCTCTTACTTATTATTGGTTCATATTCTGTGTATGTGTGTTAATGAAAGAAAAATCTTCGTGAGATTTTTTTTAGAATAATCCCGCCGACGCCACGTGTCACGCCGTCTATATTATAGATATTGATATAAAAGTTGTTACACGTAATAAATACACTTTCGAAATACATTCAAATTTCTTTTTACGTAACCCAAACAAACTTTAAACGCGTTTTTCTCGAAACAATGTTTCAAATGTTTGTTGATAAAATCTTCGAAACTGCTGAACTTGTTGATAAAATCTTCGAAACTACTGAACCGATCCTTATGAAATTTTAACCACATATTCTTTACAATTATAGCTATAACGAAAATCAAGGATTTTTTTTATTTTGATATTTTCTATTTTTTTTGCCAAAAACGGTGGAAAAAAAAACGTATTTTTATTTTTTTTTTTTTTTTTTTTTTTTTTTGTTTTTTCGAAAAATGTCCGCCGTTTTGTTATTCTTGCATATAACAAAATCGTATGATATGCGCTATAGCCATTAACATACTGAATCTAAAACCGTGTGATTTTTTTGTTTCGGATAATCCATCTCCGAGATTTCATGAACAGCGCAGACAGTGACTATAAATAGTCACTTAAATAAATAAATACATTTTTTAAATGTATTTATTAAGTGTAACAACTTTCATATCAAAATCTATAATATAAACCTATCAAAAAAATTCACGAAGATAGCCTTTTTTAACGTCTAAAAGTGAGAAGTTAACCCTTCCTCGAGACACTTATATTTGACCACGATTTTGACACACTGGGTCAATTTGACCCGAATAGTACTTCATCCACTCGCCCTTAACAACCCTTCGGTCGGTTTTCATCGAAAAAAATCCGGGATACACTGTAAACATTTCTGAATATGTCTGCATAATTAAAATTCGGAAAGTATACAACTGAATTATAAAAAAATTATTGAAAAATTTCAGTTTTGGGTAAGTGAGAATTTTATTTCAAGTTCGTCCTGGTCAAAATGACCCACTGTATCGAGGAAGGGTTGAAGATTAAAAATAAAATACCATGTAACAGTGAAAAGTAGTAATAAAACATACCCTAAGTCTCAAGATGGTGAAGAAATCTTTCCTTAAAAAAAAATAAAATCATCAATTTTTTCCTCGTCTAAAATCGACCTTATTGCAAATTCAAGAGAACCTCGACCTAGCCACGTTGATACGGACATTTCGACCCTCGAACCATTGCGCCCTGTAGAAAAATAACGGAGAAAAATTCCGAAGACTCTCCCCTCGTGGACATTTATATATGCACCTCGTATATTATTATTATAAGACATTTGTAATTACAATGCGTACAGGTAATTGTTGACAGTTGTGACAAAATCCGTGCACTTGACTCGCGCGCACAAAGTACATCAATTATACGTACACTCCACCGGTATATACAACTCTCCGTATGCACGATTGATAAACGTTATCTTGATTCAAAGAAAACAAACAAAAATGTCGCGGAGTAACACGGTGGGTAGATACGAGGCGGTGAAATTGCCGACGGGCGCAAAATGCATCGACGCCTGAACGACGAAACGGCAGAGTCTCGATTACTTGTCCGTGGTCGGAGTTCACACGTGGGAGTGCTCATTTTATCGGTTGTTGCGATAAGATGAATGAGGTACTAAGGTCAATCGGTGCTTGACAAAAGTGTAAAAATAATTCGAGTATCTCGCGTATGTACGCGAAGCGATCAACGAAACTTGCTCGTAACAACTTTCGAATCAGTCGAGAAGAGTGATAATTGGACATTGAATTGCTGCTCGAAGTGAGTTTACGTTGCACCGTCGAATGGCAGAGAGGTAAACTATCACCTGCACTTCCGTTCGATCAAAATCCAAAATTATTTGCGAGTTCTGCAGTGCAACGAGTACATCGGAACACAGTGCCGTTATATTTTTTTAAATATATTTATCGGGTGGTTCATTTTGCGAGCAACAATTTAGTGAGCACCTGACAAACAAACAAAGTTTCGGGAGTTCAATCGTTGGGTGTCCAAAGAGACAATATGGACGCCGAATGGCAGCCAGCTGTTGAGGCATTGAGTGGCTCGTGGAAAAACTCGCGTAATCGATTAGGATCGCATTTTTCTTACAACAGAGAAAATAATCGAGATACCGGAAAAAACTTTTTCATCAATGCTCCACCGAAAGGATGCGAGAAAGAATACAATGAACTATTCAGCGAAGAAGCCGTCGAATTTTTGGTTGATTTGGCCCTCCGATTCGATGAGGAAATCGAGGGCCTCTATGATCTGAGACGACGGAGAAAATTGGAACTCGCCCGGTCACCAAAAATACCGAAGTTTTCAAAATCCACCGCAAGTCTCGATGGGAATTGGAAAGTATCGCCAGTCGGTATGCTCAACATAAATTTTTCATTGATTCTAAAATGATTTTCGTTATTTTGTCGCTAATAAAAAATTTTCGAACTCAATTTTGAAAATGACACATCTCTAGGCGCAGTTATTACGGTTTTATGGAATTTCTAAAGTTACGAACGAGACGAAGTACTCAACGACGTTGATCATCAACGACAGATCATTTTGAGACGGGTGTCTTAAAATGATCTGACATTTTTATTTATTAATCAAACGTATTATTTATTTGAAAAGTATGAATAGTTGTACTTTTCAAATAATTACACCAAGTACATATAATTGTGGACTAATTTCTTTAATGGTGTGTCGAATTGCTTCCTTGAGCTCCGGAATGGTCTGTGGATCATTGGATAACATGGCCATGAAACTTCATCTCCAATAACTGCATTGCTTCCCCCGCAGTGTGGCAGGTTGCGCCACCTTGTTGAAGGAATATCTTTTTCCAAGTCCATGTCGTTTATGCCATCTGTCGAGTATTGTGTTCCACACATAACCTCCATGTTTGTACCGTATATTAAAATTAAAATATACGTACTTTTTAAATAAATAACACGTTTCGGCGATAAATAAAAATGCCAGTTCATTTTGAGAAACCCTTGACTTGCACCCCACACTTGGCGCTATTTCTAGTTTCTGGAATATCCCCCCAGAGTGTTGCACCTAATGCACAACTGAGTCGCTTTTGCACGAGGGCACAGGGTAACTCCGAAAATCCTCTGCCGATACAGACGACTGTATTTTTAAACAGAGTTTCACTTTTACTACCAATAAAAACTCAGTAAAAGTGTCTCCACCCAGTAGGCGACGCGCAAGCCAGTACGCGGTTAAGCGGTCACCCATCCAAGTACCGGCCCAGGCCAACGCTGCTGGGAGATCGCCAAAGCTGCACGCCAACCGCGCGCCTGCTATTGTCTGTGAGAAGCGAAGTACTTTTTCGAAAATTACACGTGCAGCATAGCCGTGCAGAAATGGATTGGGAAGTTCCTAGATACTGTCACATCCCTGGAGGGATTTGATAGGGACGCCGCATGTAGGGAGTCCACATTGAAATCCAAGCAGATACCACGCTATTTCCGGGATGCCGTCGTTTGAGAATTTTTTCTTCGAAATTCTCCCTACCAAGGGAACTTTGATATTCTCAACCGGAATTTGTTGGATCTTCCTACCAAACTTTCAACCGGAATTTGTTGGGGAGTACCTGATAAGATGCACCCACATCTCTATAGGGATTTGTTAGGAACACCGCACATAGAGAGTTCTCATTGGAATCCTATTGGAGTCTAAACTGTTCCCCGATGAACGCCGTTTGAGAATTCTCACCACGTTCGAATCGAAAGTATGTGAAACGTCACGAGAAAAAACTCGGCGTGTTGAAACATAACCTGCACGTTTCATGAGCGTGTGCGTGTGTGGTAATATTATGCCAAAGTGCAGAAAAATAAATAACAAACGATCATTAGAGTGGATTTTCAGTGATGTCATTCGAATCGATTTTTAAGATATACTTTTTTAAGGTCCATTCATTTTCTATATCTATATATTTTGTTCAGAAAATTGAACGCATAGAATGCGATGTGATCCATCAAGAATCACATCGGAGCCTCTTTGACAGTGTCGGAATCCTTAAGTATTCAAATTGGATTCGTACATGGGTTTCCAATGGGGAATACCGATTAGAATCCAATATACAAGCGTGACGTTTTAGTATAGGGATCCGATAGGTAATCGTATTGGATCCCTATACTAAAACGTCTCGCTTGTACATTGTATTCCAATGGGGAACCCGATTAGAATCCAATGTATTGGGTGTACAACTTAATTGGGTCCGTTTTTTGCTTAAAATACGCACTTATTTGAATGATAAAATGAATTAACACATTAATCAAAATATTGTCAATCGCTAGCCACTACTTTTCCCCATCTTTCTGGTAATTCATGAATTCCGTCGCGGAAGAAGCGTTCATCTTTTGAAGCCAAGAATGAATCCAGCCAATTTTTGATACCCTGTTGTGACGTGAAGCGTATTCCAGTCAAAGCGTTCTGCATCGATCGAAACAAATGGTAGTCGGAAGGGGCAAGGTCTGGGCTATAAGGCGGGTGAGCCAGAATTTCCCACCCGCTATTTTCCAAATAGTTTTTAACCACAATAGCAACGCGAGGCCGAGCGTTGTCATGTTGAAAGATTATGGACTCGTGTCTGGTCACATATTCTGGACGTTTTTCGGCTATAGTTCGCTTTAAACGGATCAATTGTTGCCTGTAGAAGTCTCCCGTGATGGTTTGAGCAGCATTCGGTGGGCTTCAGCTGCAGTTTTCTTCCAATTGAAACAGAAAATCAACACTTCCCGCAAATGGTGCTTATGTGGGACGAAATTCGACATTTTTACCGCAGTAAAAATTAGACTTGATGCGCAAAACTCAAAGGTCTGTAAACGATATTTGGTTAAGGGATGTTGATACTTTACGATACAGCAAAAATCAGCTGTTGCCGTCCACCATTTATAGCACCTAGAGCCATCTTTTGAAAACGGACCGAACTAAGTTGTACAAATAATACAAGCGCGAGGTTTTAGTATAGTGATCCAATGCGATAACCTATTGGATCCCTATCAGGAACTAAGGGCAAGTATTTAAATCCAGTTGGATCCCTACGACAATTTCTGCACGGATAGCGTCAATTCGAAAACGCAAACTCAATAAAAATCCATGTCTTTTCATTGCGATATTGTTGTCAATTTCAATAGGCAGCCGCTTGGAAAATCGTCACCTGGACCTCGGGGACGTGAGTCCGAGTGACCTTTCGCATTTCGTGGCAGCGTTGAAATCTCCGGTTGAGGGTATCCAGGTGGATTTCGACGACGGTCACTGTCCGACCTGGAGGAATCAGATACTGGGCCTGCACAACGTTGGTCTCGCAGTCGGAGGGCTTTTACCGGGGGTGCCAAAGCTCGCGGAAGCTCCGACCTTGATGCTCCGACCACGAGCCTGGAACATGATCGAGAGGAACGTGAGCATAAACGGTCGCCTCGTGTCCGGCCCGATCTTCGACTTCGGCCTCCTGATCTATCACAACGGACGAGAAATCCTCAAGGAAACGGGGGTCGGTGCATCGTTCTATTTGTCGAAGCTGGAGGGCGCCGAGGAGGCCAAGCTCTGGCGGGAGATTTTCGTCTGGAGCGAGACGCGACTGGGATTCCCAAGGGGCACTATCAAAGCCTGCGTTCTCATCGAGAACATTCTGGCCGCTTTCGTGATGGACGACATACTCTGGGAATTGCGTGAACACGCGTTGGGACTGAATTGCGGCATTTGGGACTACGCGGCGTCGATAATATCGAAATTCGGTACGAGCGACGAGCGATTTTTGCTTCCGGACCGTAAGAAGTACGTGAACGCCGAGCAAAAGTTCCTCAGCGATTACATGAAGTTGGTCGTGGAGACCTGCCACAAGAGGGGTACTCACGCGACTGGTGGAATGGCGGCCAACCTCTTGCCGTTGGACGGCAAAAATCCCGCGGATGTCGAAAACGTCGTGCGGACAGTTTACAGAGCGAAGCTGCAGGAAGTGAAAATGGGTTTGGATGGATTCCTGATTTATGATCTGCGTCTGGTACGATCGATGAACGAACTCTGGCGTGAACACGGTGGCGGCGGACCCAATCAGATTGACTCTTTCGCCGGCTATTCGAAGTCTCCGATCAGCGAACAAGATCTTCTGAGTCTACCGAAAGGTGGAGTGACGTCTGCCGGACTCGAGCACAACATTCGTATTGGCATCTCCTTCATACTGAACTGGTTGAATGGAAAAGGTCATTTCGCTTGTGACGGTTACGTCGAGGATTCCGCGACCGCTGAAATTTCGAGGTCACAGGTCTGGCAGTGCATCAGATACAGAGCCAAGCTCGAAGACGAAGACGAACGAGTCACGAGGAAGCTCGTGAGGGACAAAGCGCGAAAAATTGTCTTTCAGTTGCGCAATCAGTACGGAACATCTGGTGACACGAATCGCAAGCTACACACGGCGTTGGCGCTCTTTTTGGACTTGGTGAACCGAAGAACTTTTCCGGAGTTCATCACCACGTACTTGAACGAAGAACACACTTTTGGAACGTTACACTCGAACCTGTAGTTTGATCATTCGGACTGGTTCCTCATTCGTTGAACCGTACAGTTCATAACGTCGTTGAAATCTTGGATGGATAACAGCCCCACAAGCTTCTGTCCCTAATTCCAATTTTGTCCAAAAACGTTTCCAATCCATTGAATTCATTTGGTCTCTTGATTCGCCGTGTCCCATCTCATGGTGCAACAAGACCAGTGCCTGTTAGGGGAAGATGGGGTACAGTGTGTCACTTTTTTTCTAACGAACTTTTGCTCTAACCAAGGTAGTCTGATTAGAAAGAAAGGTCACAACCGATTTTATAGACCTTTGGGCGTACAATGAAGCTCCCATATTTTTTGCAAAAAGATTCGAAATACGAGAATAATGAGATCGAAAAAAATTTGCGACTCGGCTCATTGTACCCCATGGGTACAATGTATCATACAGGTGGGTAAAGTGTGTCAACTACTGCGAAACGCAGGGTGCAATGAGGCGGTTGAAACTCTTATATTTTTCTAACATAGATAACAGATTTTTACACATAACAGTACGAACGCGAACAAAATCAGTATATCAGTACATTGCAAAAACTCATAAGTTGATTTGACATCAATTGATTAACCGGTTAATTGAAGACCGCATCTTAATTTTTTGTTTCATTTATAGATCATTTTTGAGTTTGTCACGTTGAGGATGAACCTGAAATTGGAATTTATTTTCCAAAACCTCGATAACTGCATTGAATTTTTAGCGACGTATTTTTGTTTCGTGGCCATCACCGACAAGCAAAAAGCTGCCGTAATCGTGACGCTGCATGAGAACCTAGCCTATACGAAAACAAGAAATACGGTGACACATCTCCTACATACTACAGAGTGACATATAAGTACTGTTGAGTTCAGTTCAATAAATGCATATATTTTGACGATAAAAAGCTTTTTTTATTCAATTTATCATTTCGACGCATCCCATGTATATACAGTGCGGCAAAAATAAGTGTTGTTCTTACACACTTTGAGTGTGTAAACGGCTATAGACACTTTTTACGCGTTTTAACGTATGTAAGAAAATAACACACGTAAGTGTGTTGTTTGAACGCATCTATCCGTGTTATTTTTACACCGTTATTTTTCACACGCGCTAAAACGTGTAAAAAGTGTTTACAGCCATTTACACACCTAAAGTGTGTCAAAACAACACATTTGTTTTTGCATTGTATCAGTGTAAAATCGGTAATATCACAGGAACGTCTTATTTTTACAAATCGCACGTCGTTGACAGCGGCTCGTGACACATTGCTCTTCTTCGGAGCGTCGTCACTTCTTTGTTTCCTCATTGGGAGTCGGGGCATTGTGCCCCACATCTCGGTGATACATTGTACCCCTCTAATTAAATATTTGATTATTGATGAAAGTAACTACTAATTGAACTACGAATGGAAAAACACAACTCACTGAGCTCATCATAAATAATAAAAGTATCGATTAGGACCGAAAACCCGAGCCGCTACAGAATGTTACGTTATTATTACGTTTTTCCAGCGAGCGAAATATTTTTTTCCAAGCCTCAAATCAATTTTTATTTTTCAATAATTCTTTTTGAGCCGCTATCAACTTTTTTAGGCCTGACGAAACCAAATATAAATCTGACACAAAAAATGTCGGTATTTACGAGCTACAAACATCCAAGAAATCGCATCTAGCTCACAGTGTCCCGTGATACATTGTGCCCCACTCGGCCCTACAGCATTCAGATTAATGAAAAACGTGCTTCAGGCGGTGACACCTGACCCTTGGCTATGTGCCGAGGACGAGCGAGGTTCCCGTTGTGACTTGCCATAATGTTACCTGGCTCAAAAGACTCTGTCCCTCGCGTATTCCTCTGTACCTTCGTGTGTCCCTTGTATATTTTCCGAACCCTTTCTTGAACAGGTGCGAATCACCGGAGCGTATTTAGCTTCCTCCCGTGTACACATATATCGCAATTTAATTGGTAATCCTCCCTCACTCCGAACCTTGCCTTCCCGACACACTTGCCTGGGCGCCATGTTTCTACATCGGATGTTTTCTTTCGTTTTGCCTATGAAACGAAGCGGCAGTGTCGTGCCTCCGTGTAATTACTCTTCTAAACATATAAACGCTAATTGGTTGATGAAAGAATGACGATTGTGACACGCTGAAAAATCAAGGCACCGGTCAAGTGTCCGTACTTTACGTCGCGATGGCACCAATTTGGACTCTGCTCGTGCCACGAAAAATAACATCAAATTTATAGCATCCAGACTTCGAGTATGACTAACGCCAATAAATATGACGATGATCGGAAAAGAAAATGAGGGTCGAAATTACTACTCCCGCATCTGTGCACTCTTCGTGTACACGTACTCGTTACATTGACGTAAACTACAAAGCTGACCGCCTCCACGCCGCTGGGTTCTGTACCCTACATAGTGAAGGGTTCACAAAGAGGTCAATTTCACCGTGTGGTGGCTACGTGAGATGCGGTGCAGGGAATGAGGAAAGAAAGGGATAATAAAACAGAGAGTGAATGAGTGAATGAGCAAAGAAATTTGATATAATAGAAACGGAGAGGGAGAGAATGAGAAAGAGAGCACGAGGGAGACGGAAAGGGCGCCGAGTCTGTGGCACCTGAGCGATGTGGCGTCGCATTCAGGTGGCCATACAGTATAAACTCTCGTAAATTCAATATCTCCGATGAGAGGACCAAAATAACACCCTCCGTCTCGTTTCTCTAAACTGAACCACCTCACGAACATCCTGATACGAGAAACCGAAAGTGGAGGCGTTTTCCAGGTAAGGGGTAGCCGCTGTCGTAAAAGTTTTGATGAATCACAGGAAGATGGTACTGTATGCGTGGTTATGGTTCAGAGGGGACTGTCTGCAACGACTCACCGAGGACTCTCCACAGGTGAAGACGAAGGTATACAATACAGTGTATTATACCTATATGCGCACACATATACTGTGTGGCCCGAAAAGTGACGACCAGAAGAAAATCTAGATGCCTCTTATCGATACCTATCCGAATCAACCCCATGTACGTTCTACGATAGTTTTTTAGTTTTAGAGAAAAAATCTTTTTTTTTCTTTGTTTCTTTTGTGTATGTACTTTCGTCGCGATTTTTCAAACTTGCGTTATTGTTATGAAGTGCACTGTAGCGCGATTCTGTAACTGGGTAGGGGCTTTTTCCGTTGTCGATAAATAGTGACAGCCAATCGCATGGATTATCACAGCAGAAAGGCAGCTTCTTGTTGGCTGTCGCTAGCTAACAATAACAAAAACTATCGCTACGAGTTACAGAATCGTGCTACTAATAAGGGCTTAAACCTGAGTGACATTTTTGAAAATATTGATTTTTCGATTTCGACGGATTCTCAAAATATAACATTTCGAAAATATTATCTGAAAATTGAAAGTCGTTCCGTTCAAAATTGAGGGAGTTATGGGCGTTGATAGTTCGGTTCAGCGGATCGATGAACCGCGAACCGGCGAACTTCAAAAGCGTTTTGCAAAAAAGGCCTTCTTCAAAATCGGTGACCACGATATTTCAAAAATCACTGCACCAAGCAACATCAAACTTTCCAAGCTTCTTTGACATATCAGAAAGCAGTGCTTGAACAAAGAAATGCTTGAAAACATTGCTTGAACGAAGAAATGCTTAAAAGCAGTGCTTGAACGAAGAAATGCTTGAAAGCAGTCCTTGAACGAACAAATGCTTGCAACCAGTACTTGAACAAACGAATGCTTGAAAGCAGTGCTTGAACAAAGACATGCTTGAAAGCAGTGCTTGAACAAAGAAATGCTTGAAAGCAGTGCTTGAACAGAGAAATGCTTGAAAGTAGTGCTTGAACAAAGAAATTCTTGAAACCAGTGCTTGAATGAAGAAATGCTTGAAAGCAGTGCTTGAACAAACAAATACTTGAAAGCAGTCCTTGAACGAACAAATGCTTGCAAGCAGTACTTGAACAAACGAATGCTTGAAAGCAGTGCTTGAACAAAGAAATTACTGAAAGCAGTGCTTAAACAGAGAAATGCTTGAAAGTAGTGCTTGAACAAAGAAATTCTTGAAACCAGTGCTTGAATGAAGAAATGCTTGAAAGCAGTGCTTGAACAAACAAATGCTTGCAAGCAGTACTTGAACAAACGAATGCTTGAAAGCAGTGCTTGAACAAAGACATGCTTAAAAGCAGTGCTTGAACAAAGAAATGCTTGAAAGCAGTGCTTGAACAGAGAAATGCTTGAAAGTAGTGCTTGAACAAAGAAATTCTTGAAACCAGTGCTTCAATGAAGAAATGCTTGAAAGCAGTCCTTGAACGAACAAATGCTTGCAAGCAGTACTTGAACAAACGAATGCTTGAAAGCAGTGCTTGAACAAAGACATGCTTGAAAGCAGTGCTTGAACAAAGACATGCTTGAAACCAGTGCTTGAACAAAGAAATGCTTAAAAACTGTGCTTGAACAAAGAAATGCTTGAAAGCAGTGCTTGAAAAAACAAATGCTTGAAAGCAGTGCTTGAACAAACAAATGCCCGAAAGCAGTGCCTGAACAAACAAATGCTTGAAAGCAGTGCTTGAACAAACAAATGCCCGAAAGCAGTGCCTGAACAAACAAATGCTTGAAAGCAGTGCTTGAACAAACAAATGCTTGAAAGCAGTGATTGAGCAAACGAATACTTGAAAGCAGTTCTTCACCGAATATCGATTCTGTCACTGCAGACGACGGCCATTTTTTCAAAAATCAATAATTTATTTAATTCTTCATCGAAACAATTCATGCAAAAACTTTTCATGCAAATCTTTAATTTTTTTTCCAAACGGCAGCGGTCATCGCAAAGGACGTTTTTGAGACAGCGGTCTGTACAAACCATTGTAGTTACCACAGATAGAAATATTTTACAATACAAAAATTCTAAAAGATACTAAAAAACAATCTTCTCTACTATAAAAAAAACTTTACAAAGCTGCTCATATTTTCTCAGAAAAAAATCACGAACATTCCCCTTTTTCCAGCCACAAGCTTGGTGTAACCCAAGCGATAAATAAATAACCAACTGAAACTAACAAGAATTCCTTAGATATTTATCAAAATTTAAAAAAAATGTTCAAGAGGATCAGTCACTAAAGTTCAGATGATAAAAAAAATACTTACACTAGTCTCAATGACTTCAAATAGCTTCTAAAAACTTCTAGGCGAAAAGTACGTACACAAAAAAAAAAGAAAAACCTATGCCACAGGGAAACACGAAAAAAATTGAAATATGCTGTTTTCTCGAAAACTAATCAGATCTCAGAACATACATGGAGCCCAGTCGGATAGGTATTGATACGAGGCATCTAGATTTCCCTTTCAGACGTCACATTCCAGGCCACCCTGTATATGCATCACAAGAGGAAGTTAGAGAAAGACGTAGAAACAGGTCCTACGACGAGCCGACGTCGGTTGGCACAATCGTATATCTATAGACTCCCACTTTTTCCATCCTCGTTTTGTTTCCTCGCGCTCGTTCCTCGAACATTTTACAGTCCGCTCAGTATAGCTAGACATAATAACGCTTACGAATACCAAAGCACCAATGGTTTGACGCACACGAAGTGCGTTCAAATGTAAAAGTACAATTATATATATATACATATTTATTCGAAAAGGAAATTTCAAAGACAGCGTTCACACAATGACGAGTATGGGGACAATCGGCTGCTATGAGGACACCCAAAGTCAAACGTCCTCAAAATCATCTCCGCACACATGAAAGTACATCCGAAAGCCCGCGTGGCAATTCATATGTATGTAATATGTAAATGTGCGTTAGCAACTCCGTGACGTCTCAAAAAGCGATTGTCGGGGTGCGATCGCGCATGCGCTCGCCGGTTTCGTTTCTCGGGTTCCCCGTTTGTATTAGCGTGGCGCGGTTTTCGCCCCCACACCGTCGGCCAACTCGACTTGCACGTTAGAAGTACAAACGAGACGGGGACAGCCGGGCAGAGAGAGAGGGGGGAGCGCGCGCGAGAGAGAGAGAGAGAGAGAGAGAGAGAGAGAGAGAGAGAGAGAGAGAGAGAGAGAGAGAGAGAGAGAGAGAGAGAGAGAGAGAGAGAGAGAGAGAGAGAGAGAGAGAGAGAGAGAGAGAGAGAGAGAGAGAGAGAGAGAGAGAGAGAGAGAGAGAGAGAGAGAGGGAGAGGGAGAGAGAGCGCAAGAGAGAGAGAGAGAGAGAGAGAGAGAGAGAGAGAGAGGGAGAGAGAGTGAGAGCACGACAGAGAGAGGCAGGTAACCGGGGACCCTAAAGTCCGTTTTCCATCGCTAGCCTTGCGGCGGTAAGGGAATGCCCGCAAATCCCGCTCGTCCGAGCTCCGTGCACCATCGGTCGTGCTCGTCGACGTAAAACTTGCTGCAAGGAACGTATTTTTTTCTTCTCTCCTCTCTCCCTCTCTTTCTTTTTTTTCTCCGTCTTTCCCTTTCTTCTATAGTGTATCTTCTCTTTTATTCACTCTCCGTCACCCTCTACCAGAAGCCAGTCCCCCTCCCGCCATTTTCTCTTCCTTCCGTCGGGACTTTTTACTTCTTCTTCTTTTTAACTTCTTCCTCGGGCTGTTTCTGCTCGTTCGGCGCGCTGCCTCGCGGTTCGCTGGTCTCGCGCGCGCGCTTCTTCACATCGAGTCGAGCAGGCGCGATCGTAAGTCCGTGGCGATATCGGTTCGATTTACCGGTCAGACCGAGCGATCGAACAGTCAACGGCCAGCCACCACGTAGGTAACGGCCACCACCCCATCGCAGCCTCCCCCGTCGACTACCCCCTACGAAAAAAAAACACACACACAACGCGCCTAAAGTGCCGAGCGAAAAGTTTTGCACGTTACTTTTCCTACTTTTTGGCTCATTTCTGTGTCGTCGGACCTTTTCGCGGTCTCTCGGCGAACTGTGAAAATTATCGACGTGCACAATAGCGGTATGTAAAACGGTGAGGACGACTCTGAACGGAGATATTTTAGTGACCAACGGGTGCGCGATTTGTGGAGGAAAAGAGAGAAAGGGAGAGTGCCATGAGGATCTAGTTCTACCGATCATCCAGGTGAGTTTCTTCGACGATCTTATTCTCGTTTGTTCGTTCAGGCCGTCGTTTCAACTCGCCGTCTCGGTATCCGTCTTCGTTTGGTTTTTTGTTTCTTTGTTTCGTCTTTTTGCGCGCGGATTTGTTTGGGTTATCGAGCGTCGCCGATCATTGAAGACTTTCCAAGTAGCCAATTTCGAGATGTTCAAAAGTGGCTGAATGGGTACCAAATGGCTGCACGAAAGTTATCTCAAAGTTGACAACCATCCAAAAAGATAACTGTTGGATACATGATAACTTATAGGTAACTTCCATGCGGACAATTGATACCCATTTGGACGACTATTTGGAAATTGCTAACTGGGTTCCGCAAAAAATATCGCTCTGTGGGGTCGGTCGAGAATGATGAGCGAATACCGGGCTATCGAATCGTAGTCCTCTTTCGCGCCCGGTGATTCCAACGCCGGGCCAGGAAATGATGTAATCGCTACCACGAGACCTCTGCTACCGCTCTTGGTATTTCGCGTTTTTTCGGCTCTCTCTCTCTCTCTCTCTCTCTCTCTCTCACTCTATTTCTCTGACGCGAATAATTCACGACAGACCAGATGAAAAAACGATCGTTCATTCCATACCTTCACGAAGACGAACCTCCATTCAAATATCGAAACGTTAATGAATTCTAAAAAATTCACGTCGAAATATCATGCTACAATGAGAATCTACGTACCAGAATTAAGTGTACAAAAAAATTACGCTCGCCGGTAGTTGCATAGAAACCTAATTAATTATTCATCACTGTTGATTAATTTTTGGTTACCACAATCGTAGTGAAGTAATTTTCATTGCAAATAATTATCTCGAATGAAACACTACTGCGAAATATAAATGTTTTATCACGGAGCAGCGAAAAAATGCAGCAGAGAAGAATACAAATTCAATAATCTTTCAATTAAAAAGTAAAGTATCTGAGTCTGTGTAATGAGAAATAGTATATCTTTTTTACGCAATCTCCACATTTGCATTGGTGTCGAAAATTTTGGCCCGGCTGTAAAGTGTCGAAGATGGATGAAGTGGCCCCAAAATCTCAATGTTTCGCGAACGAAGGTTAAAATACGCATACGGTTGAATTAATATACACACACACGTATGTGTATATATATATATATATATATATATATATATATATATATATATATATATACACACACACATACATACATACATATACGCTAGTGAAATGAATTTCAGAAACTTTTCAAATTTGTCAAAAGTTCGCATTTATCGATAATTTTAACATTATAATCACTTATATTTAATATTCTTATCAAAATTGGATTATCAAGGGAAATAAAAAATATAACCATTATAGATTAACATAAAAACATTACAGTATCATTTCGGCGTAGCAGAATATACACTTTCTGCGTAAATATAAAACAGTTAGTTTCCATCAAAGGTGTCCAGAACGAATTCCACTAGTGTGTACGCATAATATGTGCGTGTGCGTGGGAGTGTGCGAAAGAAATACTGGCGCGACGACCATTTATGGCAACCTTTGGTCCCATTTCATCGACCATCTTTTATTGCGAAAGGCGACACAAAAGTAAACTAATAAAAATGATACGGATAATGTGCAACAGACAATATAAAATAATTCCTGATAACGAGGAACAAGGAATTACCTGGCGGCAATTCCCGTGATAATTACCGGAATCACCAGACATTTTTCCCGTCTTCCCCGGAGTATGATCGCTAATTGTTTTTCCCTCTGAAGAATAACGATAAATATAGACGCGGGATAAACGTCTGGCTATTCCGGTAACTAATACGGGATTCACCGGAATGACCAATCATTTTTCCTGGGTCATCAGAAATGTGGTGGACGCGTGTCTTCGACACACACGTATCTCGGACTGTCTCGGTCTCTCATTCATGCCAATAATCAGCCTCTGGCTCCTTCTTTCGGTCGCTTTCTCTTGAGACTTTAAAAACCGGTCAACGAGCACACGTGTATGTATATTCTTCTCCCGGTATCTCCGCGAATTTATACGATCACGCGGCTATATCGATAACAATATCGTTTCATTACATTTTGGCAATGATCATCCGAGAAACTCAATCCCACAGGTGTTGGGATGTGCGCGATCGAGACACCGCGTATACATGTGTACACCAAGAGGGAGAAAAGACCGGTTGGAGAATTTGAATTTGTGATGCCAGGCGTGTCCAAAGAGCCAAGTGGCCGCGGCAGGAAAGAAGACACGCCATATTTCGTAACGAAAGTCAATGCGAACGGAAAATCACGTGTGTCACTTAAGGGGCTATACCAGTGTGAACGCTGAAAATTTGGGTGATTTTCGGGAATTTTTTTAAAGAAAAGTACCGGATTAAATGTTTCGGAAAATTAAAAATATATTTGGCTATATTTGACCTATATTGCATAATTTTTTCATAGAAAAATATTGAGATCCAAGCGACTTATGCGCTGCCTTCGGAGGCGCCTAAAAAAAAAGTTCCTCCATTGCTGACATGATTCCGGCCGATTGAGTAGCTGAAACCGAAAAAGAAAAAAATGTCGTTAAACTAGAAAGTATTTCCTGTACAATGACGTAGGATTTTCGAAAAATATCATGATCTAACAAAATGGCGTAGTTATGAAAAAAATCTGGTTTGTCGCCTATAAAATGGTCGTTTTTTCAATGCCCAATCGTCAATTTTCATCCAATCAAAAATATCCTACGTCATTGTAGAGTAAATATATTCAAGAGTACTCAGTTCAAATTTCAAGTCAATCGGATAATTGCTCTTTGAGTTACAATGTCAGCAAATTTGAAAAATCGCATTTCGAGAAAAACGCGTTTAAAGATTTAACTATCCATTTTTGCAAGATAAAATTATTAGAGATTTGGCCTTGAAATTTTAACAGGATATTCTTGAAAGTATAAACTGTCGAAAAAGGCAATAAAATCGATTTTTTTTAAGTGTCACACTGGTATAGCCCCTTTAAGTTACGTGGATATATAGGGTGGCCCGAAAAATGACGACCAATTGTTTTTGCGGATTCCTTTAGGTGCCAAGTATCGACAACGCAAATCATAAAGATGAGAATGGCTTAACCGCCAGAAATACAACTTTCATTCGACATTCAACCTCCGACAAGGGTAGGTTCCGGAAGTTGAAAATCGTTGCTATTTTTTGTGGCTTTTCTTAGGCACTAGGAATATATAAGGCAAAAAAAGATGAGAATGTCTTTTGCGGCGACGATACGATTTTTTCCAACTTTCGCCCCCCGATAAGGGTGGGTTCCGGAAGGTAAAAATTGTTGCAATTTTTTTCGTGGCTTTTCGCAGGCACTAAGAATTCATAACGCAAAGAAAAAGGATGAGAATATCTGCGCCGCGCGAAACATTTTTTTTCACTTTTAACCCCTCAATAAGGGTGGATACTGGCCCACCAAATGTTTTTTGAACGTTTTGTAAGACGTCCACATATATTCTAGAGTCGAAATATTCACTAACGGCCAAAAGTTTCCGGACACTTCAGATAATAGCAAAACTTTCGATCACTTTGGATAATTGCAAAATTATATTAAAATAATAAAATTGATTATACAGAGCTACATAATCTCTTCGTAAAATAATAAATTACATGAACTATATGATTCTAACATTATTTGGCAATTATCCAGTGATCGAAAGTTTTGCAATTATTCGAAGAGTCCGGAAACTTTGGGTCGGTAGTGTGCAGGCAAAAAAATTAAGTAAAAAAATCCTTGGAACTCAATGGGGCAAACTTCAGACCCATAATCTAGATGCCTCTCATCAATGCCTATCCGTATCACCCCCGTATATGCTCTACGATCTTTCTTAGTTTTCGAGAAAATAGCAATGTTTATTTTTTGTTTGAGTTTTCCTTTAGCATGGGTTTTTATTTTTTTCTCTTTTGCGTGTATACTTTCCTCTCACATTTTCTTAAAAGCAATGTGGAGTCATTTGGACTATTATAAGTATCTGTTTTATCATCGGAAATTTAGTGACTGATTCTCGCAGACTTATTTTTTAAACCATTAATTAAAAGCGTTTACCGTAGTTCAGTTGGTTATTTATTTATTCTCTATTTATACTCAACAATGCACGAAAGGTAAAATAAAACGCCTTTTTCTCGAAAAGTAAAAACACATTGAATACATGGGGGTGATCGGAATAGGTATCGATTCGAGGCATCCAGATTTTTCATTTGAACGTCACTTTTCGGGCCACCCTGTATATACAGATTCAAAATAACCGAAGCCTACCGCCAAAAGCATTATTTGTTTTGTTCCGACTCAACAATTGAAGCGATGTGAAATATCGCGGAGACATTGTTTCCGGTTTATCCCGTGGGTAGCATCTTCCGGTTCCACTGTAATCGATTTCGTAAAAAAAATGAGTCGTAGCCACTTGTATTGTAATGTCAAATATAATCACGAAATTCATACCCACGTGCGTTCGAGCAACACAAATGAAGGGGAAGACATATCCGCTGTGACACCGTCCTACAAAAATGCAATGCCAAAAACTATTCAGTGGTTGGAATAAAATGAAAAAATCGAAAAATTATATTTTTCTCGATAGAAGATCGAAAACAAGGTACTTTGATGCTGCTTCCGTTTTTTTTAGATACTTATTAATACTACACATAGTTACACATTTATCAACAGTAATGCAGACGACGTTGAAGTTTCCATTGTTGGAATGCAATGGAAGTCAATTCTTTTTAGTTGGCCAAAAGTTTTCTTAGCCGATTTATAGACTACAAAAATTACTCAAACGTTTTTTACGTATTCTTAGTAGAAATCTACGACCGTAATTTGCGCAGAAAAAGCCGTTCGATAATTTAAAAAATTAAGATATAAAAAAATGGGAAAAAGAAATCGTTGCATTCCAACGATGCAAACTTCAACGTCATTAACGCAGTCGGTGAGCAGATCCAGCAATTTACCCTGTTACGGGGTCTTCTCAGTTTAGACGCTAAAAAAGGGTATTTTCATAATTTTTTTTATAGATTTATATTATAGACGTTGATATAAAAGTTGTTACACTTAATAAATACACTTTCGAAATACATTTAATAAACATTTCGTGTATTTATGCAATCCAAACAAACTTCAAACGCGTTTTCCTTGAAACAACGTTTTTCGACGGTTTGTTGATAAAATCTTTGAAACTACTGAACCGATCCTTATGAAATTTTAACCACATATTCTTCACAACGATAGCTATAGCGCATATCAAGAGTTTTTTAAATTTTGATATTTACTATTTTTTGCCAAAAACGGTGAAAAAAAGTTGTTTGTTTTTTTCGAAAAAAAGTCCGCAATTTTGTTATTTTTGCATATATAAAAAATCGTATGATATGCGCTAAAGCCATTAACATACTGAATCTAAAACCGTTTGATTCTTTTCCGAGATTTCATCAACAACGCAGACCTACAATTTTTTTAGGACATTTTTTAACTACCGTTTTCGTCTATAAATAATGAGAAAATAAAAAAAAATTTAATGTATTTCGAAAGTGTATTTATTAAGTGTAACAACTTTTATATAAATATCTATAATATTAACCTATCAAAAAATGCATGAAAATAGCCTTTTTTAGCGTCTAAAGTGAGAAGACCCTTGATACTTGAATGGGTGACCGCTCAGCCGTGCACTAGCTTGCGCAGCAACTATAGTGCATTCGTTTCACTGATTTTCCAACAAAGCCAGATTTCCACCAGTTTTCCTCTTCCCCCGTGAAAATTTTGGTTTGCGCATTAGCAAGGCCGGTCCTGGTCAAGAGCCTGATCTCGAAAAAAAACTCTAACAAGTGAGAAAGTGTCGATGAAATTGTCAGAGGAATAAGATCGCAAAAGCTCGCAAGGGCATCCGAAGGGACGTTAAAATAAATAAATAAAATGTCAAAACCCAATCCATATTTTATCATCACGCATATATACTGGATTTTTTTCGATTATGGAGCAATGACATCTGCGAAAACCCAGTTATACTTGATCATTTTTTTTCCTGTCGATTAGTTTGCTGATGTCTTGAAATAAAAAATACACGAAGTTGACGCATGGTTGGACAATTGTCGACAATACCTTCCACTGTGCTCGGTTAGACCCTGAAATGGTTGAGTCTTGTGAGCTGATCGCGTGCCCATAGCGCACACTCGTACATACGTTGAGTTGTGAGTTGTCGGAAGGGCGTAATTTACCTGCTGTAAAAACGGTCGGCCTGCGTCGGTCTCACCTCTTTATACTCGCGAAATGTATAAGTCGATGGCGTCTATAGCAGCGAGAAGAGACCGAAGCGGTCTCTCTCTCTCTCTCTCTTGTTCTCGCTCTGTCTTACTCTCTCAGGGAGAATCAGAAGTGCACGTATGTTTCCGACTGCGCCGTGTTGCACGTATACGCGCGTGCACCCACTGCTTGAAATGCAGTCGAACCGGCTGTTGTAGCGACCAACGTGGGACCAGACTCTTGCACGTTATAATTCTTACGTCTACAGGGACCCGGAACTTCGCCTATGGTCTCCAGCAGTCCCTACGTCGCAACTGTTGAACGTTAACTCCCGGATTTCTAAAAAAAATCGAATCACAAAATTAAGTTTAAAAAAACAAACTTATTCACTGAATATTGCTCAAATCCAGAAAATTCCAAAGTTCGTACATGGCGAAAAAAAATTCTTTTCGCAACAATATTGCGGGACTATTTTGCCTTCTTCGGAAAGGAACATGGATCATCCTTAATTTGACATGATGGAGAAGTGGGCATCGTTGGAATGCAACAGAATATTTTTTATCGGAATTTCCAGTTTTCATTAACAGATTTAAACTCCAGAAATCTCGCGATCATTTTTTAGGCTCCTTATTTAGCGATTTACGACCCAAATCTACAAAATATGATTTTCCATACTAATTAAAATAAGGAAGTAAAAAAATAGTTGCATTCCAACAGTGCCGAATTCGAACCCACTATTTGACATTCCAAATGCTTTTCAATACCAGAACATTTTTGTCGAATTTCCGCTTTGAACCAAACTCAAACTGAGGCCGACTTTTAAGGCTACAAAACAATCCCACAAATTATATTTGCTAAACAATCGAGCAAGGTTCGTGGTAGTTCCGAAAAGCCCATACCGCCGATTAATTTGGAATTTCGTGTACCCATGTATTTCGACTCGCTGATCATGAATATGATAGTGAAAATACCCGCAAATTTGGCTTTCAAGCTCGAAACTCGAAAAAACTGATTTTTTCAAAGTTTTCCATTTTATTTTAATAAATGTTGATCTTAGAGAAAAATGTTTTCTACAAAAGTTGTAGCCTACAAAAAGATTGATCTTTTATGTCTTATTTTAGTTTTCGTTTAAAACCATTCTGTTTCGAGAATAATGGAATAATGCTCCAATATCTACATTTTGCTAAACTTAATTCCTTTCTATATTATCGGCTTACGCATTTTACCGCGAGAAGGTTGGAGTTTAGTCTTTAAGAGCATGTTTATTTTTTCCTATTTTTGTTTTTATTTGTTTGTTTCATTTTTTAAATTTATTTTTTGTGTTTTTCAAATCTTTTCTTTATTGTAGTTTTTTCGTATTTCATTTTATTTTTTGCTTTCTTTTGTTTGTGGTGGATTAGGTTTGTTTGGGTTTGAAGACTAAACTGCGCTTTAAAGGCCATTATTTGATACAATTGGTTTCAAGAAAATGACTCATGAGCTTCCAAAGTCTTAAAAATGAGTAAATGTATAAAAAATGTCGATTTCTAAATTCATTATAAAAAAAAAACTAAAAGGTATTTTGAACTTAGGTTTGCTCCAAAAAGTTCTCTAGTTTATACCCTTTCCAACGGTATGCTACATGTCATAGAAATGATTCATTATGTGGTAAAAATAAAGAGAGTATTTTTTTTATAATGAATTTAGTCTTAACTGGAGGTTTAGGTCTTCGGAGGTTAGGTCTTAGCTCCAGCTAAGACTAAATTCATTATAAAAAAAACTTACTCTCTCTATTTTTACCACATAACAAATCATGTCTATGACATGTAGGATACCGTTGGAAAGACTATCTTGTCATCCACACGGCCGCACACATCTCTGATTCATTTATAAACTGGAGAACTTTTTGGAGCAAACCTAAGTTCAAAATATCTTTTATTTTTTATTATCAATTAAGAAGTTGACATTTTTTATACTTTTACTCATTTTTAAGACTTTGGAAGCTCATGAGTCATTTTCTTGAAACCAATTGTGTCAAATAATGATTTTTTTATAATAAATATACATTGCAGAATACAACAAAAGATATTTCGTGCTATTACAACTACAGACAAAAAAGTTATGACGGTTCAAAGGCAAAATTTCGGGTAATTAAAAAAAATCATATCTTAATTACCGTGACACTTAGGACATAGGGTCTAGGTTAAAAAAGTAGCAAATCCCCCCCTCCCCCCTCCCCACAATCCCATAAAACATTGTGTCGATCAATGTGCCAAACGCCCCGTATATAAAAGTAGATTCTCTCTGTCGCCTGTGTGACTTTGCAGAGAGGTATGACTCTGTAGTTGTCGAACCTCGCGCATGTGGGCCTCGACAATTCCCATTCAATGTAAATTCCACGAATCCACGTCTACGATCGCAACAATCAAAGTTAAAGCGCGCCCACGATTGGCACACATAAAAAATAGTCCCTGCTGATGATTATCCGGACTCTCTCTCTCTCTCATTCCCTCTCAGTCTCCGAGAGCCGAAAGCCGCGCGGCATAAAGTGGAATTTAAATGACGTACAGATATGAACAATCCTCCGTGAAGCACAATAGGCATGCGCTATTTAAAAATTATTTTCAGAGGTAAACTGTATTCGCGATAACGTCACTGAAAGAATTTGTAGCTTAAAAGAATTCCGATGTACCTGGAGCGGCGGAAAAGATTACTGCCGACGAAAGGCGAACTGCAAATCTCCGAAATTGCAGTGAGGATAATTAAGGCAGTATTGTTGTCTAGAGCGCTGTTTTAGAGGTCATTTTTGAATGGAATAACTAAAAGAATTAATACACAGGTTTATTAATCCTGCAAGAACATATCAAAATAATTTTTAAAAGAAAAAAATGTAAGACTATGGACGTTTGTTTACAACGGTGCGCGAAAAACGCCCCCACTTGACGACTCCAGTGTTGTGAACGTTGTATGAATCTGAAAAAAAAAACAAATATCTTCTTAACCTGCATGAATGTTGTGATGTTTGGTACTAGATATAGCATAACAAAAATTTACAAAATGGCGACATGCTAAACTTTGATTATCAATTTTTCCAATTTTTCTAAACATTCTACGAATTGGAAAAAAGAATTATTTCGACTTAATTCTGCTACCAACGTTGAAAATAAGTCTGCTGAAGGTGTATGACAAATCTGAGCTCAATCGGCCAATTGGTTATCGAGATATCGTGGTTGCCGATTTGAAAAGCATGGTTTCGAGAAAAAGGGGTTTAAAGTTGTTGCATCTCGATCACGCTTCCCGAGTGTGCTCATCGTTTCTATAGTGCGGCTAATTTTATGAGTAATCATTCACAGTCGTTTTCCGAAGGGTCTGTAGAATAATAAATGTAAAAAAAAACGACTTTTTCAAATTTCTTGACAACAGTGGTATCTTAAAGTGTATTTGTTATAATTTCGGTTATGGTACAGGACCTATGGATATTGAAAAATATATATATATAGATACATGTAAATATATATTGAACACATTATATTCATAAATATTACCAAGATCATTCGATTAATATTTTCAAATTTTTCCCTGCCCAATTGATGAGAAAAAACAGCAGGAGAAAAAACTTATAAATATTATTCCCATTATACCGTATGTAACGTGAAAATTAAATAAAGTAACGTAAATTTTTTTTTAAAAGCCACGACCAGGGTCATTGACTCAGTATCAATCTAATAACCCACGACGTGGAAATTTTCACCGTTATATATATATATATATATATATATATATATATATATATATACATATATACACATTCCATACACTTTTCTATATATCCATACATAGACATATGTTGCAAAAAATCGTTCAACACATTCCACAAGTCATTCCACCCAATAGCCAAATGTATTTTAGAGTCGAAATGCTTCATCCTGAAAATATTGTCACGAACAAATTATCAAACTGTCACCCATTTCCTATGAAACGAAATAAAAATCGAAAGGGAAGAGGAAAGACGGATACTCAGTACGGATACAAAAAATTGTTCATTTATTATGCAATGCTCCATCTGGTGTGCAAAGCAATATATAGACATGTATTTTGTTTTCCACTCTGGATGGTTTATATATATATACACGGTGTCCCAGAACTCAACGTCAAGCCGAAACGGGGTGACAGGATTGATTGTAACCGTCAGGAGAAAAATCAGAAAAAAAATCTATCCCATGCAGTTTGAAAATTATGGGCATTTAAGAAAAACCTAGAAATTTGGTCAAACTGTAACCATTTTTCGGTTATTGTGGTTAATTTTTATTATTTTTGTTCGTTTAAACTTTGGAACCGTAACCCTAAATAACATTTCTAGAATCACAGTCAAAAATAATGACACAATTGCCCCAAGTTTCCTAGAATTAAGACTATTTGTTAAACTATGAATTTAAAATTTTCAAAATTTGTCGTCTTTGAAAGGCCCTCCTTTAAAAAAAAGGTACTAGAGTGCCTTGGCAAGTGCCATTAAAAGTTGGCGCATTTAATCAGGATTGTAAAATAGTACAATACTTGTTAGTTTCATACTAAAAAAAAACGAGTAAAAAAATTAAAACCTCAAGTAACCCGATTTTTGCTAACCCATTTTACTCAGTTAAAATGTTTTTTATTCGCACAAGCTCTTGGTAGGTTCTTAATTTTACGGCAAAATGATGAGAGAGATGGATAGTGGACATGTTTGCCATGAGTGAGAGAGACAGATAGTGGCGCCACTTTTACCAAAGTCAACAAAAGTAAGTAAAATTAATAAAATAATGAAAAATATTGACCTAGTTTAGGTTTATTGGAATAAATTGGTATTTGCTTGGTATGGCGTCTGTATCTGTTTCATTCGCACTCGTTTAAACGACGCATCTCCGTCTCACTGCGTGGCGTCACTATCTGTCTCTCTCACTCATGGCAAACATGTCCACTATCCATCTCTCTCATCATTTTGCCGTAAAATTAAGAACCTACCAAGAGCTTGTACGAATAAAAAACATTTTAACTGAGTAAAATGGGTTAGCAAAAATCGGGTTACTTGAGGTTTTAATTTTTTTACTCGTTTTTTTTAGTATGAAACTAACAAGTGTTGTACCATTTTACAATCCTGATTAAATGCGCCAACTTTTAATGGCACTTGCCAAGGCGCTCTAGTACTTTTTTTTTAAAGGAGGGCCTTTTAAAGTCGACAAATTTTGAAAATTTTAAATTCATAGTTTAACAAATAGTCTTAATTCTAAGAAACTTGGGGCAATTGTGTCATTATTTTTGACTGTGATTCTAGAAATGTTATTTAGGGTTACGGTTCAAAAGTTTAAATGAACAAAAATAATAAAAATTAACCACAATAACCGAAAAATGGTTACAGTTTGACCAAATTTCTAGGTTTTTCTTAAATACCCATAATTTTCAAACTGCATGGGATAGATTTTTTTTTTATTTTTCTCATAATGGTTACAATCAATCCTGTCACCCCGTTTCGGCTTGACGTTGAGTTCTGGGACACCCTGTGTATATATATATATATATATATATATATATATATATATATACATATATATATACACACAAACATTTTATCCACGCATATGTGCATGTACATGTGTACACGAGCGGTTGTAGACCCACAGGGAAGCACGACTTGCAGAGAACGTGCCTAGAAGAAAGGCTCGTAAAATCGCACGTTCGTATGTAAATGCACTGTATGAGTATACACACACATGAATATGTCTGTGTTCATACATATATGTCTATGTGTGCATGTGTTTATATATAGACCCATTATGTTTTGTGCAGTTTATACGAGCGTGTGTGTGTGTATATATGTGTATACGTGTGTATATATGTGTGTGTGTATATATATATGTCCACCTGAAGCTAGTCATTGCACCTTACAGCTCCCGGCACTATCAACGCTACCCCGTATAGCTGAATATAGGACCGGACGTCAGACGTGGTCTGCACCTGCATAATGCACACATAGCAGCCGAAAAAAAGTCCCACAAACACGTATTCAATCGGTTTTTTAAATAATCTTTCCCGGCAACTGGCGAACGCGAAATTGCACGCGCGTTTTGACTGAAACTCCGTTCGATCTAGCGCCTGTGATATTATAAATAGTTCTATGAATTCTTATACAGCTGCGAATAATGTAGCGTTGAAGTTTGTATCGATAGAATGCAACGGAAATCCTACTTTATTTTTATTACTATCTCAACTCTTCTTTTGCAGTTTTAGATCATGGATCCCGAATAAGGATTTCCAAAAATATTTCAGTGACATTGGTAGCCTAAATGTGCCAAAACGAAATTTGCCAATGGGTACAAAATTATTTTCGTTTCATTCCAAGGTTATGCAAAGTTCAATTCCGTTGAATAATTGTTGCCTCTATATTGCTCCTGATGTGACAACAGCAGATAGAAATTCGCGGTTGGTGCAGAAATGGGCACAACTTTTCGGATCCAGAATGAAAATGATGAACGTTTGATCGAAGGCAATAGATGCACCGAATTTTTTTTTTACGTCGGGGATTGCTTCCGTGTTGAATGAGATTAGTTATTCAAACGGGTCTTGGCATAATCTTGCGGAGAAGCTGCCGTTTAACCGGAAATTAAACGCGTCGACGCGCCGTCTTTGACGTCGCGTAAACTTTACTCGTGTTTCATGAATTTTTCATACGAGCAAATTCCTGCCTCTTCTTCAGGTTCCATAATATCGCATGCATATTTATATATATAACGTACATAATGATCCATATATACACGCACGTATACACATTCACGTTATCCGCGGCTTCACTCGCGCTCATTGCTCTCTGCCCCACCCGAGACTGTTTGGGTTGGTCCTCATTTTATTAATATTACAAATATTTATGAAAAAACATAACGTGTGAATATATTTAAGTATTTCATACTTTATATAAAAGTATTTCATAAAGGTTTCATAAATTTTCATTTAAAAATTTCATAAATATTTCATAAACTTTTATTTTTAATTTTGATAAATTTTCATTAAAAAATGACATTAATTTCATCAGCAATTTCATAAATTTCTTAAATTTCCATTAAAAAATATTTCATAGATATTACAAATACAAAAATGAGAAACGGGGGTTTCGGAACCTTACCCGTTACCGTATACTTAAATATTACATTTTACTAAATTCTAATCAGTTTGATCGTTTATACAAGGTAACCCGATAAGTAACGTCGAATAGTGAAATCTAGATGCCTATCCTATCCGAATCACCCTCATGTATATTATACTGATATTTTTTAGTTTTCGAGGAAAAGCATTTTTTACATTTTTACGTGTTCTTGCAGCATGTTTTGCAGCATGTTTTTTTCAATGTTACAGGAAATCTCGAGAAAATGCTACAGGAAATCGCGACAAAATGCTACAGGAAAACTCGAAAAATGCGACAAAAAATAATTGCAACAGGAAGTTTTGAGTGATTAAGCAGTGAATAATCATGAGGAAAGTACACACATAAAAGAGACAAAAATCGATCCTAGAGGAAAACTCAAGAACGATAATGCTTTTTTTCTCGAAATATAAAGATCGTAGAACATGGGGGTGGTTCGAAGAGGTATTGATACGAGATATCTACATTTCCCTTTTGGACGTCATAAAAAGTGACGTCCAAAAACGTAAACGCAAAGTGACATTATGCTTCAATGTTTTTATTTTCAATAGCATTGAATTGATTGTATAGATTTAAAATGATGAGAATAATATTAAAGCATAATGTAACCAACTATCTTCTAATGCAAAAAAACGGCTAGAAAACTATACTGGACTATTATCTTTAACTTCTAATTTTTTTCATTGTATATACAGGGTGGCCCGAAAAGTGCTGTCTAATAGGGAAATCTAGATACCTCGCTTCCTGTCCGAATCTTTCCTAGTTTTCGAGAAAAAAGCATTTTTTAAAACTATTTCCTATAGTACTTTTTCCATGCTACAGGAAAATGCTCCAGAAAATGCAACACGAAATAAATCTGGCAGGAAAGTTATGAAACCCCCTATTAAGTAATAAATAATCACGAGAAAAGTACATACACAAAAGAGGAAAAAAATAAATACCAATGCTACAGAAAACTTCGAAAAAATAATGCTTGGCTCTCTAAAAGTAAAAAAGGTTGTAGAACATTCATGGGGGTGACTCGAATAGGTATTCGAATATGAGGCATCTAGACGTCACGTTTGGTGACGTCCAAAAAGAACAAAAAATCCAATCACGGGCACATAAATAATATTATATATACATTCACGCACGCACACACACACATATTACCATTATGCTTTAATATTTTTATTTCCAATTAAATTTAATTCTTTCTATATATTAAAATTAATGAAAAAAAAAACATTAAAGCATAATGTAATCAATTATTTGTCATTTGCATATATCTATATTGATTGAACGATGCGTAAATGTTATCTTTTACTAAATTCTAAGCCTATTCCTTCTATTAACATACTATACACACACACACACACATACACACACACTAGTGGAATTAGTTCTGGACGCTTTTCAAATTTTGTGAAGCTTCGCATTTATCGATCATTTTTACGTTACAATCCCTTATATTTTATATTCCCATCAAAACAGGCTCATTAAGACAAATATCAAGTAGATAAATTATAGATTAAAATAAAAACATAACCGTATCATTTCGGCGTGGAAATGTGAAGTGAAATATACAAGTGGATACAAGTGGAAGCTACCAAAAAAATGAGAAAATATAATTTCGGCGTGGCAAAATATACGTTTTCAGCATAAATATAAAAAAGCAAATTTCCATCAAAAGTGTCCAGAATGAATTGCACTGGTGTATACACCAATGCACGTACACATGTACAAGTACATATATTTGCCGAAGGAACCATAACCGGAATAGCGGCATCCCGTAGAGTTCTGATATATTCGGAGAGAGATCGCGCGGATCACGCGGTACTTTCACCGTTTAAAATTTCGTTGGTCGCGTCTTACCTTATCTCGTGCACACGGGTACGGTGTGTGGACATATATGAGTCTCGCTCTCTCGTTGACCGAGTACTGTGTTTCCGAGGGAAGGGAATCGGTCCGCAAAAGTACCAAAAAAGTAGGCCTCGGTAAATACCGCGTCACTTTATGTGCGCGCCGGTATTAAATATTGCGCGCAAACGTGTATCGATGCACATGCGTGTACGTGATACCCTCATACGCGGATGTGCGGGAATTGGCCGATGGAAAACAGGCGGCAATTTCTGCGGGATATAACAGGACTTCATTCCACGGGAACTCTCGTGAATCTCACCAACGAATATTTACACACACACACACACACACACACACACACACACACACACACACACACACACACACACACACACACACACACACACACACACACACACACACACACACACACACACACACACACACACACACACACACACACACACACACACACACACACACACACACACACACACACACACACACACACACACACACACACACACACACACACACACACACACGTACACACGCGCGCGCACATATTGGTACGTATGTTTACGCGCTCCATATATGCCGCGCTCATGAGCAGTCTAGTGCACGCGTTATTGATGTTAATACAAACCGGAAACACCGGTGCGACTTGTGCGTCGCATGCGCGCGATCTCGATCCACACGTTTCAATGTTTCGGGACCGCGGCCCCAAGATGTATCGATTGATAAGTAAAATTGCCGGATTTTCCAGTCGCGCTTCGATCGAGTTATCGAGGAAAACCTACAAATCGTGTCTCAAAATAACCTGACATTCTCAATTGCGCAACGTTTTGGGACGAACTTCCGAAAAGCGGAAACTGAATTTTTATCTGAAATTTGGCATATACCTTCCTTTAAAAATTTTAAGAGAATCCTTAAGGCGGGATATATATCTAGACAGGAAAAAAACAATATTGAGGGAATTTTAAACTAAGAAATAAGTATCCTACACTTATTATTTTATCAAACTTTAGATATACTTTAATAGTATTTTTAAGTATGCAAAACAATTTTTTTTAAATTAATTCATCATCAAAATGACGCAGCTGTGACAGAGCTTGTTACAGCAAGTTGCTTGTTACAGCAAGGTCGCCGTGGACGTTGCGAATCGGCGTGCAGTCTAGCTTCCCGTAGACTTTGATTTGCCAAAAAGTTCAAACCTTTTTTCAGTTAGAACACGTATAGTTTCTATGTGACGGTAATTAAAATGAAGAAAATGAAAATTAAAGAAAACATTTACAAAAAAGATCAACATTCACGCAATGTATTTGTAAAATTTGGATTAAAAAAGGTCGTTTTTTTCCAATTTTTCAAAAACAATTCTCGTCAAGTAGAAGGTACCAATATTATCAATATTTCTACCAAGTTTCAACTCAATCGACTTAATAATTTTTGAGTGATCCTGTTCACACCCGCTCCGAATCCGAGCGGTGAGGCTCGGCGTTGGCAGGCTGTAACATTTGAAGTTTTTCGAATTTCGCTTTCAAACTTTGGAAAAATATTCTACATATATAGTTCTATCGTTTGAAAAAAAAAGAAATCGATTTTTTTATCGCTGTAAATGTATATCCCGCTTTAAAAGGTTTTAAAGGTTTCGAGATAGCGATTTTTGAAAGTTTGTTTTTGGTAATTATGCAGTTTGAGGACTTTTCCGAAAAATTTCGGCTCGTCGTGAATTGGCCATCAAGATCGTGCAATTTGACGCCATTGGACTTCTTTGTTTGGGGTTCTCTGAAAGGCAAAGTGTATGCCAATGATTCACAGACCATTCCGGAGCTCAAGGAAGCAATTGGACGCATCGGTAATGAAATTGGTCCGAAATTATGCCAAAATTTTATTGAAAATTTCGTCAAAAAAGTGAACGTTTGCAAACAGGGACGAGGCGTCCATTTATCGGATATTCTGTTCCACACATAACCTCCATGTTTGTACGTCATATTGAAATATAAATATTTGTACTTATTAAATAAATAATACGTTTTATTAATAAATTCAAATGTCAGGTTATTTTGAGACACCCTATATATCGACGTTGCGGGACGTTTGAAGCAAGATTGCACCGGTCAGCGATTTATTCGACAAAAAAATGAAGACTGCAGAGTAGCTGGAGAGCTGATTTTTTTTCGTAGATACGTCGCATTTTACGACCCGTTGGATATAGAGACTTCATCGAGATTTCTTATCCATGTGTCGAAGTAATGCGCCAGTTTGAAAAAAAAAAGAATTATCAATAAGCATACGTCGAACGAATGCGCTCGATATTTATTGGGCGTTTTTCATTGTGGGAGGAACAATTTGCATCCGTGCAAATCTGAAAATGATACATTTTCTAGATCGACTCAGCTACGTTTGGAAGATAAAGCTACTCTTACGATGGAATATCCCGGGATCAATGTTTGCCGGAAATTTCGAAGGAATCTGCTCTTACGAAAAGTCAAGATTGTTATTGAAGAAATATTTACCTGAAATTCGGGGAGAAGATATGCTTTTGCAAGAAATCCGAAGATTCCTGAATAAGAATCTTGAAATACTACTTCTGATTCCTTGGATACTAGGCAGTGACAAGCAGTATCGGTCCACAGACCAATGCTATTTAACATGTCCATTCCCCATACTTATTTATTGCAAAAAAAAAATTCTGAATCGTTTTTTGTCGAGATCGTCATATCGACGTTTTTTTTTGGGAATACGACGAGGGGCAACCGCATTGCGACTCGTTCATGTTAGCGGGGACAGTTAAGAATTGCAGTACAGGTATTGCGTCAGGAATCAAAGCGATTACAGTGGCCGAGCTGTTGAACCACGATTGCGGTACGACAAGTAGACTTTTTTCACCTTCCTCTCTCTCTCTCTCTCTCTCTCTCTCTCTCTCTCTCTCTCTCTCTCTCTCTCTCTCTCTCTCTCTCTCTCTCTCTCTCTCTCTCTCTCTCTGTCTATGTGATTCGTAGAGGTGCCCTCTCCCTCCTCCCATTTTAATTTTATCCGAATAATCATAAAGGTTTTATCGGTTATGTCGCGGCGATTTAGTTCTTGCAGACTTATTCACACTGCACATAAATCAAGATGAAAATGGCGGAAGGCTAGTCCTTAATTCGAGTTTATCGCGCCCTTACGCTTGCCCGCGATCGATGCAAATTCATACACTGCGCAGGGTACGTTCTAGTCGAATTTAATCGCAGACTATACACATACCCACACGTATACATATGTGCGATCGAACATGCCATCAACGAAGGTACTGCACGCGTGTATGTTTAATTATTTTTATAATTGTTTATCGTTATATAATATTATAATAATTTCTTTATTTTATTTAATTTTATATCGTATTATTAATTATAAATTATTTTTATATTTTTTTATATAATATATACTTTATAATTAATAGAATATTTTTAAATCATAATTACGTTTTGTTTCCTCAATCCTCCCAGATTCTGCCCGTGACCATTCGGCTAAATGACAGATGGTAGACGAATCTCGAGCTAGTACTTTATTTTATTACCGATCGGGTATATACTCGCTTCAATGTTCTGAAATAATGATCATGTTGTTTGCGCAAAAACGGACGCGGGGCGAAACAACTATAAATAATCATTTATTTTATACGAATAGGTGTAAACGCGAGTGGAGAAAATTTATGTAGGGCAGTAAATACATTCGCTATGAATTCTCGTCGTCATTTGTAATTTCAAATGACGGAATAATTTTTTTTATAGCAAAAGCTATTTGAATACTGAAATGAATATGGAATTATATTGAATGTGGAATGCTTCTGTGAGAAATTGAAAACCTTAACACAAAGTTTACTAGACAGCTGGCCACCATGATCCCGTATATCATTGATGACCAAGTACAACGAAAGAATTTTGAATAATCGCCTTTTATGTGCATTTTATATCGCGTTGAATTGATGTTTTGTACATTAAAAAACGTGTTCAATTAAGTTGCTTGTCAAACGAGATTATTTTACAAACACCGAAATTTATCGATATTAGAGAAGGATAATTTTTCGAACATTAGGAAAATATCGCAGATATAATTCGGCCAATTAAAAAATCATTTTTCTTATTTTGTCCGGCTGCGATTTTTGGGCTGAAATTATATTGAAATGAAATTTGCTTTCGTGGCTTAAATTTGATATAGGGAGGACTAAAAAACCGTGACCAACAAACGAATTTGCATCGAACAGGACCTTGTCCCATCTATGGGGGCGGAGAATGATAAATGGCAGGGCCAGTTTCATTTCTTTCGTCAAATTGATTCTTGGGGGCCAATTTCAATATTTCTCCAGAAGCCATGGGGTTTAAGTTTGCATCGTCGGAATGCAACGAAAATTCTTTTCACTTTCTTATTTTCATTATTATCCAAAATAATATTTTGCCGATTCGTTGTAGATCGCTAAGTAACAATCAATCTCAACATTGCCAAGGGGAATTTGGAAAATTAAAAAAAAACAACAATTATTTTCGTTCCATTCCAACGATGCAAATTTCAACATCATCAAATCCCTCGGCGATGCAAAATCGTCTGCTTATTGCGAATTTTCCCCTCTCAAGAAGATCGGAGCAGAAATTTGAGCCCAATTGTTCTTTCCCGACAGATATGGCTGTCTAAGGTGAAAAAAGGCTGACCAAAGATGGAACTAGAAAAGTCGTGACCACCAAACGATTTTGCATCGAACGGGAGCAATAATTCAGTTGAAAATATTCTCTAAACGACATTGTCATTAACTTTTGTTGAATTTCTAAATCAAAGGATCCCAAAAAGAGAGGTACGGACCCGTCAGGTTCACAAGAGTTCCCATTGGCCCCCGGAACCGCAAAAAAAACCGTTCAATAGTTCCGCAACCGCGGAAACGTGTGTACTAGGGTGGTACAAATTTGAGCTCTATTTTTTTTCTCACCATCTGATTATCTACTTTGGAGGGAAAAAAATATCGCGAAAGCTGCGAGCGGTCGAAAAATGTTTAAAGGCCGCTCAAGCCTCCCAAGAATTAAAATTTTTATTTAAAAATATATTTCTTTTTCTTTAACTTCCCACGAATGAATTTTACGCTTTATAATGTTAAAATTGAGCTCGGGAAAGCTCTAGCTGGCTAATGAATATTTAGTGATCTCTCACAAGCTTCGAAATATCCAATTGTCGCGATTTTTTGCTCCTCTCAATCATAAATATAACACTTTATAAAATTTTCAAAACAATGAATCCTTTTTTTCTTTAGAAACGGATTCTTTAAATTTACCTCACACTTCTAACCCGATAAAACGGGGGACCTATAATTTCGTTTACGGACAAGATCTTTAAAAAATTATTTTATGAGAACGACGATTATCATTCCTGAGTAGTGTGAGGTAAATTTGAAAAACATGTTTCTCGAGGAAAACGATTAATTGTTTTGAAAATTTTACGAAGCGTCACATTTATGAGTGAGATAGGTAAAAAAAATTACCGAAAACAGAAAATTTCGAAGCTCCTGAGCGACCACTAAATATTCATTGACCGGCTACAGCTTTCGCGAGATTAATTTAAAAATGATAAATAGCGTAAAATTCATGGGTGAGAGGTAAACGAAAAAAAAAATCGATTTTAAATGAAAATTTGAATTCTTGCGCGGCTTGAACAACATCTAAATATTTTATGATCGCTCGCAGATTTCGCGACAATTCTTTTTTCTTTAAAGAAAATAATAAGATGGTGAGAAAGAGGGAAAAAAATAGAGCTCAAATTTATGCCACCCTAGTGTGTGCACTGTACTGGCCAGACGAGTAAAAAACACCGTAAAATGTCATTTAAAATGGAGTCCTCTAAAATTCAGCGGTTTCGCGGTGTAAGAGCAAGTGAAGAAGATCGAGCGATCGATAGATCGTGCAGGAGGGAGGAGGCAAGTGAGAGGCATCGAGTCTGGAGAGGAATGACGACCTTCTTTCTCCTCGGAATACTGAAAAGGCCATACGCGATTCTCTGTGGTCGTGCTTTCGCGGCCTTCACTCTCGTTAATTATCATATCAGGATACGCGCGAACGAGTGCGGAATATATAGGTGCAAAAATCATTTTAAACCCGTTATATCCACGCAACGTTGGCGATCAGCACTTCTGGCTGTTTTGAGCTTGGTCAGAAATTTTTTTTGAAACAAATCGCCGATTTTGAAACTAGTACGGTCCACCAAATGACCTTCGTATAAATGGGCCTTTTAATCAAAGGTGATTTTGCAAACATTCGGGTTTTCGTTATGTTGAGTATGGAGACGATAAAACGAAACACCTCACTCCCTAAGGGAAGAACCCACTGTGACGGGCCAAAAAAGGTCGTATTTTCCTAATTTGTTTTTACTGCTAGATTATTCATTTGGGATTTGAAAAAAAGATATGTTATTAAGCATACATTGAACTTATTTCATGTAAATTTTTATTCGAGAAAATAAAAAATTAACAACAAATGAAAATAAACAAGTTTTATAATCTATATAAATGTAGTTCTCGTTGTACGTAGCCGTTTTTTGAGAAAAAAAATCACAGAACAGCGGGTGTTGAAAAAAGTGTAATTTCGGCGAAATGTTTACTTTTATTCGAGGGCTTAAAAAATACTAAATAAAAAAAGGGCTACGTACCACGTTTTTTGAAATAGATAATCGAATAATTATAGCTGAGTTATAATTTCGGCCAGGTCGAGAAAAACGCGATTGAAAGTTTTAGTATACGTAAATTGTTGCGCGACCTGATCTCATTAAATCGCCTGTAACTAGGTCAATTCTCAATATTAACTTCACATTCAATTCTAACTTCACATTCTTTTCACATATTCTTAAATATGTATACTCCGAGAAAATGCACAAAACGAGATTTTTACCAGGCACAGTGGTGTCCGGCCTTAAGGTAGAACGAGCGCGCGCTCTTGATTTTTATGGATTTTGTTCAAATGTTAACCAGACATTGCTCATATCAGTTTGCATGTTTGAATAAAAATTCAGAACAGTCGGCTATTTAGATTGGGAGATAATGGGTTTTAAAATTGCAACTTTTAACACTGCAGGGTCTGCATTGAAATTTAGACAGAATAATTTTCCGTAAAAAATATTTGTCCCCTATAATAAGAAGACATATGGCAACACCGCATCGTTCGACATATCCAATGACGTAAGTTTGCACGGCATATTTAAAATAATACTGCAACACACATTTTTATTTGGAAGTAATTTTTAATCGAACAAAGTTTTTAATTAATTATGAATTAACCAACACTTTTATTTGTTAACGAAGATAACATAAACAGTATAAAATAATATTTATAACGCAAATATTTTTTTTATCATGAAAGTTTTTAACTTTAGAAACACGATAAGTTTTTTTTTTTCTCGAAATATTGAACAATACTGTTCTGGGGTGTTGCCATATGTTTTCTTATTATAGGGGACAAATATTTTGACGTAGAATTATTGTGTCTTTACTGAATGTTTTTAGCAAAACTGAATAGTAAAGGCAATCCAAACTTTTTTCACTCTTTTCCTAACTAGTTTGCTATCTAAACATAATGTTTTTTCAAAATTTATTAACACAATAGAATTGTATGACGAATTATGTGACCTGACTTTCGGTCAATGCAGAGCCTGCAGTGTTAAAAGTTGCAATTTTAAAACCCATTATCTCCCAATCCAAATAGTCGACTGTTCTGAAACTTCACTCAACCATGCATAATGATATGAACAATGTCTGGTGAAAATTTGAACAAAATTTATAGAAATCAAGAGCGCGCGCTCGTTTTACCTTAAGGCGGGATATACATTTAGACAGGAAAAAAATAAGCAATATTGAGCGATTTTTTTAACTAAGAAATAATTATTCTACAATTATCAAACTTAAGGTATACTTTAGTAGTATATTTAAGTATACGAAACAATTTGTAAAAATTAATTCGTCATAAAAATGGCGGAGCTGTGGCAGAGTGTTACAGCAAGGTCGCCGCGGGAGTTGCGAATCGGCGTGCAGTCTAGATTCCCGTAGACTTTGATTTGCAAAAAAGTTCAAACATTTTTTTCAGTTAGAACTTGTATACTTTCTATGTGACGGTAATTAAAATGAAGAAAATGCAAATTTAAGAAAATTGCACGCATTTACAAAAAAATCAACATTTCACGCAAAATTTCTGTAAAATGTGGATTAAAAACGTAGTTCTTATTCCAATTTTTCAACAACAATTTTCGTCAAGTAGAAGGTACCAATATTATCAATATTTCTACCAAGTTTCAACTCAATCGGCTTAATAGTTTTTGAGTAATCCTGCACGCCAATTTCGATAATGCAGTTTTGAGAAATTCGCGTTCGAAGTTCACGCCCGTTCCGAATCCAAGCGTTGAGGCACAGCGTTGACTGGCTGTAACGTTTGAAGTTTTTCGAATTTCGCTTTGAAACTTTGGGAAAATATTCCACATACATAGTTCTATCGTTTAAAGAGAAAAAGAAGAAATCGATCTTTTAATCGTTGTAAATGTATATCCCGCCTTAAGAAGCCTTCCCCAAAATGTCAGCTGTGCAGTGACTGCCTGAGCATCGATAATCCATTTGTCAATGAGTCAGAATTTTTCATACATCCATATTAACATACAGATAGATGAATCGAACGAAAGGCTGCTTACGAATGTTGGTGAGCTGGAAACAGCAGCCGCAACGTAACCGAGCATTCCCCCTCGGGATATGCTATAATGCCGGAACAACGAATCGATAAGATTTTCCAATCGAATATCCACACGTATATGAGTATTCAAGAACATATATGTAAGCTCGACAGAGAGGGAGCGACAGAGTGAGAAAGAGAGAGAGAACTCGAACTCGATCGAGGGACACTTTCACTTACATGTGCGCGGAACGCCATCGCCACTAAGATCTCCAGCCAAGACCAGTGTCCGTTTAAGCGGAGAATTGGCTCGTTAAAGACTGTCCAGTGGATATTTTCCAACGCAACCAACTTGACCAGCATTTCCAATTCCATACCGTTCAATATGCTACGATACTTACCTGACTATTTTCCAAATTTTCCTCCCCTCATTGTCCAAGAAAGAAAGAACTTCCGGTTGGCTCCGTACCTATATTTCATCGATTTAGCAGCTGTGTGTTTTGGGACTGTCTCAATTTTTTCTATAACATCGAAAATCAATTGAGCACTCTACACCAATCAACATCTCGTTACAGAATTACCATATCATTGACGTGGTGTCGAATAATCAATGACGTCGATCTTTGACTCTAATTATTAGCTCGTAATGTTCTTTGTGCTTGACGGGAAAGTGATGTCGTTTATCGTTCTCGTTCGTTTCGTCACGGGTCTGGTCTGTCAGCCACGCCCCAGGGTCCACTGTCCTACAGCCTAGACATTTCTCGGCAATGACGCGATCACAGGACTCTTGCAAGTAATCGTATATGTATGTGCACTGGGTACAAGAATATTCGCACATCTTACTTTTCTCGAATGATGCTTCCAAAAGACAGGATGGTTTAGCAGATTATTTGAACTTATAGCTGGTTTCGAATATAAATGATGAACCTCAATAATATTAAGGGATTACGGGGGTTTCGAAGTCGAAAAAGCATATTTTCTCTAATTAAAAAAATATAATATATAAATTATTTTATTCGAAATGTTAAGCACATCAAAAAGCAACATTTCAATAATATTTTTTAAAAAATTCATCCAAAAATTTGGGAAATTCAGCCGGTGGTACCTGGTTTCCGGAGACCCCTAAAAATAGTGGTCTCGTGGTGGTTAGGATAACTCATGATTGCTTTATCTGAAATTGAAAATCCGATTTTTTTCTGTTAGTAGATAAGTATAGCTCGTGATTGAATGAAGGATTTAAAAAAAAAATTGAAATTTCAATTTTTGGCAGAGTTGTATGCAAAATAGTTCAATTTTTGGTACAATTTACACTACGTCTTACTTACTTTTTACTTACGCACAATTACTTACCACAATTTACTTACGCCTTGTAAAATTTGTCGTAATCGAAAAAAAAATCCTTCGTTCAATCACTAGTCAATGCTATTTTAAATAAGTGTGCAAAATTTCAATAAGATCGGTGCATTAGTTTTTGAGAAATCGTGTCCAGCGACTTCAAAAATAGTGTTTTGAGAAATATGCGATATACCTGCGTTGCTCCCGGCAGGTCTTGTCCAACGGGGGGAATTCCCAAAGACTCTCAATTCTAGACTTTTACTCCGATTGACGAAAAACTTTGGGAGAATATTCTAGAAATATTGTACTATTAAATAATACAATTTTTGAAAAATGGATTTTTTTAAATTTTCAAACTCTAACCCCTTAATAATACACAGTAGTGGAATTAGGGGGCTACATCTATCTAGAGGCCCGGAAAAAATAGCCAAATTCCGATTTTTTTTCTAGGAGATGGTTGGTGAAAAAGAAACGCATTTTTTTAAACGCAAAGGTATATAATATCGGGAGCCTCTAAAAAAATCACCAAAAAATACAAAAAAACAACAACAACATGGCCGCCGGCGAAAGATGAAATTTTTTTCGCGATGTTTGGCGGTGGACACTCTCCGGCGTGAACGGTCCATCCGAAATTTGAAAACCAAACGGGTTATTCAAGTTGATAATAAATACGAGTCGTTGACGATCGTTGATTTTTTTAACATTTTTTTTAACAACGTGATGACGAAGTGAAATTCGAGCATACAAAATCTATGAAAAAAAGTCGTAATTTTTACGTAACCATTGAATAAAGAAAATCAATAATAAGAAAGTGAGATCGTCGACGAACTTTAAATGTTTTTCATCGTATCTCTTGTCAGTTTGGGGACAATCCATCGAGTGGTTCTAGAGATATCATGTCCACCGACTTTGAAAACAGTGTTTCGAGAAAAACGCGTTTAAAGATTGAAGTATGGTGCTGCCACCGCTCGCCCAGCCGACTGTTAGATTATGTAGCTCATTCAATTTTAGGAATATTTCAATGCAATTTTCAGGGAATACAGCTAACAGGTGATACTATCGAATACATATATTTTTGGAAAATGCAATTTTTATCCAACTAGGTAGATGTAGCCCGTTAATTATACACTTCTACACTTTTCATTTTTTTTTGTAATTTCGCATTTAATGACCATGTTCACGTTGTAAACATTTATATTTTATATTCACATCAAAGTAGGCTCATTAAGGCAAATATTAAGTAAATATCCAGCGTAAATATTTTTGAATTTTTTTTTTCGCAAGTGTACAGAATTAATTCCACTAGTGTATGTCAATGGAAGTTCACAGAAAAGAGCTTTTGTTCATTTTTCATATGAATATATACATTGGAATATATACACTAACGGCCAAAAGTTTCCGGACCCTCCAGATAATTGCAAAACTTTCTACCACTGGATAATTGCCAAATAATGTTAGAATTATAATAATTTCATTTATTATTTTACTAAGATATTATATACCTCTGTACAATTAATTACATTATTCTAGTATAATTTTGCAATAATCCAAAGGGATCGAAAGTTTTATATATACATATATATACAACATATACTCGAACTTTTCAATTCATTTTACTCACAAGCCACTCATAATTTTTCCCCATCTATCAGAAATGTTTTTTCACGAACCGAACTGTTACATTCTTACGTTACCACATTTCGAAAAATATTTCTCCAAGGTGCAGTTCGGTACGTGGAAGCGAATAATGTTGCAGGGCGAGCGAAATAATGATATAAACTTGAAATTGACTTGCATTAAGACGCTACCGGGTCTTGATACGGGGAAATAACAATAACCATTTAGTGTATATTAAAAAAATGTGGTATACACGATAAATAAGTAGCTTGTTAGGGGCACGAGTATGTGCATCGGAAATATATATATATATATATATATATATATATATATATATACATCTATACATTAATAACAGCGATGCACCGAACCGAACGGAGAGATGCATACGCAGTCATGGAGCCGTAACAAAACTGCACGGACGAGCGCGAAATTATACTCGGCATCAGCGAGCTCGCTGTCCATAATCACCGGGTAATTAAGAGTAATTCCAGTTGCGATTGTGTAATTAATGGGCCGTATTTTCACTCCTAAGAAAACGTGCACCGTTTCGTTTGAGCAACAATCATTTGTCAACCGTATAATGCTCACGCGTAATTGGCTGCGCGCGGCTGATGATTACAGTCATCGAATTTTCATCCCTCCCCAACAAAGTATTCCGAATATTCAACTCCTCAGATATTTCCATCTCGAAGCAAGCTCGCTCTTCGGCGCCAACGTGAAACTACGAAACGCGCCACGCTCTTCGATCTTCGAAACTTTTGAAGTATGACCAGCGCGACGGCGAAATAGAGAACGGGAATTAGAGAGGCTCGCGATGGAGCCTGCAGGACCTTCGAGTTTGATTTTCAATGCCCGTCACACACGGTCACCTCTGTCGTTAAGGTCCTTCTTGATTCATTAGTGTTCAGACGACATTGCCGACGAAAGGTCTTGATCGGAATTTCAAAACTCCGGCATACGACGGAAATTCATGATCGGCCTGCAAACGATCGATGATCTATGACAATGCGATGAAACATTGCGGTACGCCCGAGCGCGAACTTGCAGACACCACGATTTTATACTTTATTTACAAGCTTTTATTTAAGGGGTCTTCTCACCTTAGACGCTAAAAAAGGCCATTTTCATTAATTTTTTGGATAGGTTTATACTATAGACATTGATATAAAAGTTGTTACACTTAATAAATACACTTGCGAAATACATTTTAAAAAATTGTTATATATGTATGCAACCCAAACAAACTTTGAGGGGCTATACCAGCGTGAACGCTGGAAATTTGGGTGATTTTCGGGAATTTTTTTTAAGAACAGTACTCAATTAAATGTTTCGGAAAATAGATATTATATTTGGCTATATTTGACCTATATTACATAAATTTTTCATAGAAAAATATTGAGATCCAAGCGATTTATGCGCTGTCTTCGGAGGCGCCAAAAAAAAAGTTCCTCCACTGCTGACATGATTCCAGCCGATTGAGTAGCTAAAATCGAAAAAGGAAAAAATGTCGTTAAACTGGAAGGTATTTCCTGTACAATAACGTAGGATTTTCGAAAAATATCAAAATCTAACAAAATGGCCTAGTTACAAAAAAAATCTATTTTCTTGCCTATAAAATGGTCGTTTTTTTCAATGACAAATCTTCAATTTTCATCCAATCAAAAATATTCTAAGTCATTGTAGAGTAAATATATTCAAGAGTACTCAGCTCAAATTTCAAGTCAATCAGATAATTGCACTTTGAGTTACAATGTCAGCAAATTTGAAAAATCTCATTTCTAGAAAAACGCGTTTAAAGATTTAACTATCGATTTTTGCAAGATAAAATATTGATATAAATGATATAAATGATAATGATATTCTTGAAAGTATAAACTGTCGAAAAAGGCAAAAAAATGGATTTTTTGAAAGTGTCACACTGGTATAGCCCCTTAAGTATTTGCACCTATGATGAGTGACCAAGAAAGGAACGTTTTTTGTAGTTATACTGTTTTGATTTTTCAATTTACTGTACATTATTTTTTTACATTTTAGTACAATACATTTTAAATACAATATTCATTTGAAACAAATTTTTAACGTTTATTTTTTACTCTCATCCGACGCGGCGAATCGCCACAAACGAGTAGAGACAATATTGGCGATCTTGATCGAGGACGTTTTATTACAAGGAAAAAAGAAGAAAACGTACGAATAAAGAGGAGACGAATGAACTTCTTTGCACCGGGTTAGAAACGTCTCCATCAGAAAACCTGACGACGTCATGCCGAGTGTGAAGGATGTATATATATATATATATATATATATATATATATATATATATATATACATATGCGCGCGCATAAAAGAATGGTCTGCCGTGAGAAATTGTCCTCAAGGTCGACACATGGTTCGCATCCCCCGTCTCGTCTCGCTGCATTCTTCCATATCCTTGAAAGTTTCAACATTAATCATGTCTTTTGTTGCCTCACGTTGACCCAACGTCGCAGGACTCGTCGTGGCGTAGTGGCACTTCCGGCCTGTCGTTCTATTTGTGAGATTACCATCACGGATTATCCGGGAAAAGACATGAGGAGATGTGTGCACTCCCGGTATTGCCATCGACTTAATTACGCGAAAAGTAATTTAATTTTCTTTCGGATTATGACTGGGAACGCTACTCATTAGGGAGAGCAATAGAAATTCGATTTCGCAACTCTCTCAGACGCAAGTCGACTGATCGAAGTATTAAAAAAAAGTTCAATATGCATGTTTTCATTTTTCAAGTGAGGATTTAAAATCCATGGAGATTGAAGAATTTGACAACCGCGCGGATTAAAACGTTTTTTTTCCAACACTCGTTTTGCGTTAGAAAAAAAAAATACGATCGCAACTGAAATATGTTTTAGAAAGTTCGCACATGTCCGCGGAGTAGGCCACGAAATAGGCATTCTTCGATACTGGTACTCTGCTTATGTATTCGTGAGTGTAGGTGGCTTAATCTTGGAATGGCGGAATGCCGGGCCTCAACGAAATCGAAATGATTCGATGCTCGCGCCCGAGGCCAAACGCTCCGCTCCCTGGCCAGCAGCAAGCTGCTGAAATCTTTACCCTTGGGTAAAGATTCTTACTTTTTAATCAGATCGACTTATTTAATGTTTTAACGATTTTTATCGTTGATACATTAAATCAGTTTTATCTACTAGCAGGTATACTAGTAGGTAGTTTTATTTACTCGCAGGTACTTGCAGGTAATTCAATTTAACATCGAGTGTATTTTATCAGCTTATACACTCGACATTAATTGTTATATAATGTTTAAATGCATTTAATGTTTTACAATTTTAAACATTTAAAATATTTGACAATTCAATTCAATTTTAAGTTTTAAGTTTGAATGCAAGATTTAGGCAGGATCCCTTGAGATGTCCTGCCTGAATCTTACATTCAAACTTAAAACTTAAAATTGAATTAAATTGTAAAATATTGTAAATGCTTTAAATTGTAAAACATGAAATATGTTTGGACATTATATAACAATAAATGTCGAGTGTAAAATAAAAGTCCTGCTTGGACGAGTGAATAATTATCTACGTCTAAAAAAAATGAGTGTCGTTTAACATTTATCGAGACTCCTTATAACGATGTATGTACGGAAATGCTACAATCGCTGTGAAAATTTGATACATCGATGATTCGTTTGTTGCAAGCTTTGGAACAAAATTTGGGATTGTTGAAAAAAGTTTTACAATCCATGTAACCGTAGTTCTCGTTGTACGTGGCTGTTTTTCGAAAGAAAATTCACAAAATCATGGGTGTTGAAAAAAAGTGTAATTTTGGCGAAGTTATTACTTATATTCGAGGGCTTAAGAAATTCTAAATTAATAAAAAGGCTATGTACAACGATATCTACTGCAATGACGGAGATTTTGCATTTATTAACTTGAAGATCGGACCATTATAGCTACAGTTATGATTCCAGCCAGATCGAGAAAAATCGTTTCGAGGAAAACGCGATTGAAGTTTTTAGTATGCGTAAATCGCTGCATACTTGCTCTCACAAAATCGCCTGTAACTTGGTCAATCTTCAATATATTCACGTGAAATTTTTTTCATATATTTTTGAATATGTGTAGTTTCATAAAATGCAAAAAAATCTTTTTTTGCCCGTCACAGTGATGTCCGGCCTTAGAAATCACATGGTCACCTTATAATTGTCACTATATATACATACATATATACCAAGAGGATATGTACACCGTTAATGCCGGATGACGCAATGTCCTCGCGAGGCTAAAACGCACGGGAGTATCGATTTCTGGGATCGAAAGAAAAACCCAAGAGAAAAAAGGTGCTTGCCGGATCACGTATCGGCTTCGTCACGAATCTTCGTCTTTGACACCGCGCATCTCGACGCGTATTTTATACCAATACATGGGAGTTGTTGAACAGCTTAAACGAGAGGAGACTAATCCATGACTTTGGAAGACGATAAATGACAATTTGCGCGTCGCGACGATCGATTCGAGCCTTCATTTGTATTCGTCTGGGAAACGTCCTCTGGATAAATTCGATACGTTAACTTTTCCGTAACCGAAAAAGTGTACGTATTATATCCTGTGAATAACCGATCAACCATAATATGAATGAAGGACAAGCATCGCCCCATAGGGTAAAGCCAGCAAAGAGTACGCACTTTGTAAACTTTCATTTCTAGACAAATTTTGATAATACACTTTGTACTTCTTATTTAAATTAAGGCGTTACCCCCACTTGTAGCGCAAAAAAAGGCCTTTTTCATGAATTTTTTTAAAGAAAACTACAAAACTTTTTTAATCGATCAATATACCATCTTAAAGAACACATCTTGAAGAACTTTCAGTAATTGTTTTATTGAAAAATATTACATTGTTTAGTGGCAAATGGCCGTCAATGAAATAATGTTGTTATATACACGGTTTGCGGTGACCAACATTGTGGCGAAGTGGATCATCTGAAAAAAAAATGCGGATGGATTTAGTCAAATATAAGTATAAACTAGTCTTTAATCGAAGGATTTTAAAAAATATTCATTTTTCACAAAATGGCGGACAGTCAAAGTTAATGGTTCGATTTTAACGAAAAAAACGGCCGTTTTTTGGCTATAAAACAGCCATTTTTTTGGAAAAAAAAATCGAACGATTAAAGACTACATTTTTATGTATTAAATAAGCCTCCAAAATTTCAAGAAGATCGGTTCATTAGTGTTCGAGTAATCTTGGTCACCGACTTCAGAAATGCCATTTTGAGAAAAACGCGTTTAAAGTTTCAATTTCAGTTTACACGAAGAATTACACTACATCTATTCCGGGCATCAAAAAAAACTGCACTTCAAATTGCACTTCAAAAAAATGCAATAAAAAAAATCGATTTTTTCAAAATCGCAAGTGGGGGTAACCCCTTAACCTGTCACTGCATATGTCATGTAGGTGTTGGACAACAACGCGCTTCGTTAAGGTTGTTATGGGGTTAAGTCAACATGTTACCATCGAGCTGAATTTTTTTGTGCGCTACAAGTGAGGGTAACGCCTTAAGTGGTGTTGCCAACACAAGAAAAAATAAAACATATTAAGCACTGGATACTCTTTGGTAGTGCGCACTCTCTGGTGGCCCTATATCCTGTTTTTCATGCTACACGACGTCACTTCGTCCCACGCATAAGACGTAAACAGCCTTGCTGGTAGATTATTGTATCGGTCCATGATGAAGGCAAACAAAATCCTCAGATCTGCATAATTACTCATCGTAAGGCTCGATCGATTGATCCAATCGATTTTACAAATCCACCGCATAGCGCTCTGCTGTATGACTGCCGTATCTCATATGCATGCAGAAAACACAAATACGTATGTAAATAGAAATTTATCTATGGCCGTTCGTATATCTCAATTATAATTATTTATATCCACGAAGGCAAGCCATAAGTCGACCGGCTAATCATCATCAAGGCTTCCTTGTTTTGCAATATACTCTCTCGCGTATCTCGTCCTGCAGGCTTTTTTACCTCGCGATCTACGTCTGCACGCGTAAAACTGGAAAAAGCCGCGATACTGGAGCAAGGACTTCGCGCTCGTGCCTCCTTGCGATCCATCAAGCACGTGTGTGTCTGATCAAGAGAACAAAAAAAAAGAAGAAAAAAACCATGCCCCGAGGTGTTGCCGAGTGAAATTGTGCTTGATTGCCATAATAGAAAAGTTTCTATCGAACGCACATGCCACATTCAAAGACTCAGAGAGATAGGAATAGGTGGCATAGACCACATGAACGGCTCATGGTAGCAGTTACTACCTTCATATAAATAAGGGATATTCCAGCTCAACTTGCACAGCCATTTCGCTCACCATTGTTGATTATAGGTTTCCATAGTGAACAAAGGTCCCTAGTGTCAAAAAAACACCCAAATAAAAGCAAAATCCTCCACCGCTTGCTCTTCTGCGGCTGCAAAAACGTGAAAAGTCCACGCAGGCTGTTTTTAAAATCCGAAAAAAATTAGATACGTTTTAGCCCTGATTGTGCATTTTTCACCAAACTTCAACTTGTGCTCCCTACGAGTTTTTTTTTGTGAAACATCCATTTTGGGGATGATTATTCGACAATTTGGAAGTCAGAAAAATACTTATTCGGCCTTGCCCGTAAAAAAAACTTCGAAAATTACGAAAAAATGTGGTTCCAAAGTAGAAAGAATGTATGTAACATTTATAATGCTCGGGGAAGGGTTGGGAATGGAATGGTGAATTCAAAGTACTAACGCACCGAGAGAGAGGGAGAGAGAGAGCGAGAGCGAGAGAGAGAGGGAAGGAGAGAGAGAGAGAGAGAGAGAGAGAGAGAGAGAGAGAGAGAGAGAGAGAGAAGAGGGGGGGAATAGATAACACAGCATCCATAACATTGGATAGATAACATAGCAAAAATGGATTTGGGATGATTAAGGGATTAGGCCACAGTAAGGGGTATAAAATCATGTGCGAATTTAACAAATTTTTTTTCGTGTGAAAAAGTGATTCACTCATAAAATTAATTACACATCTATTTAATATGAATATCAAGCTGGTAGAAAATATTTTTATTTTTTCGATGTCCAAAATGGCCGACTACTAAATTTTCTTTTGTTATCCTTTTTTTAGGCACTCCGCGGCGTGACATTTCGCATCCACAATTTTTTCCTACAACAAAAAACAAAAATTCTCGTCAATCTACATTAGAATACCTAGAGAAGTACGTGCGGAATTGAAAAAATATTGTTTTATTCAAAAGTTGTAGGTATTTGAATTTAAGAAATGAATTTTCAGTGAAAATTTCGTTATAACTGCTCGTAAACTACTCATAAAATGAAAAGTTTTCGATTAATCAAAAATTCCGTACGTACTTCTCTGCGAAATGTAATTAGGAACATAACTTTTAAATTTGAAGTAAATCGAGTGAAAATTGTTGAAGTTATTTGTCACGCCAATTGGAAAAAAGCTGTTTCGAGAAAAACGCGTGTAAAGTATTAGGTACTCTACGGCCGTGCCAGAGGTGGGCTTACGCTATACGCTCAAAGTCGGTGAAAAAAACATTTTCTTGCTATAAATCGAATAGTAACTTATTCTTATGATGATAAAGCACCGTTGTAGCGAGAAAAAAAATCGATTTTTCGAAAATTCTACTGTCACCTTACGCCTCAAAGAAGAATTCAGAATAGAGTACAACCGTACCCGAATTGAATTTCATCTGATCACATATTCTTGAAATTTGTTTTACCTGTAAGGCTGAAAAAGCACTCTTCTAACCTTCAAACTCTCAACAGTCATCCCCAAACTGGATATTTCACTCAAAAAAAAGTATATATCTGAAGCACAAGTTGAGCTTTGGTGAAAAATGCAGAAAACAGGTCTAAAACGTATTTAAATATCTTTAGAATTTTAGAAACGACTCGAGTGGACTCTTCAGTTATTATTATTATGTTATTATTATTATTATTATATATCAACATACATATATAAATCGAAAAATAAATACATACATATGTGTATGGAAAAAGATAGTCGATACTGCCATAAGGCGCTCATTTAATCTGTGTTACCTATACATATATATGTGTGTGTGTGTGTATGTGTGTGTGTGTGTGTGTGTGTGTGTGTGTGTGTGTGTGTGTGTGTGTGTGTGTGTGTGTGTGTGTGTGTGTGTGTGTGTGTATATATGCATATATATGCATGTATATGCATATATATTTAAGTATGTATGTATATAATTGTATGTCCATATTAGATAAATATAAATTATATTGCCTTCGTACCCCAGGTGACTATCTGAAAGTCAACTGCGACTATGACGTTTAAAGGCGACTTGGAATTTCGAGAGAAATGAAAGTGGTGTGGTGTGTGTCGCGATCGTGCGGGTTCTCGCGAATGCCTGAACACCCGGAGATCGACCTTGCTGTTGCAACGGCTAGGAAACCATTACGCGCTCCTCACTCTCCGCGCCCACACTCATTGCAGTCTCTCGCTACTGCCATTTTATTCGTAATGCACACCGGCTTCACCGAACGAAAGAAACAGGCTAATTTTTTTGCCGTAGGACCTCAGGAGACATGTTAAAATAATCGATAATTATACGGTGTGAATATCTTATGATGTACCATTCGATTGATACTGATACCATCGTGCATACGATGTACAGTTCCAAGCATATCCCGAGGAGAGAAATTTTCGTTCCGAGTTGTGCAGAAATGGAGAGGAACGGGGTCGGTAAAATAGTTGTTTTAATTCCTGCAGCTTTCCAATCGCACTTGCTTTTCGAGTTTACCTATATATATATATATATATGATAGATACGTGTTAGCTCACTCACGACGACTTTTTCTATTCTGGTATCAACGTTCACAGATGGATTTTGCAAAAGCAAAATTTCCCTTTCGAATTCCTGCACGCGCTTAATGAAATTGAAACAAATCTGTATGCATCATTTTTTTCTTCGAATACACGAGTGTTTTGGGCGAAGGGTGTAAATAATAAAAATCAGCTGCCAATCGTTACAAATCACACGATACGATAAATTTGTTTACAAGAGCTTCGCAACAAGCTTTTGCTCACTGAGTATGAGGAATCAATTCTTAATTTGAATTAAATTTTTTTTGTCCATTTTTAAATTCATAATTTAAATTGTATTAATTTTTTTCACGTTTTTCAAATTATCAATTTAAATTGATTTTTTTTTTACTTTAAAAATTCTTAGTTTAAATTAAATTCTCATTTTTAAATTCGTAATTTAAATCAAATTCTTTTTACCTCAATTTTTACAGCCTTAATTTAAATTGAATTCTTATATTGAAAAATCTTAATTGAAACTAAATCGTTTAACACACATATGAGGAGAGACTATTTGAACCTGTCATATCTATGCAATGTTAGACATTAGCGAATTCAACTTTTTTAAAAGGGTCCTCGAAGTTAAAAATGCTTCTATTCTTAACCCCGTAAACGACATAATTAGGTATGAAAAAATGCATTGAAAATTTAGGTACTCAACTCAAGCCTATGTGACAGCGTTCTTCAACTTTTCTTCCCCCGTTTGATTTCAACGGAAAATTTAGTTGTATCATTTCAACTTGAATAACTCAACAATTTATTAATATTTTTCTAATCAGGTGGCATATTCTAAAAACTTGTTTTAGTTGTAAAAGAATATTTTGAATCTCGATATCATTATTTTCACAGTAACTACATTCATTCGAAAAATGCAAATATTTATATCGAGAAATAAATTTTCATTTTTTTCTCAAAGCTCTCGGTTGTGTAAAAATAAATATGCGTAAATTGAATTTTAAAAAACACTTTGAATATAAGAATTTTTGTGCGTATACTCATATACTTTTGTGCGTATATATAAACAAAAATTCTTTCACGTAAACTCACCTTTACGAAATGTCATTCGACAGTGAAAGGCAAGTGCCAAATTGAAATTTAAGTACGTGATTTTGTGCCACGACAACCAGACCCGACAAAGTTCCTGAAAACACACAAAACAAAAAACACGCTCGTTCGTCCAACCGGCAAAAGCACGTATTCAAAAATATAAACACGATAATAAGAATAATAAATAAATACAAAGATGGGAGTAAATTGATAAACTCCGGACAATCAAGGAGGACGACTTTTTGAAAACGTTGCATTACTTTATTGGCGTGCACACTTAGTGCGCGAAGTGCGAAAAATTCGACATCGCGTAATGCCTAGAAGCGAAAGTGTCATCAGTTTTACATTCGGACGCGTTCCTTGCGGGTCAAAAATCGATCACTCGCTTGGTCAGTGCTCATATTTAAGAACATTCTCACAGGTCCGGTCGGTAATAATTTTACGATCAACTTTTCACCTAACCGGATTAGATTTCGCCAAGGCATATGCGTTGTTCATCTCTTGACAGAGTGGAAGTGTTTCTTTTTCTTTGTTCCAAAATATCAGCCGTCGCGAAGAACACTGGAAACCGGCCGCTACGACCATTTGCGGATTTTTTTAACGGGAAACTATAAATAATCATTAGATATACAGGGTGACAATCATAAGATGGCCATGGGTTTTTAAAAAATCTCGCGGGAAACTTTGCTACTGGAAAAAATGATTTTTAATGGTGTTTTTACGTCTTAAAAAAGAAAAATATTGCATACTTTTGTAGTGAGTAGTATGTGCCAGAAAAAATTGTGGGTTGTGGAAAAATAAATCAAAATTTCATTTTGGGTACATCAGAATGAAGATAATTGCAGTCCAAATACGAAACACTACTCAAACATTTTTTTGTACATCCCGTCGCCGTGAAAAATAAGAATCTCAGATGTATTTTAAAGCGCATAAATGGAAATTAAGGGGGTAGATACGTTTAGGCAAGGACAAAATGGCTGATTTTCATGATTTGTTTAAAAGGAAAGATTTCTTTACCATTTTTGAAACTCGGAGCATGTTTTGTTACTACTTTTGGCTGTTACATGGTGTGTTTTTATTCAGCTTTAAAAATGGCGGAGGAATGGCACGGTCTTCGTTGTTAGACGGCGTGACACGTAGCGTCGGCGGGATTAATCGGCAAAAAACTGAACGATGATTTTGCTTTCATCAACACTCATACGCAGAATATGAACCAAGAAAAAGTGAGAAATGTTGAAAATCGATGAAACGGTACGCTTTGAAACAAAAAAATCGAAGTTTCAGAAAAAAATGGCTACATTTTGCAATAAAAAATACTTTTGGTCTAATTTTCGAAAACATTTAGGCTCATGTTTTAGATAGTAAGGTCAGAAAGATTTATATCAAATTTCATCAAAATCGGTCGATTAGCTTTTTAGCTATACGTCACGGCAGTTTTGAAAATGCAGTTTAAAAGACCGAGCCATACCTCTGCCATGTTTAAAGATTAATAATAATAGAAAATACCATATAACAGCCAAAAGTAGTAAGAAAGTATACCCGAACTCTAGAAAATGGTAAAGAAATAATTCCTGTAAAAAAAGATAATGAAAATCAGCATTTTTTTCCGCCTAAAGGCACCTCTCCTCTTGATAACATTGGAAAAAAAGCGTTTCAAGAGTGTTTCGTATTCGGAATTTAATTATCTTCATTCTGACGAACTGAAAACAAATAACTTGTCATTTCAAAATAACAAACGGTACTGTCCACAAACCGTTAATATTTCCGGAAAAGGGAAGAAAACAACTGCCGGCCTGTCAAAGAGTTACGACTCGCACGAGTAGTGTTTACTTATACATATTATTATTATAGCCGACAAGAATATTATTTTATTTCTTCATCAACATAAGCGATAGCAATTTGCAAACGATGATGAGCTGTCACGAGTTCCAGTGAGCTTCGAAACCCGCGACACTCCAGCTGCTTAATGTTCGTGGTGGATATTGATCGAATATACCGGTAAGAAAAATATCCCCAAACGTATGTTTAAAAAAATTCGATCGAGCTTCCCACTAGCGTTTTCCAAATGGTGACGAACATTTTGACAAGTCACAACTACAAAGCTGATACGTCTGCCGAATATCCAAAGATTGATAACTCTTTAATTTAACGCAAAAGATGAAAATCTCAACCGACGAAAGAGGAGGCTCGGTCGATATACGCGGCTACGGCGATCTCCCGTGTCAGCAGTTTTGGCCCGTGCCAATACTCGGATGGGTGACCGCTAAGCCGTACGCTCGCGCCCCGACCACTGGACGACGGCGAAATTTACTGAGATTCCGATGACAAAACCGCTCGAACTCGGTAAAATAATGTCCACCTGTACCGACTCCGGTTTTCCACAGTTTCCCTGTGCCCTCGTGTAAATACGATAGCCGATTGGAAAACTGGAACTGGAACTGGAAAAAGTAAAGTGACGATTGTGGCGTTGAATCGGATCGCAAAAGCGCAAAGGGCGTGCGAAAGATTAATGGAAAAAGAACAAACATCAGAAATTTGTTATTATCGTTAAAATTCAAACGGTTCATTGTTAAAATTGAAACATCGTACGTTAGAGAAGAGTGCAAATGAATGCATTTTATTCAGTCACTTATAGTAAATAACTGCAATAATAAAATACAAAAATGAAGGTGTTACCCCCACTTGTAGCGCAAAAAAAGGCCTTTTTCATGAATTTTTTCAAAGAAAACTACAAAACTTTTTTAATCAATCAATATACCATCTTAAAGAACACATCTTGAAGAACTTTCAGTAATTTTTTTATTGAAAAATATTACATTGTTTAGTGGCAAATGGCCGTCAATGAAATAATGTTTTTATATACACGGTTTGCGGTGACCAACATTGCGGCGAAGTGGATCATCTGAAAAAAAAAATGCGGATGGATTTAGTCAAATATAAGTATAAACTAGTCTTTATTCGAAGGATTTTAAAAAATATTCATTTTTCACAAAATGGCGGACAGTCAAAGTTAATGGTTCGATTTTAACGAAAAAAACGGCCGTTTTTTGGCTATAAAACGGCCATCTTTTTTTTTTAAACCGAACGATTAAAGACTACATTTTTATGTATTAAATAAGCCTGCAAAATTTCAAGAAGATCGGTTCTTTAGTGTTCGAGTAATCTTGGTCACCGACTTCAGAAATGCTATTTTGAGAAAAACGCGTTTAAAGTTTCAATTTCACAACGGATTCTTCTCTTTCAACGCTCATATCTCACTCAATTTTGTTCGGATCGACTTGAAATTTTCAGAACATATTCTCAGATACTTATACTTCAAAAAATGCAATAAAAAAAATCGATTTTTTCAAAATCGCAAGTGGGGGTAACCCCTTAAGTTATTTCTAATAAATAACCTAATTCTCATTATTGGATTCACCATACGACTAGAAATAAATTCCTCTTTTCGCAAGTAACGCTCACAGCAATCAATTTGAGGTTGCTCATCATCGTCACGGATTCCTGCGTTGCAAATTCTTTCGTTTCTCTTTCCGTTGACTTTGGCAGGCTCGCGATGCATCGGGAGAAACTCATTTGGCAAAAAAAGAAGCTATAAACACACGCGGATATACAAACGAAACGTATATCCGGGTAAAATTGTGTCTACCGGGTATCAGGAATGTCACTCAGCCACTTGTAATAAAACATCTCAAAGCGACGTTTTCCGCAGACGCCTCTCCGCGAAAAAATGCCCATGACATCACCATAGACGTCGCTTTGATATTTAAAAAAAAATCAAAAACTTTCCCCAGCCATTTTTTCGCCCGAAAGTTCCCCTAAATTTGGAACGAAGAAAGTCTTTTTTCTACACGTTCAAACGCTATGTATAATGTGAAGAATACGAGAGTTCATTTTGCTCGTTTCTTCTTCATCGCTTCCAGCGTCCGATGAGACTCTTCGTATAGTCACGTCGTTTTTTAAATCTCTTTTTTGCTTCCTCGTAGACTAAACTTCGTGGCACACGTTGAAAGTTGTAAGAATGACAGTGTCCACACGTAATTTGCATACTCGTTTTCATTTCGCAAAGTATTTCATAAAATATACTTCGCAATCCTATCGCCGAAGATTACTTTGTTTGCCAATTTATTGTCCTTCGTATATTTGACGAATGGCGCTTCCGCAATAACATGCGTGCTGAGAGGTAAATGCATGCTATTTACAATAAACCCTCATGACAGAAAATAGTGCAGCAAAACGATTTATAATTTATTAGGAGGTCAATCATACAGTTTTGTCGACCATAATAAGATTTCCCGGTCAATAAATTATACTCGGTTTTTACTATATTATTTATTACCATGGACATTTGTTTTTGGGGACGTGGAATTTTCGCTGTCAGTGGAGACAATAAAAAGGTGCCGATATTAAATATAGGAGTAGTATATACCGAGGATTATACAATAGTAATTGATTTATATTTGTAATATATATATATACGTTTTCTGGGCTACGTAGTTTCATTTTGGAAACAAATCGACATTTTTTCAATAATTTACAAGAGGGGACAGAGGGTCAAAAAAGATCTTTTTTTTTCTGATTTCCTTTGCCTGCCAGATCATTTATTTGTGATTCGGCAAACGGTATGTTATTAAGGCGTTACCCCCACTTGTAGCGCAAAAAAAGGCCTTTTTCATGAATTTTTTAAAGAAAACTACAAAACTTTTTTAATCGATCAATATACCATCTTAAAGAACACATCTTGAAGAACTTTCAGTAATTTTTTTATTGAAAAATATTACATTGTTTAGTGGCAAATGGCCGTCAATGAAATAATGTTTTTATATACACGGTTTGCGGTGACCAACATTGTAGCGAAGTGGATCATCTGAAAAAAAAAATGCGGATGGATTTAGTCAAATATAAGTATAAACTAGTCTTTAATCGAAGGATTTTAAAAAATATTCATTTTTCACAAAATGGCGGACAGTCAAAGTTAATGGTTCGATTTTAACGAAAAAAACGGCCGTTTTTTGGCTATAAAACGGCCATTTTTTCGAAAAAAAAATCGAACGATTAAAGACTACATTTTTATGTATTAAATAAGCCTGCAAAATTTCAAGAAGATCGGTTCATTAGTGTTCGAGTAATCTTGGTCGCCGACTTCAGAAATGCCATTTTGAGAAAAACGCGTTTAAAGTTTCAATTTCAGTTTACACGAAGAAAATATTTTTTTTTGTAAACTTACATAGAGTCATCTATTCCGGGCCCATACAGAAGTATGGGCCCGAATACTTATACTTCGAAAAAATGCAATAAAAAAAAATCGATTTTTTCAAAATCGCAAGTGGGATAACCCCTTAAGCATACATTGCACTTATTGCGTATAATTTTTTATTATAATATGTTAAAAACTAACAACGTTATTGAGGTACAATAAAGCCTCTGTATAAAAAATGTGTTCCAACGACCGGATCGATAATTTAACAGTGGTTAGTCTGAAAAATAAAAATAAAAAATGTTGTCATCTATATAGATGTAATTCTCGTTAAACTTAGCCGTTTTTCGAAAGAAAACGAATTTCACAAAATGGCGGGTGTTAAAAAAAAGTGTAATTTTGGCGAAATTTTTACTTACATTCGGGGGTTTACAAAGTATTAAATGAAAAAACGGCGAAGTACAACGATAGCTACGACAATTACGGGAATTTTGGTTTTTTCAATTCAAAATCGGACAATTATAGCTAGAGATATGATTCCGGCCAGGTCGAGAAAAGTCGTTTCGAGAAAAAAGCGATTTCAAGAATACTTTGTAACTAGGTAAATTTTCGATATTTTAACTTGAATTTTTTTCACATTTTCTTGAATGTGTATATTTCGAGAAAATGCAAGGAAATCAATTTTTCGACCCATCACCGTGGTGTCTCGCCTTAAGGAATTTATTTCGCGGAGGGCCATATTTTGTGGGGGCATGAGGAATTCTGAATCATCAATTTAATTACAGTGGCGCTTAATCAAAATAAGTCAGAATCAATTATCATACCCAACGATAAACCGGGATAAAAAAATTCGCGCAAATTTAGTAGGATTAGACATTTTTACAATTTCTCTGAAAAGTCGCGGCTGCGAAAATCCTTTGCGAAAAATTGCGAAAAATCTAACTGCGAAAAATTTTTGCACGCGTGAGCAGTTTATATAAGGCATATAGAGTTATTTACTGTATAAATTATTACGTAGAACTGTGGCCAGCGTGTCATCTCCATGAAGCGCCGTATATGTATACGAGACGATTTTTAGAATCGTAATTTTTCGTTAAAAGTTCGGTAATTTGGCTTGAAATTTCACCATTAAACTGCGATGTATTTTTACTCGACTATAGACGAAAATCAGTTAACGGGGTATCCCTCTCTGGAAGCTTAATTTGAAGGGTCAGAATGATGCATTTTTCTCTAGTAACACATTGGTTGGAATGAATTAATCTTTTCCCAGCATGTTGTACACATGTTTGTGGTTACAATGTAATTTTTTGGAAGAAAATCTTTCAAAGTGTTCGTGGCGCTGCAGTTGGCGTTGCAGTCCTCCAGCGGCGAGGCCCGAAACGACGGAATCTCTACCAGGCTCAAATGTAATCTGAAACGAAAACAAAAAAAAATCTTCAAATATATCCATCGCGTTCAAACTCGACGGATCGCGGTAAACCCGACGCACACTGTTCCATTAAAATAGGTGTAACTTCGTCAATTTTTAGAAGTTCAAGGTCCGATTGGTCTTAAAATATTCTTGAAAGTGCAGTTTATTATAGTGCAACGTGCAGCTTGTTATAGTGCACTATAAATGCAGTTTGTTATAGTGCAAAAATATTAGTGTTATACACGTTATAGATATTCTTGCAGTTTGTCAGTGTTATAGTGCACTATAAGTGCACTATAAGTGCACTATAAGTGCACTATAAGTGCACTATAAGTGCACTATAAGTGCACTTATAGTGCGCTATAACACTATGACAAACTGCAAAATATCTATAACACTATAACGTGTATAACACTATCAATGCACTATAACACTATAAAGTGCAGTTTGTTATACTGCAAAAATATTCTTGCACTATAACAATATGCAAAAAAAAAGACTTTTTCAAGTTTCCAGAAAGCTACCCTCTTAATTGTTAAATATTTGGGTTCGTGAAAGGAATAACCTAAGCGTAACTAGCGGGTAAATTTGCCCGAGTCTCCAACCACACACAACTGTGTGCATTATCTGTAACACGTGAAAAAAATTCAACAGCGATATAACAATCAAGTTCGTGCTACTCGCACTACCTTCACCTATCGGCATCGTGGATTTCTTGTTTTTTTTTTTCTTCTTTTTAAAAACAAAGCTTTCTCTACGAGGAAGCTGAAGACGCATACGTGCACGTAATGCAATAAAGTCTGAATAATTGCTACTCGTGCGAAGAGAGGGCACACGCAAGCACCAGGTGTTACGTTGATAATAATTTCTTATGGTTTGCACTTTACGTAAGTATCGGCTGACAAACGCCTGTCGAGGCTTAACGCGGTCCTCTAGTTTCTCGGCTGTTTTTTTACGGCTTTCTCAATAATTTTTTACGGGCAAAGCATCGAAATAATCAATCTCATTGTTTTTGCATAATCTTTATTAACATTTAAATAAGCTTTACAAATGTTTTGAAGTCAAAATATATAATAGAATAAACGTTATAGTGGCCGACAGGAAGACATCAAGTAAAAGAGGTGCTTGACGGTGACCAAGATTGCGGCTGTTCTGCTTATCTGAAATCAAAAAACCAAACGGCATTTTAATCTTCATATTTAAGACTAGCGATTGAACTAGAGTGAATTCTAAATTACAAAAATATACTTTTTTATACACTTTTGAAAATTACATTCTATTTTTTACTCATTTTTTCTTAAGTTTTTCGCTCGTACAAAAAAAACTATCGAAGCAATCATAATAATCCTAGTTCAATCGCTGGCTTATAACATATTAAAGATGCTGTATAAATTTGAACAAGATCGGTGCAGTAGTTTCTGAAATATCGTGGTCACCGTTTCGAAAAATGGTGTTTCGGGAAAAACGCGTTTGAAAGTATACCTGCTCCGTATACCTGCTCCGTTCCAGGGCCGTAACTTGTGAACCACTTCGAATATCGAAAAATCCTTTGGCACACATTTTCTACACATGTTGTAGATGTGATTTATGAAGAAAAAAAAATCGATTTTTTCGACCCGAGAAACTAGAGGTCCGCCTTAAGGCCTATAGGTAGCAGAAAATCCGAACTAGACGTTGAGGGGTGGCTAGCGGAAGGGGAAGGGGGTAGAAAGGTAAAGTTCTTATTGTTGCAACTTCATCCCTCTCTGTTTCTAATCAAACCAATTTGCCCAAGGACTTTGTCGAGTATCCTAAAGCGCTTGTTACAAGAAGATTCGACAAAATTTGATCTTTTTCATTTGTCGATTCGTTCAATCGATCGTTAACTCGAGTCGCTGCAAGACTCGTTACATATGGCCAGATCAAAAGATAAAAATATCCGTGCATGAGGATGCGTGTATCCAGAAAATTAAAAATACAATGATAACGAAAAGAAATTGCTTTTCTTTCAATTTTTTTTACCCGTTTCATTTATGTTCGAATTTTTTGTAACTTGCGCCCTTGTGACTTTTCTTTATTCGTCAAAGTAGCAAATCACGAAGCTCGAAGCAAGGTTCATAAATTGATAATACATACAATAAATACAAATAAAATATATATAATCGATAATAAGTAACAATCCTGATTTTAATTGTACATTAATTATTTGTTCAATTTTAAATTTAGCAAATAATAAATTTAAATTTTATTGTTTAATTTAACAAATGATAAATCAAGATCAAGATTTTCATTTATTATCTATTATATATTTATTTATTTTATTTATTACATTTATTATCAATATCGAAATTATAAAATTCAACTGTAAATGCAAAATTAAATTTTATAATTTCCCAATATGGACGAAAATTCGTTAAAATTTACTACACAAAAATATACTTGTCTATATACTAAATCGCGAATCTCGTCGTACTTCCTTTGGCTTATCCGAAAACGCTTATCTTGTTTTTTCCGTCCTTGCGATCAATTCACCAACTTTTTTGCGAAACAAATACAACCATCGTAAAAATGCTCATCTCGACATCTGATCGATCATCCTGATCTGATTCTTCCTCGGAGGGAGAAGGGTTTTTTGTCCCTACAAATGGACGGAGCTCGAAATGACACGAGAAATCGGGGACGGCGCGGTGAACGAAGTGGAAAGTCGTTGGCCGTGAGCCTCGGAGAATATATTATATTTCACTAAACATGAGTGCATATGCAGATGGGATTATCGGCTCGGAGAGCACCGCGTTAGTGCCACTTGGCACTTTTCGCATTTTCACTCGCAGGCGCGCGCGTTGCCCGAGGGGCAAACATTTCGCGTATATCGTCAATTGCCAAACGGCTTCGACGATTATATTCCTTTACGACGGTACACACACGCGTCGGGCAAACGAAGAAGCGCCGAAGGGAAATCGTCAAGTTAGAGTATTGCGCAAAGACTGTCACTTCAGACTCGTGTACGGTTCACAAGCTCCGCTTACAACCTATGCATACACGTGTATTCATATTTGGGTATACGCATGCATGCGTGTATATGCCCAGGTAGGAAATCAAAAGGCTGACGATAGAAACAAGCTTGTGCGAGCTTTGTTTCACCGAGCCTGAGTGAGACAGACCTGGCCCAGGTTTCATTGCATCGTTTGGAGCAGCCTGAAACCAAGACTGGCTGCTTAGCCTAAACTCAGGGTTATTTCAAGCTTTATTCAGCCGGTGAATTTTGAGGCTGAAAAATCAAGGCTGGATGCAGGCTTGTTTCAGGTTGTGATCAAATAAAATAAGTTTAAAATAATATTTTTTCTGTACTTTTATAAAAAAAAATTTAGCAATAAATTTGTCGGGTGCGAAGGCACGAAAAACGAAAGCGAAGGAGGCAGCTCAGAACATTTAAACATATGCTCTTATCGATATTTATGAGGTACACCAAAAAGTATATACGAAAATAAAAGTACGCAATAAAATAAAGTATTGTTTTTAAAAATATTTTTTATATATATTTTGTAACAAATAATATAACAAATAATAAATATATATAATAAATCAAATGAATTCTTTACAAATTTATTAAATTTACCCCAATGTAGAATATAGAAAACTAAAAACAGTCCTCATATCGCCTCGGGAAGAGTTTGGGAAAAGCCTGGTCATAAATGCTCGTGAAGGCTTCATTAAGGCTCGTTTTGAGCCTTGTTGTTTCGTCGTTTCAGGCTTAGTACAGGCTTTTCTACCAGCCTTTGGTCAAGCCTGTGTGCAAGAGCCTGAAACCGCGTTATCATTCAGAGGTTCAGCTAGGCCTGAAATCAGGCTGGTGCTCAGCCTGAATTAAAAAATGTGAGCCTTGTTTCAGAGCTTGGCGAGCCCTTTTTTCATCGTCAATTCCTACCTGGGTGGTCGTACGAAATACCACGGACATACACTTTATATTTGTGGGAGGGAATTACGTATAGGTAGGTGTATTCATTGAATTAACTTTGAGTAACGACCCACGTAGACCAAACAACGCTACCCGACCTTTTCAGGCCCCCGAAGACCTCCACCAATGCGCACAAGGGATTTCCGTGTAGAAATTGTCGTAGGGATCCAGTTGGATTCCCATACTTGTCCCTACTTCCCGACAGGGATCCAGTGGGTCATTGCAATGGATCACTATACTAAAACGTCACGCCTGTAGACTGGATTCTAATCTGGATTCCCCATTGGAATCCAATCTACGAATTCAATAGGGATCCTAAGGATTCCCGGATTGTCGAACAGACTTCGATACGATTCTTGATGGATCCCATCGCATTGTGTATGGTGAATTTTCTAAACAAATTACACAGGGTGTTAGGAAGGTCGATGCAAAGCCTCAAGGGGGTGATAGGTCACCTCGTTAGGAATATATCTAACCTAGGTTAACTTAATCCAAAGTCTAAGGATTTCGAGTTATCATGGTATGATTTTTGGAAAATTTCCCAAAATTGGGTACTAACTCGTTCATAATGTTCAGACTATAATTGGTAACTAAAAACTTATTTACGGCTTAGCTTAATGTGTATTCAATCGACAAACACCAATACAATCATCTCTATCCACACAACCAACTAAATGAGACGTGTTAAATAATTAAAAACTTCTCAAAAAATAAAAATACCTCGTATGTTAATGCTATTTTAAAAAAAGCATTAATATAAGAGGTAAACGAGTTAGTACCTGATTTTGGGAAATTTTCAAAAAACCATACTTACTATGGTAACTATGATTAGATATGTTTTTAACGAGGTGACCTGTCACCCCCTTAAGGGGCTATACCAGTGGGAAGGCTGAAAATTTTGGTGATTTTCGGGAATTTTTCGGAACAAAAGTACTCAATTAAATGTTTCGGGCAATTTAAAATATTTTTTACTATATTTGACCTATATTACATAATTTTTTCATAGAAAAATATTGAGAGTCAAGCGGCTTATGCGACACTCCACTGCTGACATGATTCCGGCCGATTGAGTAGCTGAAACCGAAAAAGGAAACAATGTCGTTAAACTGGAAGGTATTTCCTGTACAATGACGTAGGATTTTCGAAAAATATCAAAATCTAACAAAATGGCGTAGTTATGAAAACAAAATTCTGTTTTCTTGCCTATAAAATGGTCCTTTTTTCAATGCCAAATCGTCAATTTTCATCCAATCGAATAGTGAATATATTCAAGAGTACTCAGTTCAAATTTCAAGTCAATCGGATAATTGCTCTTTGAGTTACAATGTCAGCATATTTGAAAAATCTCATTTCGAGAAAAACGCGTTTAAAGATTTAACTATCGATTTTTGCAACACAAAATGATAGAGATACGGCCTTGAAATTTTTCAGGATACTCTTGAAAGTATAAACTGTCGGAAAAGGCAAAAAAATCGATTTATTAAGTGTCACACTGGTATAGCCCCTTAAGGCTTTGCGTCGACCTTCCTAACACCCTGTATATGTATACAAAATAGGTGGATCTTAGCACTTCGTCGACACTTATATTTGGCTACCATGTTGTCACACTGGGTTAATTTGACCCAGATAGTGTTTCATCCACCTGCCATCAACAAGCCTTAGGTCGGTTTTTATTGAAAGAAATCAGGCACACACTTTGAACATCTGTCAATGTGTCTGCATAATTGAAATTCGAAAAATATTAATTTGAATTGTAAAAAATTATCGAATACTTTCACTTTTGGGAAAGTGAGCATTTTATTTCAATTCGTCTGGGTCATGACCCAGTGTCTCAATGTAGAGTTAAGAAAGTATAAATGTTATCTTAAAAAAGTATAAGTCGCTTAGAAACGTATATCTGAAAAATCAATTTGAATTACATTACTGAAAATCCACTGTAATTATCGTTTATCATTTATTTGACTGCACTGTGACATAATATCACCACATACGTGCACACTCACGACTTTTCACATATTGTCGATTCGAACGTGGTGAGAATTGTCAATTGGCGTTCATCAAGAAGCAGTGCAGAATCTCATTGGATCCCAATCAGGACTCCCTATGTGCAGTGTCCCAAACAAATCCCTATGGAGATATGGGTTCATCTTGGGACTCCCTATCAAATTTGTGCACGGGATCACAAAAGGACATTTTTTGAGAGACCCAACAAATTCCGGTTGAGATTTACAAATAAAAGTCTCAAACACCGTCAATCGGGAAATAGGATGGAATCCACATGGATTCCAATATGGACTCCCCAGGTGCTGCGTCCCCATCAATTCTCTATAGGGATGTGGGGACACCCCATCAAAATTCTGCACGGATTGTGCATGCATAATTACTTATTGGAAGGAAGATTACCTGCGATCTTACTATTTAATTACAGGCATCGCAAAATTAAATAAATTAAAGAGCTTCGTGCGCGGGGGTGTAAAAAATGGTGGTGTTTGGTTGGGTAAAAATGATTCAAAGAGCAACTGAAGGAGACGGGTCACTGTGATCTCACCTTAGGATGACGTTGAAGTTTGCACTGTTAGGAAACGATATCTTTTACTTTCCATTTTTATTATTATCCAAAGGCTTTTTTACATATTGAGATTGAAAGTCTCTAATGAGGATACGTAAAAACGTTCTGAATGATTTTCATAGCCGAAATGGGCGAAAGAAAAATTTGAGTAATCGACAAGCAAACTTCGACATCACCTTAGCTGACTTGAGACCTAATTGACCAATTTGGGGTGAGGTTTCGACCCCCACCTCGATCGAGCTTAAATTTTGCACAAACCTTCCTTTTAATATTTTAAGACAACCCCTAAAGGGATTTTTGGCGACGCGTAAACGTTTTCGGGTTTGTTTGGGTATTTTTCTTTGGACAAAACGGAGAGCGCGATAACATATATAGATATAAACAGAGCCGTAGTAGATATAGATATAGTCGGCGCGCGTTAAAAAAAAACTCAAAAAATCAAGATCTCGAAAACTATTGCGAGCCGCCAAAAATCCTTTTAGAGCTTGTCTTTAAATATTAAAAAGACAATTAAAAAGAAGGTTTGTGCAAAATTTCAGCTCAATCGGACGCCGGTACGGAAGCTCACCCCCAATTTGTGAATAACTTACATTATTCGGGTCAAGGTAACATCGTGATTATGCATACCGACCCGTTTCTCAGTTAACCGACAATTAGTAACGAATCAATGTTCACCAATGGTTCATCAATATTTATTTCTTCGTAGCGTTAAAAGAGAAAGTAATCCACGATTATTTAAATATGAATTCGTAGATCTTTTTTCTCGTACATTTTCGTATACAGGAGGATCGTCTCAATAGTCCAGTAAAAGAGACGAGAAACCATCACGTTTTAGCGTAGAAAATAAATTTTTGACTGAAGGTAGATGGTTGCATACTGAAAGTAACCCCAATAAAATTTTGCCCCTTAACTCGCCCCAACCCTAATAAATAGGGGTTGAAAACTTAAAAATCGCCGTATCTCGATAATTAATAGCCTGATCAAATAATGTTTCAAACAAAAGTTGTTTGGAATAATAAAATACGTATAAAGTTATCTGATATCCAATCCCCGATCTTCAAAAATGACGGCACAAAAACGATTCGAAAATTGGGGGTTGATTCGTGTGCTGATTGGGGGTTGATCTGACGTCCAGTCCCCTATCTTTCAAAATAGAGGCATAAAAATACGCGAGCACCACTGACCCAGACAAGGACGCAGCGATATGTCTGCTCGGCTTATACACGAATCAACCCCCAATTTTCGAATCGTTTTTGTGCCGCTATTTTCAAAGATAGAGGGTTGGACGTTAGATAACTTTATACGAATTTTATTATTCCAAACAACTTTTGTTTGAAAACTTTTTTGATCGGGCTATTAATTATCGAGATACGGCGATTTTTAAGTTTTCAACCCCTATTTTTTAGGGTTGGGGCGAGTTGAGGGGCAACATTTTATTGGAGTTATTTTCACTACGCAACCATCTACCTTTAGTAAAAAATTCACATTCTTCGCTAAAAAGTGTCGGGTTTTCCTCTCTTTTACTGGACTACAACTTTGAATCGTCCTCTATGGGACGAAGGTATTTGTGACGTAATCGCATACACAACCCACACGTGCAATTTATGAGCGCGACTTCGATCCGAGGATTGCAAATTGAACGTGCTCGAGTTCGAAAATCGCGATTTCAAAACTGTAGCGGTACCGCTACAGTTACATCTGAGCCAACTTTCCCTTTGTTTATTCATCGTTGTTGTTGCGCGCCTCGATCACGCGTACAGTGTAAAGTTCCGGCGAAGTTGAAAAAACTCGCGATATCCGCGAGAATAATGTTTACCCAAAGCGGCAAAAATATATTAATCGGACTTCCCTTTAACTTCCTGAATCACTTTAAGGCGAACGAAAGTTTACCCACGTAAGCAACCTGTTGCGGAAGTAAGTAGCAACATCCGATAGCGATTTTTTTTGCCGTAGCGCAGCGTACGATCGGACCATTTCTCGGAGAGGATGCAAATCTGCGCGCACATTATATTTTCATGCAAATTTTGATGCAAGTCACGTGCCTAAATCGACTCGAAACGAAACTGAGAGAGGTAGAGAGGAAGCATCGTGGCAGTCACGGCGTTAAGGGGGGATACCTTTAGGCGAGGAAAAAAATGCTGATTTTCATGATTTTTCTAAAAGAAAAGATTTCTTCAACATTTTGCAACTTATTGTATCTTTTATTACTACTTTTCGCTGGTACGTGGTATTTTTTTTATTGATCTTGAAAAATGGCGAAGGTATGTCACGGATGGTGTGACACGTAGCGTCGGCGGGATTAATCTGAAAAAAAAACCAACCAAGATTTTTCTTTTATTAACACTCGTACACAGAATATGAACTAAGAAAAAGTGAGAAATATTGGAAATCGATGAAATGGTACGCTCTGAAACAAAAAGATTGAATTTACCGAAAAAAATGCTATATTTTGCAATAAAAAATACTTCTTTTTTAAATGTCAAAGATATTTAGGGTAATATTTTACACAATAAGATTAGAAAAATTTATACCAAATTTCATCAGAGTCGGTCGATTAGTTTTTTAGCTGTACGTTACGCCAGTTTCGGAAATGCAGTTTAGGATACCGTGCCATACCTCCGCCATTTTTTAAATTTATGAAAAAATATCATGAAACAGCCAAAAGTAGTAATAAAAAACACCCTAAGTCTTAAAAATTCAGAAGAAATCTTTCCTTAAGGGGTTTTCTCATCTTAGACGCTAAAAAAGGCTATTATCATGAATTTTTTTGATAGGTTTATATTATAGATATTTATATATAAGTTGTTACACTTCATAAATACACTTTCGAAATAAATTTAAAAAATTGTTTTAGATATTTATGTAACCCAAATTAACTTTAAACGCGTTTTCCTCGAAACGTTTTTCGACAGCTTGTTGATAAAATTTTAGAAACTACTGAACCAATCCTTATGAAATTTGAACCACATATTCTTTAGCACTATAGATATAACGCGTAACAAGGATTTTTTCAAATTTTGATATTTACTTTTTTTGCCAAAAACACGTTTTTTTTTGTTTTTTTTTCCCAAAATGTTTGCCATATTGTTATTTTTGCATATATGAAAAATCGTATGATATGCGCTATAGCCATTACTGAATCTAAAACCGTTTGATTTTTTTGTTTCGGATGATCCATCTCCGAGATTTTATCAACAGTACAGACTTACAATTTTTTTAGGACATTTTCTTAACTACCATTTTCGTCTAAAAATAGTGACTTTAAAAATTAAAAAAATTTTTACATGTATTTTGAAAATGTATTTATTAAGTGTAACAACTTTTATATCAATATCTATAATATAAAGCTATCAAAAAATTTCATGAAAATAGCCTTTTTAGCGTCTAAAGTGAGAAGACCCCTTTAAAAAAACAATCATGAAAAACGGCAAAATTTTCTCCGCCTGAAGGTATCTCCCCCCTTAAGGTAACCCGAGAACCTGCTGGCTTATTAGGTCGCGACTGTGTTTTTTATAAAGCTTACGGATAATACTCACAGGCGTGTGGGCGTTTTAAAACTCAAGAAAGGTTACCGGCTATTGAGGCTAAACAAATAAATCCAGAGTCGACAGATTTAGCCGTGGTTTTTTTTTCCTACGGAAAAAACGTTATTATTGTTCTCTCATTAAGAAATTTCTTTTACGAACCCGAATATTTAACAATTAACTGATTTTCGTCTATAATCAAATAAAAATACATCCCATTATACTGGTAAAATTTCAAACCGAGTTACCGAACTTGTAACGAAAAATTACGACTCTAAAAATTATCTCATTTATACGGCACTTTATGGAGATGAAACGCACATTTCTATCTAACAATTGACACACTAAATAACTGTAGACGTCTGATTTAAATTGCTCAACGCGTGTAAAAATTCTAAAGATTCCGTAGCACCGATAAAAATAGGGGTTCACTGAATGTTTAAAGAAAATATTAATGATAAAACTTCGAAAAATGTGACTAGCAGAAGAACTTTCGTCGCCGCGACTCTTTAGTAAAAATGTCTCTACCAAATTTGCGCGAAATTTTGTATTCCAGTTTATCGTTGGGTAAAATAATTAATTAGGACTTATTTTTATTAAGCGCCATTGTAATTTTCGAATGATTCAGAAGGGCCCTGTTTATGCCCCCACAAAATACGGCCCTCCGCGAAAGGAAAACCGTAAGTTTAATTCGTATTTTCACAATTAGACGAATACAGGAACAAAAAGCGTAACGCGAATCATGATAGTAACATTCTAAATTCGGGACAACTGATTTACAAGTCGTGAGAACGACAACTCGAAAATACAGTGATGTCCGTCTAATTCATGCGTGAATAAAAGATTTGCAAATTTATAGTCGACCGTGAAATCATATCAACAAATTTGTTATATTCAAATACATTTTACAGAATAATTAAGATAATAAAACATTCGCAAATTTATAGTCCATCGTGAAATTATAGCAACGAATTTGTGATATTGGAATAGATTTTACAGATCGATTCAAGATAATTATTCTCTGCTAGTAAATTAATGTGAGTTAAAGTGATCTTATTTCAATATTGCACTGATTGCAGAGCATACAATGAGATGAGTTTATGCACGTGTGAAATTATACTTAAACATATAACAATTCTTTTCGATGCTGAAACAGTGTGTATCCAGCCGTTTTTGAAGTAAGACTCTGTTTTAACTCGCCACTGGTCATGTACTCCCTCAACATCCCCAGTTTATGAATGTACAGCTAGAAAGCTGCTCACAAGCCATCAACGAGTCTGCATAAACTTAGAGCCCAAAAAACGGGTCTATTTTCTATATTTTTTTCCAATGACAGTATGAGAATGACGAGGTCGGGATTTTACACACAATCAATGCATAGTCTTGTCAACTTCGAGTGGTTTTCAAATTGAACAATATTGATAAACTATGATGTTATTATTATTTAAACAAAGTACCGTCGTAATCTGCAATGAAAAGTAAAAAAAATGTACTTCGAGTACAATAAAAAAAAACTTTCCTGGAACCGGATACTTTTTTATTTTGAAAATTACGAAAATGTCAAGCTGAATAAAAAAATCATTCGGTATTCGACCAAAAAAATTACTTTAATCATTTGTTATTATTACATGGATAAATATATTTCAAAAATCATCGAGTCATACGATATAAAATGTCATAAATCATGCACTTTCCGAATTTGAAGTGAATCCGACGGATAGATTTTGAAATACGACTTAAAACACTTTCGAGAAAATCGCATGAGAAAAAATTTCACCGTAGTGCAGTAGGCGATCTGACCCTTTCGAAAAATCGTCACAAATCCATCAATTTCAAAACCGTATAAAAAATCTTCGTTGAAAATAAAATCGATGACCCTAAGATATGAAACTACGAGATAAAAAAAATCGTATCGTTTTTTTCTTTAAAGTTAGTGCAGACCCCTTGAATCGGGCCACGAAACATTGGATGCATACGATTCCACGTTTTATCGACTCCAAATGACAAAAACTCACTAACAACCCAATGAGAGATGCCAACGAGAATTATACGCCGACTACACCGCACCGAATAAGCTGGCGTCTAACGATTGCTTCAATGTTGAAGCTGAACTTCGTTTGGAGTCCCTCCAGCAAGAACAAGAAACAAAAACGTCTCCATACGCAGTCACTGCATACATCGACCACTAAGTAGTTATTGTGTCATCCAAACCCTTTTAATTCAGGATACCAGGCGACGAGAGTCTGCCTTGCGGGGTTGGCAATAACGATATTTCTCTTTAAACAGGTTTAGTCCACACGACACACACACACACACACTTTCGTTTCGTAACTCAAATCTTTTTTTCTCCTCGAGCACGGGGTCTCCGTCAACGACCTGGGCGCGAACGCCTAACCGCGAGTGTCTACAGTCGATCCACCGACCTCCTTAGAACATTATTTACACACGAAGAAAAAAAAGGAGAATTTCTCGCGATGGTACATCCGTTTATCCTTCGAGGCTTTCGTGTTCATTTTTCGCACAACGCAGCTCCATGAGGAGTGCATGAGCACTGCCAAAAAAAATATTCAATGCAAATAGGGTATATTCAAATCAAATAGGTTTTTGTCCTTGTCTCGGGGCCCACTACAGTCCAATTTGCTTCAAAGATATTGTTTCATTAGTTTCAGCTATTTATTTTAAATATTAAATATATTTAAATTAAATAAATAACGTTTTGGTTTGAATAAATATTTAATTGCTTACAATATACACTGCAAATCCAATGCTATATGCATAGAATATTCCATAAATCTAAAATAAAATAAAATAGTTAATTTAGAGCTCTAAAATTAATTCCTATAATGGTTTGGTGTATCACATAAACTCTGTCAATTAATTAATATCATTATGATTATTAGCGAGTTTTATCAAATATCATAATATAGCTTTTTCAAACATAACGTATATACATGGATATTTTACCTAGCCTGAGACCCCATCCATTTTTGGTTTTCCTGGTTTTTTTTGTAATATTGCACCCCATGAAAGGAATATCCACGCCAATTTTCAGATTTTTATCTCTTCTCTTTTCGAAGATATAATTTTCCAAAAAATGTCGATTTCAGAAGTTTTGGAAACGTCTAAACGTTGATAACTCCTGAACTAATTGAGATGTCGACAAATGTCACTATATATGTTTTTTTTTTTTTCATTTTGAAGCATACTTTTGTTGAAAAAGATGAAAAAAATTATCAATTATCAATGTCAACGTTTTTTTGCTTCTAAAGTGAAACTTTTTTTTTAAAGAAGACTGCCTTTTCTTATGAAAAACAAAATTCTCTAAAATAGAGTAACCCTTTCTATGATTTTTGAAGCTAGTCTCATCACGGGCCCATTTTTCCTTCTATTTTTTCCGAATTAATCAAATTTTTTTAGAAGTTTTTATCATTTCAATCTCCAATAATGCCATTAACGTTTTTGTGATTTCCCATTCGGCTTCGACAGGCCTGAAACGGTTTATTTTTAATTTGTGCGGAATTTAACGACAAAAAATATATTTTGAATAAACAATCATTTTTTATAGTAGTTATAGATCAAATATTTAGTTATAAGACTATATTAAATTCATCTTCATTTGATTAAATAAATATGTTTAAAATCAATAATTTTAATAATGGAATGCAATGGGAAAAAATTGATTTCACGAAAAAATGTAGTTAAGTCAAATAGAAAAAAAAATCAAATAGACGCATTTAGTTAATATCAATAGAATTTTTCTGTCAGTGTGTGCCAAGCAATAAATCAACGCCCGCTTTCCAGAAAATGGAAACAAGCCGCATGCAAGCTTACAAATTTGAAAGACCTACTTTTTGATCGTCATTTTTCATAAAAGCTGTTTTACAAGCTTGTGCACAGCTCAAAATTAATTCCTTCAAAAGAGAGCGTACGATTCCTTCAACTTCAATTTCGACATACATTTTTTTTTTGCACTTGGCACACAATCAATTAATTTGGGAATTATGGTTAATGGGTATTCGTGTGCGGGTTGTGCCCATTTCTGACGGCTGAACTATGATCGCACAGCTATTAAATCGAGTGACTGTTCAGACGCCTCGGGGATACATGTATGGATGTACCCGAGAGAATATATATATTTTATAAATGTGCCCAGGGAACAGGAGTGCAAAAATCTTGAGATCGCGAGCGAAAGGTGCGTGTGCATGTTCGCGGCGAACGCCAACGTGAACCGCTGCTGCAAAACCCACAACGACATCGACGACTGACTCTCTCTCTCTCTCTCTCTCTCTCTCTCTCTCTCCATGCACTTCTGCGTTTTGATACCCACGAGTGAAGCAAGGACAGTCTATTTTTCTCGTGTGACATTTTTCCCCCGTTTCTTCCTTGTGTTCAGGTTTTTTGTTCATTTGCCTCCCTCGCGTTCTGTATTCCAACGGAACGAACCACAATATTTTTTCGCTCAACTATAATCGCGCACTTCGCATAGCTTTGACGTTTCTCGCATTGCTCAAATTCATGGAAAATCTCCAATTGTCCATACGGAATTACCTCACGTTCGTACAACTCTCCGTATGTTTCCCTTTGCTTCTTTTTCACTATTTAAATACATTTATAAAAATAAGTCTGTTATAGATATTCAATTTACAAAAATTCTTTTTTCCCTCTATCGGAGAACGACGAAGACCTTTCTGGCCTCTGATGACAAAGACCCTTTATTTGTTTCTGGTGCTAAAGGAAGATAAAAACGATTTGTTCAGAAATTATGAGCAAAAGTAGCCCTTGATGCATGTGAGGACAACCGGTAGATATTTAACTACAGGTGTCATCATTGGACCCCCATAAGATTGGCGTTTTCATCGTTGAGATTCAATGAAAATTATCAATTTTTAGTCAGTCGAATTTCTTTTGGCATATCTTCGTTACGAAAACCCTCAATCATTTTGTAAGTCGCTTATTTAAAGATCTAGAATTCGAAGCTACAGAAAAAAACATTATGTAAAAAAATTAAAATATGAAAAAGAGTTTGCGTTGCATTTCAACGATACAAACTTCGATCCCATTAAGGCTCTGATGGACGTTCTGTCCGCTGCGTTCGGGATTCACTATGGAATTTAAAAAAAATAACCTTTCACGTTATATCGATTGTGATTGTCTGATCAATAAATATATATATTTGTCAAAAGTTTTCAATCACTTTGGATAATTGCAAAATTATATTAGAATAATATAATTCATTTTATAGTTCGGTGGGGATAAGAGGTGAAATAGGGTGGGAATGTAAATAATAAGGGAAAAGATCCCGTACATTGGAATCGACAATTTAATTTAATTTATTATTTATTTTATTTTTATTTTACGAAGATACTATATAGCTCTATTAAATGACTTATATTATTCTAATATATTATTGCAATTATTCAAAGTCATTGAAAACTTTTGACCGGTACTGTATATAAATGTATCTGTACTACTATATATATATCGTAGAACGAGTTAAAAGACTCAAAACTAACAATAAGAGGTAGTAAACGCAATGGTTATCAATTAAGGAGGTTGGGGCGTTAGCCACAATCCAAGATTTAAAAAAATATATATATATGCATATGTTATTGTCTAGACTATACTGAGTCTTCACGAATTTTTCGAAATTTTTTCACTACAAAACACCAGAGGTAAAAACCAATTTGATGTCTGCAATTATACGTGCGATTAGATGGGCAAGACGTTCACGTTACGGGCAATGTACTTTTTTTGGCATTTTAGCACCAGGAAACCATTTCTAACAACGGGTTAACCCAAACTAAACCTTCGTAAATAATTAGAAGAAAAAAAAGCCCATCTTGCCCATAGTAAACCATATACAGTCGAACCTCGATATAACGAATCTCTAGGGAAGTTCGTTATATCGAGTTTTCGTTATGTCGAGATCATGTTCTTTAAAATGTTCTTTAAAAACTATATTAGTACTATAAATATAGGGATATTTTTCAATGAACGTAAGGTTTAAATTCGTGCAATTTTTACAAGCAATTGGCAATTAGAGCACAATGTATATTATTGTGTTGTTGTATCAAGGTTTCGGGTGTCTATGGGAAGGGAATGGACAAATCTTCGTTACATCGAGGATTTCGTTTTATCGAAGTTCAACTGTATATTCAATATTGAACCTTTAAGGTTTGATAAAAGATTATGAATCTTGGCTGGCGAATGAAGAACTATACTCAATATTAATTAATGGCTATAATAAACCATCGCGTGACATAAATATAAACAAGCATAATTATAAATGACTCAAAATTTTATTCTGTGTTATATAAAACATTTACTGCCGCAGCTTTTTTCATGATAATGATCGATAATGTTTTACTATTTGAAGTTGATAGTAACAGTTTTTCCTATTCACCTAATAAAAATATAAAAAACCCATACTTTTCCCCTTTAATTAAATATTTTATAAAAAAATAAGCTTCTACAGAATAAATCTATACCTCGTATGCATTTTTTGCGGTTCATTGACAAAAAAAATTTGACGAACCGTCGACTCAACCGGATCGCTGCAACCTCCTCAACAACAGCGTGCTGCTCTGGCTTTGTTGGTATGATATCACGTCCAAAACGCTCAACTCCCCGCAGTCTAGACACATGCACATAACTGTACACAAATATACACACGTAAATGCATATATTTATATTCGGATGTGCGAGATATGTGCACAAGTACCTACGTAGGTGTACGCGTTTATTGTCTCTCATGAAGAATGTAGAAAGTAAAGGCAGATGTTGAGTAACGCGGCGAACAATGCGGGAACACTGCAAAGTATAAAGTGTAACTGTTTTGCCTCCGTATCCTTCACATATATGAACCCACACACACACACACACACACTATACATGGGAAAAGGATATTTTGAATCCGTTATATCTGCGCAATGTTGGATATCAGAACATCTCGCTATTCCGAGGACGGTCTTTGGCATCTCAAACGAATGGTTGGGTTTGGGCATAGAACGCTCTTTAAGGGGCTATACCAGTGTGAACGCTGAAAATTTGGGTGATTTTCGGGAATTTTTAGAAAAAAAAGTACTCAATTAAATGTTTCGGAAAATTATGAATATATTTGGCTATATTTGACCTATATTACATAATTTTTTCATAGAAAAATATTGAGATCCAAGCGACTAATGCGCTGCGTTCGGAGGCGCCAAAAAAAAAGTTCCTCCACTGCTGACCGAAAAAGGAAAAAAATGTCGGTAAACTGGAAGGTATTTCCTGTAAAATGACGTAGGATTTTCGAAAAATATCAAAATCTAACAAAATGGCGTAGTTATGAAAAAAAGTCCGTTTTCTTGCCTATGAAATGGTATTTTTTTTCAATGCCAAATCGTCAATTTTCATCCAATCAAAAATATCCTACGTCATTGTAGAGTTAATATATTCGAGAGTACTCAGTTCAAATTTCAAGTCAATCGCATAATTGCTCTTCGAGTTACAATGTCAGTAAATTTGAAAAATCTCATTTCGAAAAAACACGTTTGAAGATTTAGCTATCGATTTTTGGAAGATAAAATGATATAAATGATAATGATATTCTTGAAGGAATAAACTGTCGAAAAAGGCAAAAAAAACATCGATTTTTTTAAAGTGCCATACTAGTACAGCCCCTGAAAGTGAGGTTCATCCAAATAAGCTTGCATCCATCCAAGGATGATTCCGAAGACGTCGATGTGTACAGCGCTGAGTATAAGGACACGAGGACCTTCGAGTCTCCGGAGTCACTTTTGCTCATACACCTCATCACACTGACACGTATACGTGTCTCTATGTGGAAAATCATGTGTCGTGGATTAAAAGGGGAGAAGGCGCCGTGATCGCAACCAGCTGAGGACGAAGAGAACGCTCGAAGATTCCGAAGGAGAAGATGAGCAACGAAGCGCGCGAGAGTATAGAATTGGCCACTTCTTCGCCTTCGTACTCTCGAGTGATCCTTTCTTCTCGTGCAAATCTGGTCCTCTCTCTTATTCTCTCTGAGCCTCACTCTGCCTGTGTCCGTCTACCTCTCTCCTTCTCGCCCTCCCGATCGCTCCGTCTCTTTCTTCCTTTCGCGTCTTCTCTGTTTCTATCTGCACCTTTCTCTCTTTCTCTCCCTCTACCTTTCTCTATTCCTATCTCTCGATGACGTGCTGATGTTCCTTCTCTTCTTACATATGGGATATTCCACGCCATTTCAGCTAGCCCGTGACCCCGACCATTTTTGGTTTTCCTGAATTTTTTTGTAAATTGCACCCCTTGAAAAGAATATCCACACCAATTTTTAGATTTTTATCTCTTTTCTTTTAGGAGTTATAATTTCTCAAGAAATGTCGATTCCAGAAGTTTTGGAAACATTTAAACGCTGAAAACTCCTGAACTAATTGAGATGTCGACAAATGGCACTATATATTTTTTTTCATTTTGATGCATACTTTCGTTGAAAAATATGAAAACAAATATCAATGATCAATGTCAACGTTGTTTTTGCTTCTAAAGTGAAAACTATTTTTTAAAAAGATAATTGCCTTTTTTATTTTTTTAAAAAAATTCTCTAAAATAGAGTGACCCATTCTATGATTTTTAAGACTAGTCTCATGGTAGTCCCATTTTTCCTTCTATTTTTTCGAATTAATCATATTTTTAGACGATTTTTATCACCTTAATGTCCAATAATGCTATTAATGATTTTGTGATATCCAATTCGGCTGCGACAGGCCTGAAACGATTTATTTTTAATTCGTGCTGAATTTAACGGAAAACAATGGTTTAAAAAATATTATTAATTCGAAAAAAATAGCAGGAAAAATGGGCCCACGATGAGACTAGTCTTAAAAATCATAGAATGGGTCACTCTATTTCAGAGAATTTTTATAAAGAATCAAAAAAAGGCAATCATCTTCAAAAAAATGGTTTTCACTTTAGAAGCAAAAAAAACGTTGACATTGATGATTGATAATTTTTTTCATGTTTTTTAACGAAAATATGATACAAAATGGAAACAAATTATATAGTGCCATTTGTCGATATCTCAATTAGTTCAGGAGTGATCAGCATTCACACGTTTCCAAAACTGCTGAAATCGACATTTTTTGGAGAATTATACCTCGTAAAAGAGGAGATAAAAATCTAAAAATTGGTGCGGATATTCCTTTCATGGGGCACAATTTTACAAAAAAAGTCACGTAAACCAAAAATGATCGGAGTCACGGGCTAGCTGAAATGGCGTGGAATATCCCATATATATCTCTCCTTACATACACACATATATATATATATATATATATATATATATATATATATATATATATATATATATATATAGGGGGTCCTGTTGAGAATGGATAATCCTGCATCTGTCGACAGGTCAGATCATGCCCTACTATATACTTGAATTTCAGTTTAGTAAAAGCCCCACGGTTTTCGAGTTTTTGGGCTTTATGTTATGTTTTTAAGAAAACTCATCTGCTTTTGGTTTTTCGCATGCCATTTCTACAAATGATATGAATCGACAATAACTAAGCAACTTTTTTAAGTAATTGGCACGATATGCGTAGTAATTTTTTTGACACCGCAGGCTATTAAATTCAGATGTTCGAATTGGTTTGTATGAAAATTCTGCATAAGATCTTTTTCCATAAATTTTCCTTAACATTTAAGGTAAAAAAGAAGACTTCTCTAGATAAAATAAATAACCAAGAGTATTTTTTAACCCGGGTCGAAAAAAGTTATTATTTATAGAAATGGCATGCGAAAAACCAAAAGCAGATGATTCTTATCTCGAAAACCGTGGGACTTTTACTAAACTGAAATTCCAGCATATATAGTAGGACATGATCTGACCTATCGACAGTTGCTGGATTATCCATTCATTTCCGGACACCCTGTATATAGGGTAGAGGCTCACGAGCATCCTCTCATCTCTACATGGACCCCGGAGTTGCAGAAAGGTCACTTCGAGTTGCTTGCGGGACCGTCTCGCAGGGGAAACGTGATGCATTTCTCGATCGCGCGCGGTGACTCTATAGTTCAATCCCGAGATACATTAAATTCCGAGCTCTCACCCGGTCCAGAGACGCGTCTTCGATTCTTTCGATTCAAAAGAAGTAATTTTTTTTTCAACAGCAACAATATCAATTTCATATTACCAACGATGACGAGGAATCTCGAACGACCAGATCTTTTGCTTTCGTTGGAACGAATGAAATTAAAAACAGTGCGATTTTTCTTCGGACTTCGATGAGGAAAAAACGTTTATTATAGACGCAACGACGAGGTTCACGATCAAGGTACACGCGAAGATAAATCGTTTGGGCATCTTCCCCTCGAATCCATGAGACGACTATTAATAACAAGAGTGGAACAAATAAACGCTCTTTTTTGCACTCGCGATATTCGCTCTTTGTACCGCTCCTTTGTCAATAGGAATACAGGCTTTATACGATTACGTCGTAAATGTGCCATATGGGAGGTTAAATCGAGAAAACGGGTATTTCATATGGCCGATCGAGAAAAATAAGTTTTTGCCCACACGCATGCTCCGGACACGCATCGAAGAGCGCAAGGTTCGCTTGGCATTCAGATATGTTTATGGCAAGGCCCGACTGCAGTGGAAATCGTCTGGCACTCGGACATTGACGCAACTTGCAACGAGAGACTCGAGCTTCGCTTGCTAGCTTAAGGGGCTATACCAGTGTGAACGCTGAAAATTTGGGTGATTTTCGGGAATTTTTTGGAAGAAAAGTACTCAATTAACGGAGACTTCGTCCTTGGAGTGCCATATTTCAGGTGTTTACATTTTATTTTTTTTAAAGGAAACGAGTAAAGCTTTTTGAGTGCGGTTTTTTTTCTTGCTTTTATTCATGATATACAGAACGTTAAAAATTTTTTTTTTGAAAAAAAAAACCAAAATGGCGGCCGTTGATGCTCCGCGAAAACAGGTCCTCAAATCGCGGGAGGTAAACGGCTGACATCACTGCCCCCTCTTTGTTGATCTGAAACACAAATTCAAAGCATATTATCAATCTGTGACCCTTTGGTCATGGAATGACGGATGGGTTTTTCGTTTAGTAAAAATTTCGAAAAATGGCGGCAATTAAAAAAAATCGAATTATCGCGTTTTTTTCGCATAAAAAGATAAATAATAAATGCAAAAATGTATCTATCGAAAAAAACGATCCGTCATTCCGTGAAGACATATTTTCTGAGTATGCTCTCCAAATTTCAGGTCGATATGTTAATTACAGCGATCAGGAGAATGTCAGCCATTTTTAAAAACGTGTTTTCGAGAAAAACGCGTTTAAAGTTTTGTAATGTGTTTACACAAATGTGTTTATAATTACCGCTAATCGACAATGCCTGGTCCATAGAGGCATCCCTCCTCTTCTTCTAGCTGCTCATGTTGAGCCGCTAACATCTCCCGCTGCTTTCAAGGACAAAGTCTCCCTTAAATGTTTCGGAAAATTGAGAACATATTTGGCTGTATTTGACCTATTCAATCAGTTCAATATTGAATATATTCACTCAGTTCAAATTTCAAGTCAATCGGATAATTGCTCTTTGAGTTACAATGTTAGCAAATTTGAAAAATCTCATTTCGAGAAAAACGCGTTTAAAGATTTAACCATCGATTTTTGCAAGATAAAATAATATAAATGATAATGATATTCTTGAAAGTATAAACTGTCGAAAAAGGCAAAAAAAATCGATTTTTTGCAAGTGTCCCACTGGTATAGCCCCTTAATGTTTCGTAATTGGTTTTTGGATTAGGATTGTCTTTTCCGCTCTCTTCCTTTCTTGCTCTCTCTCTCACTCTCGATACCTGCCTACTCGGCTTTCGACAGCTATAAGGACGCATTTCCGTCTGGATCTTCTAGACTGGTCCGGATCTTTGAACTCTGGATTTTTTTAATTAGCCTAAACAGCCGGAAACCTCCCGGGCAGAAATTGTCGTACGGATCCAATTGGATTCTCATACTTGTTCCCACTCCCTCATACGTCACGCTCGTACATTGAATTTTAATCAGGATTCTCCACTGGAATCCAATGTGAATCCTGTATGATTCCCACATTATCGAACAGAATCCGATTCGATTCTTCATGGATCCCATCGCATTCTGTACGTTGAACTTTCTAAATATATTATGTATAGATATGCGAACAAGTGGATCCCAAAAAAGTATAAAGCTTATCGTAAAAAAGTATAAATCGCTTAAAAAAGTGTAGGTGTGTTCAATGACTTCATTTTGTTAAAAGACACTGAACGGCCTAACCCAATAGATATTGAGATAATAACCATTTTTTTTAAATGGGATTTGATCCACTGTGCACTTGGGGTGTACACAGTGAGACATGCCTAATTTCACAGTCAAACGAAATTTCAAAATCCAGCAAAATTTGAAGAAAATTACCCTGATCCACTGTACACTTGTAGGTAATGGAGTGCTTTTCTCTATACAATGGGGAGTATTGTACAGTAAACTATTGAAAAATTAATTTAAAAAAGACAGCATATTATGAGATCAATCACAAACTAAACCTAACAACTAAACCAATCACAAACTAAACCTAAACCTAACTACGTCTTGAGACTCTCCAACAAATTCGAGCACGGGATCACGAGAGGATATTTTTTTTAGGAGGTACAATAATTTTCGTTTAAGAATTGCCAATAAAAATTCTCAAACGACGTCAATCGGGAAATAGCGCGGAATCCACTTGGATTCCAATGTGCACTTCCTACGTACGGCGTCCCTATCTGATACCTATAAAGATGTGGCAGGGTCGGGGGACTCCCCATCAAATTTCTATACGGGCTTACTTGAGTTTTTGAGCACAGAGACACCGTCTGTTTGCATTATCTACAGCATGTAAAAAACATTCAACCTTCCCCCAAAGTGTACACGTATGTATATTAGGGTGGCACAATTTTGAGCTCAATTTTTTTCCTTTTTCTCACCATTCAATTATCTCCTTTAAAGAAAAATAAAACGGTCGCGGAAGCTGCGAGCGGTCAAAAAATATTTACAAATCGCTCAAGCCGCCCAAAAATTCAAATTCTCATTGAAAAATCAATTTTTTTCGTCCACTTCTTACCTATGAATTTTACGCTTTATAATTTTTAAATTAACCTCGCGAAAGCTCTAGCCGGCCAATAACTATTTGGTGGTCGCTTAAGGTTTTCGAAATTCAGAATTTCCGCCAAAAAATAAATCTCGCATGCGCTATAATTCAATGTAGCATAAAAACAAAATAAACAGCAAAGTATTACATTTTCTGAATAATTTGGTATAATAATTTGTAACAAACACCAATTAGACGATGTGTTTTATTATGTATTATTGTATTATGGCGTCGCTCGTCACAGAGTACAGCTACGATTGGTCCGCAAATTGACTAACGAGACCGACTGTGGGACCCATTACGATGCGCGGAAAACAGCTGCCATTTCAGTTTTACGAATAAAACGACCTATAATTTTGTTCACGGGCAAGAGCTTTAAAGAATTATTTTTTGAGAATAAAGATTATAATTGTTGGGTTAGAAGTGTGAGGTGAATTTGAAAAATCTGTTTCTAAAGAAAAAAGGCTTAATTGTTTCGAAAATTTTACAAAGCGTCGAATTTATGAGTGAGAAGAGTAAAAAACGATTTGCGAAAATTGGAAATTTTGAAGCTCTTGAGCGATCACTAAATATTCATTGGCCGGCTAGAGCTTTCGCGAGATTAACGCGGTCCTCTAGTTTCTCGGCTGTTTTTTACGGCTTTTTCAATAATTTTTTACGGGCAAAGCATCGAAATAATCAATCTCATTGTTTTTGCATAATCTTTATTAACATTTAAATAAGCTTTACAAATTTTTTTAAGTTAAAATATATAATAGAATAAAGGTTATAGTGGCCGACAGGAAGACATCAAGTAAAAGAGGTGCTTGACGGTGACCAAGATTGCGGCTGTTCTGCTTATCTGAAATAAAAAAACCAAACGGCATTTTAATCTTCATATTTAAGACTAGCGATTGAACTAGAGTGAATTCTAAATTACAAAAATTGACTTTTTTATACACTTTTGAAAATTACATTCTATTTTTTACTCATTTTTTCTTAAGTTTTTCGCTCGTACAAAAAAAACTATCGAAGCAATCATGATAATCCTAGTTCAATCGCTGGCTTATAACATATTAAAGATGCTGTATAAATTTGAACAAGATCGGTGCAGTAGTTTCTGAAATTCGTGGTCACCGTTTCGAAAAATGGTGTTTCGAGAAAAACGCGTTTGAAAGTATACCTGCTCCGTATACCTGCTCCGTTCCAGGGCCGTAACTTGTGAACCACTTCGAATATCAAAAAATCCTTTGGAACACATTTTCTACACATGTTGTAGATGTGATTTATGAAAAAAAAATTGATTTTTTCGACCCGAGAAACTAGAGGACCGCCTTAATTAAAAAATTATAAAGCATAAAATTCATGGATGAGAAGCGGAAAAAAAATTCGATTTTTTGATAAAAATTTGAATTTTTGAGTGGCTCAAGCGATCTCTAAATATTTTTTGACGGTTCGCAGCCTTGGCAACAATTTTTTTTCTTTAATGAAGATAATTGGGTGGTGAGAAAAAGGGAAAAAATTGAGCTCAAAATTGTGCCACCCTAATGTATCTATATCTTCATTTGCGTATGGATGTATAGACGTTAGCTTCACTGCACGAGATACCACAAACCAGATTTTGCAATTTGTACATTCGTTTTTTAATCCTGTACTGCACTTCATTGCACGATCTTTCTCTCTTTTTCTCTTGCTTTTTCTTTCCGGCCAACTATCTCTCCATCTTTTGACGTGCTGACCCTCAGGCTCGCGAATCCACCGGTCTAACGATTTTTACTGCAACGTCAGCACATCTTCGAGCCAAAGTATAATGGCGAAGTAGTCGTTTGCTCGGCTGGTCGCGAGCCCTGAACGACCGAGAGATCGAAGCGGGAGGAGCAAAGGTACAAGAAGTTAAGAGGAACGAACGCAGCGACGAGGAAGAGGAAGAAATGGAAGAAGAAAAAGATGAAGAGAAACGAACACAAAGACGCGGAAGAGCAAGACATGGAAGAAGGAAAAGATGAAGAGAAACGAACGCAAAGACGAGGAAGAGCAAAACATGGAAGAAGGAAAAGATGAAGAGAAACGAACGCGAAGTGAGATGAGCGGATAGAGTCAACAACGGTGTGTACAGAGCCTCCAACAATTCCGTGCCCAATAGCCCCAGAAGTTGAACTCTCTTCTAGCCTCGCACGGCAACGGCTCAGCGAGGCCTAATAGGCTCTCTCTCTCTCTCTCTCTCTCTCTCTCTCTCTCTCTCTCTCTCTCTCTCTCTCTCTCTCTCTCTCTCTCTCTCTCTCTCTCTCTCTCTCTCTCTCTCTCTCTCTCTCTCTCTCCCCTCCCCCTCTCTCTCACTCGGAAAGAGAGACAAAGAGAGAAAGAGAATTTCGCACACATCGCGCGTTCTCGTTAGCGCTAAAAATTTCTTTCACCTTACGTCACTCCCAGGAAACTGGATATCTTTTTTTCTTTTCTTTTCATTTTTCGCGCTTCATCTTCATCTTCCATGTGCCGCGCAAAGTGCTCGCGGTCGCACGAAAGAGCTCGACGCCTGCACAAACGAGAAGTGATGTATGAAAAATTCTTTTTTTTCCGTCTCTACGACGTGTCCCTTCATTCCCGACGACCACTCACCCACCTATTTTGCTTTTCTTCAGCATTTGCCGGATAGATCGATTGGTGATAAATACCATTTGTTTTCCACCCTCCTCGACACATCGTCGACGGAACCTGACCCCGATTTCAGTTTAAGCACCGAAATCACGGAGCGAGAATTAATTTGAAGGTTAGGATGAACTGCCGAAAAGCTGTTGCACCCAATTTGGCTGACACAGATGTCACATTTAATGTGTAAAGACATCCCCTAAAGGGATTTTTGGCGCACCCCAATAGTTTACGAGATATCGAATTTGTTTGGGTTTTTCGCTTGTTTGTGTTTTCGGGTTTTTTGTTTGTTTGGGTTTGTTTGTTTGTATTTAGGTTTGATTGGATTACCCCTGTGGTATAGATATACGTGGGTCATTTGACAAGTACCTAGCCTCACCGCTAGATGGTGTCACTATTGCAAGAGAAATACACTATAGTGTAGTACCGTCTTGTAGACGGCTACTGACAAAATTTCAGCCGGATCGGACTTGTAGTTCTCTTTTGAGAGCGTGTGAAAGCAAGTGTGTCCGTTGATTTTTGAAAGAATGGAGAAAGAACAATATCGGTCGGTGATTCGATTCTTGTTTTTGGAAGGGAAATCGCGCAGTGAAATTAAAGAGCGCTTGGATGCAGTGTATGGGGATGCTTCTCCTTCGATGGCGACCGTTAAATTTTGGTATAACGAGTTTTAACGTGGTCGTACGTCGGTTTTTGATGATCCACGCCCAGGTGCTCCAAAAACAGCCACTACGGAGGAGAACGTGACAAAAATACACGATATCGTTTTGTCAGACCGCCGATTAAAGGTGCACGAGATAGCTGTGATAGTAGGCATCTCAGAAGAACGCGTGTGGCATATCCTACATGAGACTTTGGGCATGAGGAAGCTGTCGGTAAGGTGGGTGCCGCGTTTGCTGACTGCAGACAACAAGCGCATTCGTGTGACCACTTCAGAGCAGTGTTTGGAGCTGTTTAATCGCAATACAAAAGAGTTTTTGCGTCGTTACGTGACCGTCGACGAAACATGGATTCACTGGTATACTCCAGAGACCAAGGAGCAGTCAAAACAGTGGACCTTACCCGGTGAACCTGCTCCAAAGAAGGCGAAGACGGTCCCGTCGGCTGGAAAGGTGATGGCCACTGTTTTCTGGGATTCTCAAGGTGTGATTTTTATTGACTACTTGGAGAAGGGCAAGACGGTCACGGGACAGTACTACGCCGAACTATTGAGCCGATTTAACGCCGTGTTAAAAGAAAAACGGCCCCATTTGTCGAGAAAGAAAGTGCTTTTCCACCGTGATAATGCACCTGCTCACACCTCCGCGCTCGCCACGGCTAAATTGGTCGAATTACGCTATGAACTGCTGCCCCATCCACCGTATTCTCCAGATTTGGCTCCGTGCGACTTTTTTTTGTTTCCGAATCTAAAAAATTCACTCGCCGGGAAGAAATTCCACTCCAATAACGAAATAATCGCCGCCACGGAGGCCTATTTTGCAGACCAAGAGATAACATTTTTTTCAACGGGGTTAAAAAAATTGGAACTCCGCTGGGCCAAGTGTATTCAACTAAAAGGAGACTACATTGAAAAATAAATTTTATTTTTAGCAAAATTTTGGTGTTTTCATTTGTAGGCTAGGTACTTATCAAATGACCCACGTACTTGCAGGCACTAGCCACCAGTGAAGTCGGAGGAGTATCGGAATATCGATCGGCCGTGGCGAGCGATATAGATATACTCGTCCGGGCTAAAAAATAAACATTAAACTGCGATTTCTCGTGAACTATTGGAATGCGCCAAAAATCCCTTTGGGGGATGTCTTTATATATTAAATGGAACATCTGTGCAAAATATCAGCCAAATCGGGTGTAACAGCTTTTCGGAAGTTGATCCGAAGGTTATATCGTATTGTAAGTTATATATTTAGGTTAACGATTAAACTGTGTGTTCCATATGCTTGAAACAACTGATTTCCTTTATTAAATGCATACCCATAAACACGTCACCGAGAAAAAAAAAGAAAGAAGTTGAGTCAAGTCATAATCAAGAGCACCACTGTAACGTTGAATCAATTCATAACTAAGGGCATACACCACTGTGCCGGGCCGGAAAAGGTAGTTTTTCGTGATTTTTTGTTATCTACTAGATTATTTATTTGGGATTTAAAAAAGGATCTTATTAAGCATAAATTGAACTTATTAGGCGTAATTATATTTTTTAAATAAAAAATTGTCAACGTTACTGAGGTATAATAGAGCCTCTGTATAAATAATTAGTCTAACGGCCAGATCGATAACTTGACAATGGTCGGTCTAAAAAATTAAAATAAAAAAGTTTTATAATCCATATGCAAAATGTGGTTGCCCTTGTAGAGAGCCGTTTCTCGAGAAAAAAAATTCCAAAATGGACGGTGTTAAAAAAACATGCAATTGTGACGACATTTTCACTTATTGTATATCCGGGGCTTAAGAATACTAAACAAAATACAAACAACATTTCAAACAAACAAAAAACGTTTGTTGTTTGTTTGAAATGTAGTATTTTCAAGCCCCGTTGCAACGACAGCTACTGCAATTACGGAAATTTTAGTTTTTTTTTCGAAATTTAGAGAACGATTTAGTTCTCACTAAATCGTCTGTTTCTTGGTCAATTTTCAATTTTTTAACTTCAATTTCTTTTCGAATATATTTGAATATGTATACTTTGGCATACATAATTTGCTATGCATCAGCTAAATGCAATACGACACGTGACCCGAAACCGCAACTTTTCGATATTGCAACGAGTTGTTTGGCTCTCTTGCAAAGTCGTCCGACAGTCACATAGACCGAATTGCAATACTAACGACGATATGTCAAAATCGTCCAAGGCTGTGTAATCGAGCTTCTACCGTACACCAATCTAAATATATTTCCATAAAAAAATTATTTCCTCTTCTAACGTGCGCGTACTCACACAAAAGCGGCAAATTTAATTGCTCCCGTACAAAGTATAACACGTAACGGACACACGGTATCCTCGGCGATATCCCCGCGAGGTTTGTCGAGATTAGCGATCGATAGTACGGTACTCTCGATTTTTCTCATTCCTCGCAGTTATAGGTATGCCAACGAGCAAGCGAACCAACCGATTTCCACACACACATACACACACACGCAGAGTCCTTCGTTCGCCAATGATCTTCTCAATTGATCGGCGGCGTGTAATTATTCGTATTTTGCGGAATCCTCGAATGAAGCCGCAGCTGTATTTTCCATTGATCTCGATGATCTTGCTGATCGACGTTTTTCCGCCATTTTTCAATTACCATACTTACTCGAACTTGAAAATCCACCGGAAGATTAATTCCGCTAAGTAGAATCGATGCGAGTAAAATGGATTAGTTACGGGACCGCGTTTCTCCGTGCTGAAGGAAAAAATTACCGTGCGCGTTGATTAATTGCTTGCGCGGTAGGAATCTGTTTGGAAAGGAATAGCCGGAAGATCACACTTCTACGTGTACTACATGCGAATACGTGCAAAATAATATGTAGGTATATGAAAAACCCTTACCGACACTGGTAGATGGGCGGTCGGGGTTCGGCTCCAGCGGTCCTTCGAGTTAAGCAGCGTTGTGCATGGCCGATACTCGGAGCGGTGACCGCTCAGCCCTGCACCAGCTAGCTACCGGCATGTTTTATTACTACTTTTGGTTGGTACATGGTATGTTTCCTTTTGTTAAGGCGTTACCCCCACTTGTAGCGCAAAAAAAGGCCTTTTTCATGAATTTTTTAAAAGAAAACTACGAAACTTTTTTAATCGATCAATATACCATCTTAAAGAACACATCTTGAAGAACTTTCAGTAATTTTTTTATTGAAAAATATTACATTGTTTAGTGGCAAATGGCCGTCAATGAAATAATGTTTTTATATACACGGTTTGCGGTGACCAACATTGCGGCGAAGTGGAACATTGGAAAAAAAAATGCGGATGGATTTAGTCAAATATAAGTATAAACTAGTCTTTAATCGAAGGATTTTAAAAAATATTCATTTTTCACAAAATGGCGGACAGTCAAAGTTAATGGTTCGATTTTAACGAAAAAATCGAACGATTAAAGACTACATTTTTATGTATTAAATAAGCCTGCAAAATTTCAAGAAGATCGGTTCATTAGTGTTCGAGTAATCTTGGTCACCGACTTCAGAAATGCCATTTTGAGAAAAACGCGTTTAAAGTTTCAATTTCACAACGGATTCTTCTCTTTCAACGCTCATATCTCAGTCAATTTTGTTCGGATCGACTTGAAATTTTCAGGACATATTCTCAGATACTTATACTTCAAAAAAATGCAATAAAAAAAATCGATTTTTTCAAAATCGCAAGTGGGGGTAACCCCTTAATCTTTAAAAATGGCGAAGGTAAGGCACCGTCTTCTAAACGGGTTGCGGCGGATATTGTCAGACGGCGTGACACAAAGCTACGGCGGGATTAATCTGACATAAAAACGACGAATATTTTTCTTTCGTTAACACTCATACGCTGAATATGAACCAAGAAAAAGTGAGAAATATTGGAAATCGATTAAATCGTACGCTTTGAAACAAAAAGATTGAATTTTCCGAAAAAAATGGCTACATTAGGCAATAAAAAAAATACTTTTATTTTAATTTTCACATACATTTATCTAACCTTATTGTTATATGCAATAAGGTTAGAAAGCTTTATACTAAATTTCATCAGAATCGGTCAATTCGTCACGCTAGTTTTGAAAATGCAGTTTAGAAGACCGTGCCGTATCTCCACCATTTTCAAAAATTAATTTAAAAAATACCATTTAACAGCCAAAAGTAGTAATAAAACATACCCTAAGTCTCAAAAATAGTGAAAAAATCTTTACTTTAAAAAAAATCATGAAAACCAGAAAAAAATTCCTCGCTTAAAAGCGTCTCCCCCCTTAACACACTATGTCATATTGACCCGAACAAATTTGAAATAAAATCCTCACTTTCACAAAATTGAAAGTTTTCAATAATTTTTTACAACTCAATTTTATATTTTCCGAATTTTAATTATTGAGATATTTAAAAGAAATGTTTAAAGTGTATCCCGGATTTTGTTCAATAAAAACCGACCGAAGGGTTGTTAAGTGCAGGTGAATGAAGTATTATCCGGGTCAAATTGACCCAGTGTTTCAATGCCGTGGCGAAATATGAGCGTGTCAAGGAACGGTTAAGGCTTTTCGTATATAACCAAGTGAAAATACATCCCGATGTACTGGTAAAATTTCATGCCAAGTTACCGAACTTTTAACGAAAAATTACGGCTCTATAAACGGAAATATAAAGATTCCGCAACGCCAATAAAAACAGGAGGTCACCGAACATTTCAAGAAAATATTAATGATAAAGCTTAGAGAAAAATATAACTAGCAGAAGAATTTTCGTAGCCTCGACATTTCAGAAAAAATGTCTAAATCGACTAAATGTGCGCGAAATGTTTTATTTCAGTTTATCTTTAGGAATAATAATTGATTGTGTGTTATTTTTATTAAGCGCCACTGTAATTTACTAATGATTCAGAAGGTCCCCCCTCATTTTCCCCCAAAATACGGCCCTCCGCGAAAGGAATACCTTAAGACGTCTGTGGACGAAACGGAAGTTAGGTTAGACGAGCGAAGTGGGGAAGGGTTCAATTGGAAAGGTCAATACGTGAAAACCCGCAAGGGTATACGTTGGAACTCAGGAAAAAATTAATATATTGAGAACAAACGTTCGTTGATTGCACAAAGTGTTTTTCCGGTATATTTATTATTTCATATAATTTACGCTCCGATCGTGATTTAAGGTAGTTCTGAAGGTACTCGTATGAGCCAAAAGTTTCGGTCGAAGCTTATAGTAACATCCAATGCCTATATGATGCTGTTGGTTGTAAATTTTTGACAGAGCTTGTACCCTCTATATGTCCCACACATTCGCACCTCATGCATAGATAGGTCTCATACTCGTATAGAGAACGGCGCTGTAATTGTAGCAACAGCGCGATTTTCCTGCAGTCATAGCGTTGAGCATCCTACGATCCGTATTTCGCAAAATATTTTGTGCAAATAAAAAAAGCGTGAAAATGTCAACCCAAATGCGATACAAAGGAAAGTTTACAAGAAAAAAAGCGCTTGCTAAAAGCCTGAAAACTGTGGCAGCCATGTGTCAAGCAAATGCGGCTAAACGCGATGAGAATAACCATAACCTCAACGATCAGCAACGAAAATTCGCTGTCGAAGGACGTCGGATCGTGGATTTACATCTTGCCGACAGTTTAAATTGTATTCGCTGTAACAAAGACAGATACATGCATAAATTGAACAAATTAAATTTGTTTACAGAATAAATTTATTTCACATCCGTCTCAGAATTACTAGAACTCGGGAAAAAAACATGCTTCGAGTTCCCAGACCACACGCCGATCAGCTGGCTGCAGCGTACACTGTTGCCATTCCGTTACAGATGGTTGGGCCCGAGTTCGGTGTGGAATCAAATGACCACTTTTCATAAGTCGATATCTCCGAAACTAAACGGTCAAAGTTTGTCATTTTTTTTAAATCAATCCCACAATAGTACTGCGTACACGTGTGTTTTTATTTTGAAATCCTAAGATCCGTTTAGAACCTATATCGAGAAATGCGAGCAAACTCCTATCGGTTTACGTATCAGGTATAGGGATCGCGAACAAAAATACCCATATTCAATTGCAATTATCTCATGAACTAAACGGCGAATTGAATTGAACTTTTGGGCATCAGTCCATAAAGGTCATATCTACACCATACTTAGATGTCAGCCAATTCCTAAGATTTTCCCAAAACTACAGAACTACCTTAGGGATGCGTGTTCTTTCCATCTCATCAGCTGGAGACAGAGAAAACACGTTTTACTGGTTCTCGGAAGGTCTCTCCGCGATATTAGCTGTCAAAGATTATTGGTCTGGCTTCGCGGGCTCGTATAGAAATCGCATGTTTGTACAACCCGGTACCATTTTAGACACGAACTCCTCGAATCTCCGAACAATATTTTGTAACCGTTCGCACGCGTTTCGAAGGACACCATCTTTGTGTATACGAACCTCTCAAACGCGGTGAAACTGATCGTCTATTCTACGCAACTGATCGATATATACGCATTACCGACGAAAAATTTGAACACTTGGTATTTCAAATTCAAATTTTCCCTGAAGACGACAAGTTTCAAATTTCAGGCAAAAAAGGTATAGTTCGAGCTAGTCATTTTGAACGATGAAAAAACAAGCCACTTCATCCTTTTTTCTCTCATTGTCTACTACTTTTTTTCCTTATTAGGTGACCTTGAACACGGTTGTATTTCGCGATTTTCCTAGCATGACAATTTTCGTTAAATAGCGACAGAAATTTCTCATCACAATCAGAAGAATTCGAAGAGCCCGAAAGTCTCTCTTTCGCCTTGAAAAAAATGTTTTCCCGATTGTTTCTCGTTTGCAAGAAAACATTTAAAAGAGAAAAAGTTCGACAAGATAAAAATCAAGCAGCTTAAAGTTAAAAAAAAAATCAATTCAAAATCCACAGCGTTCATAACGGTCCACCTATCCGACTATATTATTACTATCCTCATCTGCATGCACTCATTAAAAAAGTGAAATGTCCCCGCGATCTATTTTAGCGATGACATCACGTTATGCTTATAGTTGGCTCAAAGTTCAGGAAATATGAACATTTTTCCTCGTTTACGGTTCTTGCGTCGCGTGAACAAAAAAATTAAAAAAAAAACAGTATTGATCTCATCGAGCGACGAGCTCCGGAGCTCTGAGCATTGCAAAGTCCACTTTATTGCTTCGGTGCTAATAAAAAAAAATCTAAAAACAGGGATTAAAAACACACACACTTATCCAAATCACGAACCTACGAGAAACCGGAGACCGGTGAATCGCGCGTTACGACGTCGCGACGAGCTTGTACCGCGGTATCTTTCGTTTTATCTCGAGGGTCTTGTAAACGCGAAATTTGATTTGACGATGTTTTCATTGACGACGGGGTCTCCGAAAAGGAGTGAGGTAGACCGGATGTGGGGATGCTTCGGTCTCGATTTTCGGGGTTCAATACATACATATATATATACACATACCGGGTGTCCTATTGTAATCTTACACCTGATTGATCTCGAAAAATACTGCTTCTATAGAGTATTGAGTATAACAACACTTTTAGGATTCAAAGGGGGACGATAAAAAAAATCTTTTGTGGTCCACAAATAAAAATGGCGAAGTTAGATAGCCGACATGGTTTGTTAAAATGGAATCATGCATTTTTTCACCAAAACATTAATCAGGCCCAAACTAACAACTTTTGTAGGACATTTTTTCGATACCGTTAATAATTTTTAGGTTAGAATACCATTCTTGACTATTTTAGCTCTATCCAGAATGTACCACGAGGAGGTAAGGTCTTCAACTTCCCTAGTGTAAGTGTGCGTGAGTTTATTTGGGTTTGTTTGATAAGGGAAGTGACGAGCCGCAGAGACCTAGTCTTTGTTTGGGTTTGTTTGGGTTATCGAACAAAGCTAAACGAAACCCACATAAACTCACACTCACAGACAAACGCACACTTACACTAGGGATGTGAGGTCTTTACCTCCTCGCGGTCCATTCTCGATAGCGCTGGAAATAGTTAAAAATGGTATTCTAACCTAAAAATTATGAACGTCATCGAAATCCTTTCCCTACAAAAGTTGTTAGTTTTGGCCTGATAAATGTTTTGGTGAATAAAATGCATGATCCCATTTTGAAAGACGATGTCGACCATCTTAACGTCGCCATTTTGAATTTGGGGCGAAAACAGATTTTTCTTTAAACGCCCCACTTTGAACTCTAAACGTTTGAGTGTCCTTGATACTTGATCGGAGTAGTATTTTTCGAGATGAATCAGGTGTCAGATTAAAATGGGACACCCGGTATATATATATATACATTGTGGTGTACCCCAACCGGATCCCTGTGCAACCCGTTCGGATAGTGTCACGTGCCAAACTGGCCGTCTGGAGGGAAGAGGAGGCTAAAGGGACTGTATATGTCCTCTATCCTCATATGAATATGCATGGATGTGTGTGTACGCGTGTATATATAGGGTTGACTTTCGTAAATCGTACCTGTGCCTGAATCGGACGGCTCTGGTATTTCGCATGTCGCACCTCACCAGCAATTTCTTCATTTAGGGTTTGTGTTGTATATTTTGAAAAATCCAATAATCAATAGCACCGATCCTCTTTGTTCACAGTTCAAGGTATTACACATATATATTGCAAACGAAAACAAAAGTCCTTAGCGTGTGCGATTTAACCAAGGACACCCCATATGTATGTGGATGGAGGGGAGGGGGCAGTGACGGAACTGTAAATAGGGCTTTGCAATAGAATCATGGATCAATATTTAAGGCGTTACCCCCACTTGTAGCGAAAAAAAGGCCTTTTTTAGGAATTTTTTTAAAGAAAACTACAAAACTTTTTTAATCGATCAATATACCATCTTAAAGAACACATCTTAAAGAACTTTCAGTAATTTTTTTATTGAAAAATATTACATTGTTTAGTGGCAAATGGCCGTCAATGAAATAATGTTTTTATATACACGGTTTGCGGTGACCAACATTGCGGCGAAGTGGATCATCTGAAAGAAAAATGCGGATGGACTTAGTCAAATATAAGTATAAACTAGTCTTTAATCGAAGGATTTTAAAAAATATTCATTTTTCACAAAATGGCGGACAGTCAAAGTTAATGGTTCGATTTTAACGAAAAAAACGGCCGTTTTTTGGCTATAAAATGGGCATTTTTTTTTCGAAAAAAAAAAAATCGATCGATTAAAGACTACATTTTTATGTATTAAATAAGCCTGCAAAATTTCAAGAAGATCGGTTCATTAGTGTTCAAGTAATCTTGGTCACCGACTTCAGAAATGCCATTTTGAGAAAAACGCGTTTAAAGTTTCAATTTCAGTTTACACGAAGAAAATATTTTTTTTTGTAAACTTACATAGAGTCATCTATTCCGTGCCCATACAGAAGTATGGGCCCGGATACTTATACTTCAAAAAAATGCAATTAAAAAAAATCGATTTTTTCAAAATCGCAAGTGGGGGTAACCCCTTAATAGAAAAAATATAAATAAGATGGGAAGCCTTCTACTTTTATTTTTCAATCTACATATGAGACGGTCGGACTTTTGGAAACTGTTTATGAAATAACCAACAATTTGAAAAACAAAACGAAATTTTTACTTTTGTGTGTGTGTGTACGTGTGTGTTTTAAATTGAGACGTCTGTATAGGCTTGAAATTACACGAATACGATTTTTTCTCTTCTATACTTTTGTAGCCTAGGCTCTTAACTTTAAGGCGAGAAATCCCTTTAGGAGCGTGAAAAATAGGTATTTTTCGGGAATTTTTTTAGAGTAGATAAAATAATCTGATCATTTTCAAATTTGGACATGAGGTAATTATAACTGTCAAGTTTAAAAAAAATTGGGATGACCAACAAAATGGCGGCGTTATTAAGGGTCTTCGGACGCCTGTTTTCCGCGACATCGAAAAGTGCTGCAGTTGTCACTCTTTTTCTGTTGATCTGAAAAATATTTAATAGGTGTCATTCGTTTACTGACATATTCTGGGGAAGGATATACCTAAAAAATGATGAAAAAGTGCAAAATTGAAAATTTGGGAGCCTTTTTACTCCAAAGTTCGAATTTTCGACCATTTTTTCGACATATTTGACCCCAAAAAAATTATTTATTTACACGCTACCTTTCAAACTTTAGGTATATTCTTCCGATAATATTACTGAGAGTAACCTCCCAAAATTTCATCCAAATCGGTCGATAACTTTTTGAGTTACAACACGAGCAGTTTTTGAAAAAGTAGTTTCGAGATAATCGCGTTTAAAGTTTCAACATGTGACTCGCTACCTGACCGCATGCTGTCCCCGCGCTCTAGACTATATGCGATAACTCCGCAAATATTCAATATTTCGAGTTTTCCTTTGGTCGGTATATTCTTTGGGTATCATACTGTCGAAATATGTAAAAAAATCGATTTTTTGGGAATTCTAAAGGGATTTCCCGCCTTAATATGCAACAAAAATTTTGTGAAAATCCAAAAATTGACCGTGTTATGACGATTTTGGTGAAGGTTATAGTCGCCCACTGCGCTACGGCAAATCGCCCCGCTGCGATCTACCTCTTTTTCTTTTGCATTTATTTCGAAACAGCGTTTTATGAAACGGTGTAAGTGGGGGCCGGGTTGAAATTCCGAACTTTGAATGCTCCGACGGTTTAAAATTCCGAATTTTAATGTTCCGACATTCAAGATGGGGCCGGGTTGAAATTTCGAACTTTGAATGGTCAGAACGCTCAAAACTCCGAAAGAATAGTACCCCGAAAGATCAAAACTCCGGAAGAATTTGACACGAAAGACCAAAACTCCGACAATCTCAACACCGTCAAAATAATTCGGCTATGGAATTTGTTCAATCTTTCGAAATTTTCAATAAATCGACGAATTATTTCAAGAATTTTTTTTTATTAAGAAGTGATTTTGCGGCAATCTTGAAATTTGTCTAGACAATGTTACACGTTCTACATCATTTACAGTCAACTGTGTAGAATTTCGCTGACATGATCTTGACATGAGGGGTCGGTTGAAATTCCGCACTTTGAATGCGCCGACGGTTTAAAATATCTAGTTTCAATGTTCCGAAATGACAAGGCTCGTCAAGATTATGCCATCGAAAGTCTACACAGTTGACTGTAAATGATGTAGAACGTATAACATTGTCTAGACAAGTTTCAAAATTGACGTAAAATCACTACTTAATAACAAAAATTCTAAAAAAAAATTTCCATAGCCGAATTATTTTGACGGTGTTCAGATTTTCGAAGTTTTGGTCTTTCGTGTAGAATTCTTTCGGAGTTTTGATCTTTCGGGGTAGTATTCTTTCGGAGTTTTGAACGTTCTGATCATTCAAAGTTCGGAATTTCAACCCGGCCCCTGTAAGTGGTATGACAGTATCAATTCGTTCGATTCACTTCAAATTCTGACGAAACACAGTTTCGTGAACGTGTAACATTTTCCATCGTACGTCCGAATGATTTTTCGACATGTTTGCCCCTTCGTTAACAACCCATAATTAAAGTTGTTTTTCTTTGTCGAAAAACGTACTTTTTTCTACAGCTTGTCATTTATGTAATTTGCAAAATGTCAAAAAAGTATCCTGCCATACGAAAATTGAATTATCGTAATAAAACGACATTTTTTATTGTTCATTTCGGATCGCCCTAATTGCAAAAATCACCCACAGCCATAGACCACGCAGAAACGGCCACACTTCGTTTAAATAATAATAACTCAACTGTTCACCAGTATTTTTCCATTAAAAAAAACCCCGAACCTGCCAAGACTATGTATTAATTATGTGTAAAATTTCGACCTCGTCATCCCAATACTCTCCACAGAAAAAAGTCTTGGAAATCGACCGGTTTTTTTTAGCCCCAGGCTTATGCAGACCCTGAGATACTCCATAGGTTGAGCCAAGAACATTATCATCGTCTAAGGAATTGACGTTGAATTTTCGCAAGTTGTATTTATATCTATGTGACTAATATCCCAAAGCTTTTTTCGAATCTCTTCGAGACACAAATGCTGAAAGCCGCGCTGCTCCCCGCGCGAAATTCACCTCGCTCGTCGCTTGCATATCGTTACTGGATGCGCTTATACACAGTCCCCGGTCGACTCTTCCTTCTGCACCGTAAGAGAATCCACGCCGTGAGAGCAAACCAGCTCCTTGGTGAGCCCTACGGTGAATCAGTCCTTTGTGGCTGGCGAGCTCTCAGGGTCAACCACTTTTCGTCCTGCTATACACACACTCGCAGCATACCCATGCACATATACATGAACACACACTCGAACAGTATGGGAAGTACATCTACAGGGTTGCTACTCGAGGATCTTTACTAACCGCTTCGTCGCGGCAGAATCTCGACTCATTCATTCAAAACTAAAGGAAGAAAAAGAAACATCTCTTCGGTCCAATCATCGTGATCGGGAAGTTTCCTGATCACGATGATTGGGTGCGGTAAAAAAAAACACTTTTCTCGAATATCGCCTGTCCTTCGAAGACCTCGTATCCTTGATATCGACCTTCGTTCCTGTTTTTCAAGGTGTTTGTTTTTAAATCCGTAATCAAAAAATAAGAATGACGACTACGCGCAGGTGCAATATGATTGAAAATGGGTTGACATCGGATGGAGCGCTAGAAATGTATCTTCGGAAAGACATCCACGGGAAGTGGCGCGAAAATAATATCAAAGTGTACAGGATATTTAGATTTGGGGCGGAATAGCGAAAATCGGCGTATATGTGTACGTAAATATAAAAAGTGTTGCAAATCATTTCTTTATGGATATATATACATTTTTGTGTGGAACAAAATAATTTTAAATATTCAATATAATACGACAATTATGACATTACATTCTATAATTAAATTAAATAATACGGTATATATATATCTATGTATATATATATATATATATATATATATATATATATATATATATATATATATATATATATATATATATATACCGTATTATTTAATTTAATTATAGAATATAATGTAATAATTTTTTTATATATTGTATGTATTTATATATGCATATCATATATTATCATATATTTTAATATAAATATTATTAGAATTAATATATAATATAATATTAATATTATATAAAAAAAGAACCGGTGCGATGGTCTAGTGGTTAGCGTGCTCGCCACTAAACCAGCGGACCGGGAGGTCCCGGGTTCGAATCCCAGTCGCGTACATTTCGTCGTGAAATGTTTTTCTTCGGCATTTCGCGGCGAAATAAGACTAGTTCCACGACTGGGGAGCGAACTCGATGACCGGCTGTATTGGTGTAGGTTTTCCGCAGTTTCCCTATACCCATGACAGAAATGTCATGATGAATATAATACAGAGGGGGAAGTCGGCTGCGGCCGCAAGAGGGGGGAACAGGGAGAAAGATGGAGAAAAAAGGAGTAAACAGTAGAGGAACGAAACGGGGGAAAGAATAGGTAACAAACGCGAAAAGCGTGTACCTAAGGAAAAACCAATAAAAAAATATATATAAAAAAGTATAATACGAAATATATATATTTATATACATCGTGTAAATATATATATATATATATATATATATATTTATTTATTTATTTATTTATTTATTTATAAATACACTGCTGGTTAAAAGTTTTCGGACACTTCCGATAATTCCAAAACTGTCGATCACTGGATAATTGCCAAATAATGTCAGAATAATATAATTAATATCATTTATTATTTTACGAAGATACTATATACCTCTATATAATGAATTACGTTAATCTAATATAATTTTGAATTCATCTGAAGTGTACGAAAACTTTTGACCGGTAGTGTATATTTCGTATTATGCGTTTTTATATTGTACTAATATTATATTGTATAATTATTATAATATTTATATTATATCGTATATTATTATAACATATTATTTTGGATATTCTGGGGTTCGAGTAGTTTGAAAAATGATTAGTTTGCTGATTCGTTTGAAAAATATACTTTTCCACTGTGTAAATTATCTCGATCAAGATAATTCCGGAACAAAATGATAAAAAAAATATATTTATCGCCCTTTCCGTTCTCTCTCTCTCTCTCTCAACACATGCACACGAGTACATATGCTAACACACGAATACACGCGAGCGAGCAGCAGTCGTTCCTCGGGTCTCGGAGAGATGATTCCTCTCTGAGGTTCCTTCTCACGAGAAACGCCGCTTTGCACGTCGCCTCCGGGGCGAGTCTTCTCTCGGACCCCCAAACGCGCATCTCGCGAGTCTCTCGCTCCTTTTCGTTTTATCCTTTATTTTCTTTATTTTTTCTTTCCCTTCGTTATTTTTTTGTTTCGTTCTTTGCCTTTTTTGTTCTTTCGGCTCTCGAATCCCAGAGGCTCGACGAGTCGCGCTGCATTGGCGTGCAACGCATCCAGGATATACGTACGAGAGTTGAGAAAAGAAGGCAAAAAAAATTGAACGCGAAAGAGAGCGTGATACGGCCGACTTCCAGGATGCCGCGAGACTCGGTGGAAAGCCGTGAAGGTGCAGGAAGACCGGGGCGAGGATATCGCAAAAAAACGAAAAAAAGAAACATAGGAAAAAAAAAGACGGCAACCAAGACAAAACATCGTCTGGGAACTAAACGAGCGAAGCCCCGAAATCTCGCAGGTTATCCCCCGCTATGTATATCGGTTCGCCATGACTCCCGGGATGGCGTAAACCTTGTAAAGAGTTTGTGGTACCCTGAAACATAATAATGTGTATATATATGAGGTATTCCACGCGAATCTGGTGGACTTTTTCCCTGACCCCCGCCAATTCGATTTATTTATTTTTATCTGATTCTACACTCTGACTCTAAGAGACACCCTGAATTTTTTTACATTTTTCGAAACAAGCCCGTCAAAAAAAAAATTCTCCGAAAAAACGGCCCGATTTAAAAATCTGAAAAAATTTCCAAAAATGCTTGATTATATGTAAACATTTTCAAGCTATCACCCGCAGTGGAAGTATGATTTTTTCTGTGCTTTCCGAGCAATTAGGGTAAAAAAAATCCGAAAAAATTCAAGATCCGCTTACTTCGGGCGGATACTTAAATATTTTGATACCCACAATGAATTGTTTTGACCATTTTTCAATAACCAAATCACAATCATGGACCTTGAACAGTTAGCAGTCATTTTTGCGGAATTTTTAAACGTTCATCGTTCAGACAGCACTTAAAAAATCATACTTTTACTGCGGGTGATAGCTTGAAAATTTTTACATATAATCACGTATTTTTGGGAATTTTTTCAGATTTTGAAATCGGGGCGTTTTTTTTCTGAGAATTTTTTTTTTTACTAAGGGTTGTTTCGTAAAATGTAAAAAATATTCAGGGTGTCTTTTAGAGTCAATGGAATCTGATTTTAAAAAATTAATCGAATTGGCGAGGGCCAGTGAAAAAGGCCACCGGATTCACGTGGAATACCAGATATATACACACGCACGCACGCACGCACGCACGCACGCACACACACACACACACACACACAGGGTTATGTTAATGATATTATGTTGATGATATTTCTTAAAAAATAGCATAACACAAGAGGTAAACGAGTTACTACCTAATTTTGGGAAATTTTTCAAAAGTCATACCTGCCATGATAACTCGAAATCCTTAGGCTTTGGACTAAGGTAACCTAGGTTAGATATGTTCCGTACGAGGTGACCTATCACCTCCTTAAGGCTTCGCATCGACCTTCCTAACACCCTGTATACATAGGCATATATATATGCCTAGCATATAGACATATATATACAATACCGCCCAAAAATTTTCGGACACTTCAGCTCATTGTAAAACTTTGGATGACTTTCGATAATTGCAAAATGATATTAGAACAATATAATTCATCATACAGAGCTATATAGTATCTTCGTAAAATAATAAATAAAATGAATTATGTTATTCTAAAATTATTTGGCCAGTGATCGAAAGTTTTGCAATTATGTGAAGTGTTCGAAAACTTTTGGCCGCCAGTGTGTATGACTACGTGCGTGCGCGTACGCACATAGATCGTTCAGTTAGTTCACTCTCCCACGTAATTTGACAAACGTAATTCCGGATTCTCCAAGTCGAAGGCTTTCTCGTTGTTTTTTTTCCACCTCGATCTTTTCGTTTCTGGTCCCGTAGGATAATCGCCCTCAATATGTAATTTCCCATAGGTGTATAATTCTCGTCGAAAACACATTACAGATGGGATAAATTATGAGATTTTTGGGCCCACCGATAGCCTCGTCTCGATCAAGCCGATAATTGCATTTAAAGAGAAAATAAAATGGCGCTACGCGATCGCGTTGAAAGTTCGACGGATAGTCTTCGATTCGGGAGGCTGATGCAGGAAATTGGTTAGCTCTTTTTTTCACGCTCACGTCGTTTTCTCGTTGGGATATTTTTTTCGGCCACTTTTCGGAGCGCTTGCAAACGGACCTGAAATACAACGAGAAAACTGGAGTACCGATCGAGCAGGCGTGCGAAAAAAATATCGCGTTACGTTACCGATCTTTCGGCAGGTTATCAACATGGCGCCCTAATTCTGTCTCTTTTTGGGCTTTTTTTCTTGGGATATTTTTTTTCTGCCACTTTTTGGAGCGCTTGCAAGTGGACGTGAAATACAACGAGAAAAATGGAGTACCGATCGAGCAGGCGTGCGAAAGAAAAATCGCGTTACGTTACCGATCTTTCGGCAGATTATCAACATGACGCCCTAATTCTGCCTCTTTTTGGGCGTTTTTTTCTTGGGATATTTTTTTTCTGCCACTTTTTGGAGCGCTTGCAAACGGACCTGAAATACCACGAGAAAAATCGACTACCGATCGAGCAGGCGTGCGAAATAAAAATCGCGTTACGTTACCGATCTTTTGGCAGATTGTCAACATGGCGCCCTAATTCTGGCCCTTTTTGGGCTTTTTCTTCTTGCAGATCCTCGAACGTACATGTGATCATTGGACGGCGATTCAGTCGATCGGCCGTAGAGCGATAGATTGGGGGAAGAATACAACGATTGGAGGGGAATAAAAAGACGACTGTGCACGTGAACGAAAAAGCGGAATAATTCGTGGCCATGTCGGATACCGAGGGCGAGGACAACCCGGCGTTCACGAACGACGACGAGTGCCCGAGTCAAAGTGCACTGGAGAACAGCAACACCGAGAGTCTCCAGCAGGAGCAACGCGCCAACAATTCCACGAGCAAGGATCAGAATAGCAAGACGATCGAGGCTTCGAACAACGAGAATGCAAATCGTGAAAAATCCTTCGTGCCTCAGCAATCCGTCGAGCCTCTTCGAAACGGCGGTACGGAGACGAATTCGTACAAGACCGAGACTAGAATCGAACTTCCGGCCGATAGCGACGCCAAGAGAAGTCTCGTGTCGCCGAATGGCGGCGCTAAAGTTAACGGTGTCAATGGCAATGGGAACAACAACGATGCGAGCTTTCTCAACACGAGCACCACCACCATTCAGACGAACGGTAAGAGATACTTACCGCATCACAAAACGTTTTGCTATGTTGGATTGGACACGTGTCCGTTAGATTGTTTGATTCTTCCATTAACGTTGCCCCGTAGAAAGCGCGAGGATCGCCTCGTATCTTAATGTTAACGAGGCTCGTGTGAAAATATATTACGATTCTCTGGAATTATTCAGCACACTTTTACGGAAACATACATACATGCATATATTCGTATAATGATGTAACAAATAATTTGTGATTGATATGATTACTTGATTACTATTACCAATTTATCTAAACAATTTGAGTCCTTAGGCCGCTCCAGAGCCCGAAAAAAATAGGCTTTTTGGGGATTTTTTTCAGAAAAACTACAAAATAAATCGAGATTACAAAAAAGGGTGTTTATCATACATATCAGTGACTGTATACAATAATTTTTTTGAAGCGATTAATTTCAAAATGGCGGCTGTGCAGCGTTTATCTCAAAACTGCATTTTTTAAGTTGGCCGGAAACATAACTCAGACAATTTTCAACCGATTCACTTGAAATGTTGAATATATCTTGAAAAATACATTGTCTATGGAAGTACGTAGGATTTTTTTTTATATTGCATAGTTCATTTGTTTTTAACAATTATCTGACAAAATTTGTCACTTTCCAAAAATTTGCCTAAAAAATCGTCAGATAATTGTTAATAATAAATGAAGTATGCTATATGAAAAAAAAATCCTACGTACTTCCATAGACAATGTTTTTTTCAAGATATATTCAACATTTCAAGTAAATCGGTTGAAAATTGTCGGAGTTATGTTTCCGGCCAACTTAAAAAATGCAGTTTTGAGATAAACGCTGCACAGCCGCCATTTTGAAATTAATCGCTTTAAAAAAATTATTGTATACAGTCACTGATATGTATGATAAACACTCTTTTGTGTAATCTCGATTTATTTTGTAGTTTCTCCACTTGGGAATTATGGGATTTAAGACAATATATTAAGAAAGGCAACTTGTTACCATTTTCATTTTTAATTAACTATTTTTTAAGATTTAAAATAAAAATCGTTGGCACTCGGAGAATGGTCGTCAGTTGGTTGCTGGGCCTCGAGAAATATCGGACTTAAGACAAAATATTAAAAAGAAAAAAGGTTGTGCTTTTTCATTTTTGATTCGCTGACATTTTTCCAGATTTCTTTTTCAAAACTTTGTTTACCGTGATTTTTTCCCAAATAACGAGGCGCTTTCTTCAACCCTTTATCACAAATCCAACACCACACAACTTTCGACTCTTGGACTTTCTTTTTAACGAGTTTTTTTTTTAATCGAGAAAAGATTCTCCAAGTTTCACCGAAATTTAACAAAAAATCTAAAAATATTGTAGTTAATTAAAAATACAAATGTAAACAAAATTTCCTTCCTTAATATATTGCACTAGGCCCCATAATTCCAAAGTGGACCCTCTCCACTCATCAAAGTTCCAACCAAAAATGGTGAAATAAATGTCCAAAAAAGATTCTGAAAAAATCCTAGCCACTCCAGTGTGAACCCGTGCAACCTTTTACCCTCTTGACATTTCCTCTGAAACCCTATAGTTCTTCGATGAGAAGAATAAAAGATGGCTTTTTTCTCGAAAACTAAAAAAAAAAACAATCGTAGTACATTTGTGGGATCGATTCGGAAAGGTATTACGAGGCATCGGAATTTTTCCATTGGACGTCACTTTTCGGGCTACTCTGTAGAGATGTATGCATATAGCAGCCTCTTGGAGAGAAGTAGATAAAAATAATATTTGAAAGCATTGAAGAGGGTCACCATTCTTCTATGTACCTACATACACACTCACACACATACACGTACGTACACGCAGCACCCAACTCCGATCGATCACTTCAAATAAAAACTTAAAGTGACAGGGAGAAAGAGAGAGAGAGAGCTTTGAAAGACTGCGCGAATGTCTCTCATGGAGACACAAGAAGTCGTTCGAGGTCGGTGAAATTCCGCGATAGGCAGGCTGGCGTTAACGTTGCTGAGACACGTGTCTCAACTATATGGGAAAAGTACATAGCATGGAGAACGTGCGTTCACTGCGGCGGCCAACTACGATGAAAATCGGCTCGAATTGCGACGAAAGAATTTGTTACTACCGAATTTCGCGGAAAAATCGCCGAAATCAAAGATAAAATAATAACGTGGAGACACTCCGGACATTAATCAGAACGCAACATGTGCCCACGTAGTCCAATAAAAAGAGACGAAAACGCAGCACTTTTGAGCGTAGAATATGAATTTTTGACTGAAGGTGGGTGGTTGCCTACTGAAAGGAACCCCAATAAAATGTTGCCCCTCAACTCGCCCTAACCCCAAGAAATAGGGGTTGAAAACTTAAAAATCGCCGTATCTCGATAATTAATATCCCGATCGAAAAATGTTTCAAACAAAAATTGTTTGGAATAATAAAATTCGTATAAAGTTATGTGACGTCCAACCCCCTATCTTTGAAAATAGCGGCACAAAAACGATTCAAAAAATTCGCTGCATCCTGGTCTCGGTCAGTGGTCCTGTCGTGTTTTTGTGCCGCTATTTTCAAAGATAGGGCATTGGACGTCAGATAACTTTATACGCATTTTATTATTCCAAACAACTTTTGTTTAAAACATTTTTCGATCGGGCTATTAATTATCGAGATACGGCGATTTTTACGCTTTCAACCCCCATTTCTTAGGGTTGGGGCGAGTTGAGAGGCAACATTTTATTGGGGTTACTTTCAGTATGCAACCATCTACCTTCAGTCAAAAATTCATAGGACGTCCAACCGTCTATCTTTGAAAATAGCGGCACAAAAACGATTCGAAAAATTCGCTGCGTCCTGGTCTGGGTCAGTGGTCCTCTCGTGTTTTTGTGCCGCTATTTTCAAAGATAGGGCATTGGATGTCAGATAACTTTATACGCATTTCATTATTCCAAACAACTTTTGTTTGAAACATTTTTTGATCGGGCTATTAATTATCGAGATACGGCGATTTTTACGTTTTCAACCCCTATTTCTTAGGGTTGGAGCGAGTTGAGGGGCAACATTTTATTGCGGTTACTTTCAGCATGCAACCATCTACATTCAGTCACAAATTCATATTCTACACTAAAAAGTGCTGGGTTTTCCTCTCTTTTACCGGACTACACGAAATTACGAATCGTTCAACGCATACAACGATCGTTATAGAGATCGGTAGCGATAAAAAAGAAAGACCGGCATCGTGGAAAGTATCCGGCGCTTTTTTTGTTCGATTTCTGCTCTCCCTCTCTCTCTTTCTCGCTCGCTCGCGGTCTCCTTCTGGTGTGCACTGTATCGTGTTCGATAAGGGTCACACAGGAAGCGAGCCTCGCAAGTTTCTCCCGAATACCCGAACCTGCTTTGCCCGATCCGTAGCTTGCGGGATCGGACGAAGTGACCTTGATCGCGCCCGCAAACTACATAAATACACAGACACACACACACGCGTGTATTCTTGCAAGTGCAGGTGTGTGAAAAATTTAAGAAATCTGTCCTGTTGACCCACAGACGGGAAAAAGGAGCAGATCGAGGCCGTGAATCTCGAGCTCGTCTCGATGAGGCCCTACACCGGCAACAATCTACAGACGAAGGGGCAGGAGGCGTGCGAAGTCCCGACCGATCCTTACGAGGAATACTTCGTTCCTGTCAACGAGCACCGGAAGTACATGAGGTAACAAAAAAAAATTGGATATCGGTAACGCAAGTTCACGAAGCTTTGTTTTTTCTTTCAATATTCTCCATTGAATCAATCTCGAGTTCTCGCAATTGTTCCCACCACGCCTCTCACTCAGCCAACCAATTTGCGATCTTACATTAGGTGTACAACTTAGTTCGGTCCGTTTTCAAAAGATTGCTCTAGGTGCTATAAATGGTCGACGGCAACAGCTGATTTTTGTTGTATCGTGAAGTATCGACATCTCTTAACGAAATATCGTTTACAGACCTTTGAGTTTTGCGCATCAAGTCTAATTTTGACTGCGGTGAAAATGTCGAATTTCGACCCAAAAAAGCACCATTCGCGGGAAGTGTTGATTTTCTGTTTCAATTGGAAGAGAAGTGCAGCTGATGCCCACCGAATGCTTGTGAGACTATCACGGGAGACTTCTACAGGCAACAATTGATCCGTTTAAAGCGAGCTATAGCCGAAAAACGCCCAGAATATGCGACCAGACACGAGTCCATAACCTTTCAACATGACAACGCTCGGCCTCACGTTGCTATTGTGGTTAAAAACTATTTGGAAAATAGCGGGTGGGAAATTCTGGCTCACCCGCCTTACAGCGCAGACCTTGCCCCTTCCGACTACCATTTGTTTCGATCGATGCAGAACGCTTTGACTGGAATGCGCTTCACGTCACAACAGGGTATCAAAAATTGGCTCGATTCATTCTTGGCTTCAAAAGATGAACGCTTCTTCCGCGACGGAATTCATAAATTACCAGAAAGATGGAGAAAAGTAGTGGCTAGCGATGGACAATATTTTGATTAATGTATTAATTCATTTGATCATTCAAATAAGTGCGTATTTTAAGCGAAAAAATTGACCGAATTATGTTGTACACCCAATACATCGGCACAAGTGAACAAGTCACCAGGCAACACGTGTTGTCTTTCACGTACGTGCAGACGTCACAAATCCATGGGGCGCTATCGAATGTAGGGAGCACATATTGCGCACGTCATCCTCCCTACGGTCCTAGGAAATAACGTGGATTCAACCATGAGTGGTGAAACTCCACGACTCATTCCCTAGAATTCCGATTCCATTGGGCCACGAGGTCCCACGAGGACTCAGCGGTCGAGTCTGCACGAGCGCTTTGATCGGTAAACTACAACGGAACCCGACCATTCGGGAAGCAGCGAAAGAATAGAATACGTCAAGACGAGGAACATCAATTTCCAAATGACTACCGGGAGCGTCGTCTCGTTTCGACTTTCGACGATCACTCCTACTTCGTTCTGTCAATTCGGACGCTTATGATTCTTTGCTATGAGGGATAGTTCGCGTGTCTAGGGTTGAAGGAGGGACGAGGTTGGAGACAAAAATATCAGAACTTGGCAGCGAATGAAAGACAGAACTTGGCAGCGAACAGTGTCATTCTCGATACCCCCCCCCCCCCCCCCCCGACGTTCCCTGGAAGACTGACAATCAAACCCGAATGACTTTCTACTAAAACGGATAGGCTTAAAAGAGATCTCGCAAGCCGCGGTTATGAATGCGTAAGGCGCAAAATCGTGTTGACTTCGGGACAACGTATCAACGACTTACAGAATACCTAAAAAAGACGCTCCATGCACTCAGAAAGAAGATTTGTTTTGTTCTAATAAATTGGCACATTAGTACATCATTTATTAGCAATTAATAAATGTTTACTCGTATGGAGACAGTTTTTATGTGATTGTAACTACAGCGTTTATTCGGCGTCACTAAATATATTTTTTACGTGCCAATTTTTCACATCAATTAATAGCCATATTTAAAATACAACATTTGAATAAATATTTCCTCAAATCAAATTCCTCGGAATCAATTCCTCGAAAAAAAAACCAGCTGGGGGATTATGAAGAATCCTATTAGATGTTGAGAAAAATTCTATTTGTCGGATATAAAACACCTATTTCTTCTAACTTCTATATCCTATTAAATGTTAAGAAAAAATCTTAGTAAATCTTAAACATAAACTTAAGGGGTTAGGCCACTGTAGAGGCCGAAAAATAGGCTTTTTGGGTTTTTTTTCAGAAAAGATACAAAATAAATCGTGATTACAAAAAAGGGTGTTTATCATACATATCTGTGACTGTATACAATAATTTCTTTGAAGCAAATAATTTCAAAATGGCGGCTGTGCAGCGTTTTCGCGATAACGTCTCCGTTTTTCCAGGGTCCACGGCCCGACAAACAGCTCCTGTATTTTTTTAATTATGAGCCAATGAATTTTTTTCAATTATATATAATAACTGCTATAGAAGTACGTAGGATTTTTTCGATATATTGATTTTTGGCCAAATGGAGCACTTCTGAAAATGTGAAAAATTTGCCTAAAAAATCGTAAGATAATTGTTAATAACAAATGAACTATGCAAGGTAAAAAAATGTTACGTACTTCCCTAGACAATGTATTTTTCAAGATATATTCAACATTTCGAGTGAATCGGTTGAAAATTATCTGAGTTATGTTTCCGGCCAACTTAAAAAATGCAGTTTTGAGATAAACGCTGCACAGTCGCCATTTTTAAATTAATCGCTTCAAAAAAATTATTGTATACTGATATCTACGATAAACACCCTTTTAGTAATCCCGATTTATTTTGTAATTTTTCCGAAAGAAAATCCCCAAAAAGCGAATTTTTTCGGCCTCTAGGGTGGCCCAAGGCCTTAAATTTAAAAAAAATTTTAGCTGTTAATCAAATCGTAGTAGGCCGACATACGTATAAGAAAACTTATTCCCCGGGAGACAAACTTCTTTGTCCTTAATAAATCTTTTTTCTGAGTGTGTTGCGAGAATCTCTTATCCCTATGTGTCCGAGTCAAAAGCGGAATGCTAATTCGGTCCTGCTGGTTCTCATCTCATTCTTCCGAAGTACAGATCCGCCTTTCGTGAGTCTGATTCCTTTGCTGTTTGTCTTAACTTCAACCTAATGAAAAAAGACAATATTCCGCATTCACTAGCTCTTCTCTTCAAAATGCACAATGGCGAGCTCTCACTGAGTATCAAATTCCTAAAATGTGTTGTTCGACGAAATCTTGATCTCTCGATTTCTTGATTTTTTTTCGTCTCAGTTTTGACCCACCGAAAAATGTCGAGTTCTCACTTCTTCCTGCCAGAGCTGTGAATAGAAAAACGAAGTCTCCCGCAATTCGACTTGGCCTTATGCCTCTTTGCGGAACAGTCCTAGACTGCTCCGAAAAATGGACTAGGCGGAGATCAAGAGCAAAATGTTTGGAAATTTCGATGGAAAGCAATATATGCATATATATTGTGTGCAAGTATTTCAATATTCAATCACCACATCCAGATCAGGGTCACAATACCGGGTTCGCAAGATGGGTTCATTCCTCGACCTGATCAAACACACTGGTTCGATTTACAGTAGGCAACATCAAGTATCATTGATTCGGATCTCCCACTACCGGAGTGTTCAATCCGACTGTCCAGAAAAAGACAAAAACCGGTACTAACCTTTAGACTGGAGTTCTCTCATCGCGCCTTCATCAATAACCATCACACGTTATCGGGTTACAGCATAATGAAAATGGCAGGACAACAACTCTATTCTTTATTTCTCTATTCTTAAACATCTCTCTTCTTAAATATCTCTATTCTGGAGCAGGTTTAATCCAAACATCTGTATTCCACAATATCTCACTTCTTAAACATTTCTCTGCGGAAACATCTCTATTCGTAAACATCTCTATTCCACAATAATTCACTTCCGAAATATCACTACTCTTAAATATCTCTATTCCACAATATTTCGTATCCGAAACATCTGTATTCTTAAATATCTCTATTTTTCGAAATCTCATGTGACATCCATAACATCTGTATTCCGACAATTTCATCTCACAATATCTCTCTTCCGAAACATCTCTATTCTTAAATATCTCTATTCTTTAAAATCTCATATGTGACATCCATAACATCTGTATTCTCCGACAATTTCATCTCACAATATCTCTCTTCCGTAACATCTCTATTCCACGGCCTCTGCGTTGCACTTGTTTCATTCATGGCCAAATAAATAAATGCACCATATTACGTGCCGTGGAATAGAGATGTTACGGAAGAGAGATATTGTGAGATGAAATTGTCGAAGAATACAGATGTTATGGATGTCACATATGGGATTTTAAAGAATAGAGATATTTAAGAATAGAGATGTTTCGGAAGAGAGATATTGTGAGATGAAATTGTCGGAATACAGATGTTATGGATGTCACATGAGATTTCGAAGAATAGAGATATTTAAGAATACAGATGTTTCGGATACGAAATATTGTGGAATAGAGATATTTAAGAGTAGTGATATTTCGGAAGTGAATTATTGTGGAATAGAGATGTTTACGAATAGAGATGTTTCGGCAGAGAAATGTTTAAGAAGTGAGATATTGTGGAATACAAATGTGTCGATTAATCCTGCTCCAGAATAGAGATATTTAAGAAGAGAGATGTTTAAGAATAGAGAAATAAAGAATAGAGTTGTTGTCCTGCCATGAAAATCGTTAGTTTCCCTATATTTCGTCCACGCCGGAAGCTTGTCTTCCGTTTCCGCTTGCAAAGTGAGAACACATACAAGGCCGAAAATCAATAGTCGTAAATGAGAGAAACAATGAAAAAATTCTCCAACCCCATGACAGAGAGAGAGAGAGAGAGAGAGAGAGCGAGAGAGAGAGAGAGAGAGAAAGAGAGAAAAAGGATTCTTTCGAATGTCTCTATTAAGAAAAGAAAAAAATAAATAAAAAAAAATTAGCAGCAGCCCAAGCGCAGAGGTCGAGACAACGGTAGCCGGAGTCCGTTTTGATCTTGGCCCTGGAGTCGGACGCGAGGGATTGAGCCTGCGAGATCCGGCAGCAGGACTGGTCGACTATTCCCATTGGCTCAATGCCTTAAGGTATAAAAAAACAACAACAACAAAAATCCCGTCAATCCGTGGACGCGAGATTTTCTCGTGCGAACCCCGCGATCCTGTGGGTTGCTGCGATGCTGTTGGCTTTGAGGGATTCAATGGCGGAGAGCGAAATAGTGAAGAAAGTGAGGACGCGCGTGCCCGTGTCCGCACTAACCCGGCGCTTTCTCCCGCTCACGGAATATCCTGGTGGACGGACTCATACAATGCACACAGAATCGTTGTCTCGATTTTCTTTTTTTTTGTTTCTTTTTACTTCTCAAATGTTTTTTTTCCACATTATCGTTACACGAGACATCGAGATCTTGCACAGATATTGCACAGTTCGAAACCCGGGAGAAAGATCCTGTACAGAACTCGAGAGGCGTAACTTTTGTAACTTTAAAACGCTTCCATAACCCCCTGGCTATAGTCACTGACTCGAGCGAAAATATCACTAGGTGGACATTTTCGCGTCACGTGTAGGATGTTTCGTACACGACAATTCTTACAGCTGTAAAAATCGCTTGGGGGTTGAAATTAAACGTCGATACGAGACGGTGGAAATGAAAGGGACGAGGAGAGAGAGGAAGAGAGAGAAAGAGGGATAAATCGTTCGAGAGACTGAGAGAATCGTTTTACATTGGTAGACGTAATGAACCTTTTTGTTTGTGTTTCAGAGGGGAGAAACTTTACGTAACTAAAGACAAGAGATCGAGGAGCTCTTACTGGAGGAGAACAGCGTGCTGGGGATGTGGACTTTTGGTAGTCGCGATAGCTCTTGTCATTGCCATACTTGCCGGCAGTAAGCACTTTACTGCTACTATTTATATATACCGACACACACGCATATATGCGCCAGGTTGCAAGGCCTGTCTTTACCCGTTGGGCTTAAGGCCTTAGGCCACAGTAACGGGTATAAAATCATGTGCGGATTTAATAATTGTTTTCGTATGAAAAAATGATTCACTCATAAAATTAATTACACATCTATTTAGTACGAATATCAAGCTGTTAGAAAATCTATATATTTTTTTTTCGATATACAAAATGACCGACTACTCGAAACTTCTCGAAACAGCTTTTTTCCAATTGGCGTGACAAATAACTTCGACAATTTTCACTCGATTTACTTCAAATTTAAAAGTTATGTTCCTAATTGCAATTGGCAGAGAAGTACGTACGGAATTTCTGATTAATCGAAAACTTTTCATTTTATGAGCAGTTTATGAGCAGTTATAACGAAATTTTTCACTGAAAATTCATTTCTTAAGTTCAAATACCTACAACTTTTGAATAAAACAATATTTTTTAAATTCCGTACGTACTTCTCTAGGTATTCTAATGTAGATTGACGAGAATTTTGGTTTTTTGTTCTAGGTAAAAAATTGTGGATGCTAAATGTCACGCCGCGGACCGCCTAAAAAAAGATAACAAAAGAAAATATTAGTAGTCGGCCATTTTGTACATCGAAAAAAAAAAAAATTCTAACAGCTTGATGTTCATACTAAATAGATGTGTAATTAATTTTATGAGTGAATTACTTTTTCATACGAAAAAAAATTGTTAAATTCGCACATGATTTTATAACCGTTACTGTGGCCGAACGCCTCGACCCTAGAACTTATGTATAATTTTTTTCTACCTTCTAACTCATGACTGGGGCAGGTACCCACCCCATGCGTTTCTTGCAGGCACATCGCTCCATTGAGCAGTAAAAACATCAGTACATGAATCTCTTCGTTTTTCAATGAGGAAGCCAATGGTGTGAGGCAAATTCGATTCCAATAAAATTTATTGAGTGAAAAACCCGTTTAAACGCCGGCACAGGCCGAATATCATCGGAAATCGCAGTTTCAAACAAAAAAATCGACTTTGGTTTCCAATTAACAGATCCTCAGATAGCACCGCGTTTTAACGAAGATACATTGAGCTTACTGGAAAAAAAATAGTTGAACTATATTCCGTTTGAAACGTATATTTATTTTGGGGTATGAAAATGGGAAAAATACGAAATATGTAAATACGGAAAAAGTCAATGAAAACGTAACAAAAAAATGTTTGCAGGGGGTTCTCGTGTATTTTCCTCTTCGTTTATTGAGAAAATGGTATATAATTAATATTTATGATGAACAATATAAAGAAATCGTAGATGCAGCTTATTCTATTGTCGTGCAGATATAATATAATAATATAATTTAATATAAAATATATGGCCTTAGGTAATATATTTTATATTTTTAATATATGCGACCATTTGCCCTTAAAATACGTAATAATACGTGAAGTATATTGATTTTGATTTAGAAAAAAAGTAGAATTCACTTACCGCCACGAGACACCAACGGTAACTTCAGACTGTGGTGGATAACCATCCCAGACGTTCTTCAAAATCGTTTTGCTTGATAACCAGCGATCAACGGATATCACTGCTGGCATACCCGCACAGCCAGATAGTAAAACTTAATTGTGATCACGATCCCCAGTCGGTAATGTCGATTTGTAGCTTACACTGAACAAAAAAAATTCGTTCATCCATCCAAAATTCTTTGTTTAACAAAATGTATCTTTAAACGTGTTAAATAAAGGTTTAAATACGTTAAATACGTTAATAAAGGTTTAACAAAATGTATCTTTAAATACGTTCAACTTGATTTTTGGTTGGCATAAAACACGTTTTGTTAATCTAACCGATAGTTTCAGTGGTGTGAACTGTAGCTTATTCAGCATGTCAGAGCAACTGTTAAACCAACAAAATTTCGAGACAACAAAATGCATTTTGCACATTCAACGATTTTCTTTTCTCAGTGTAGGAGTGCACTTTGAAAGTCGACTGGGTTAAGTTTCTACCTCGTACACGAGTTCTAGGGTTAAGTACAAGCGATAGAATCTCAAGCAAACAAATGCTCGCTCCAACAAATCAACCTTACGAGGGTGGGGTGAAAAGTTTCCGGCCTGACCAAGAAAAACGATATTTAAACATTTTTTTTGCTTTATTTTTTAACATAATCTCCATCAACACTGATACATTTCTCATAACTCTCGCATCCCAAAAAACAGTAGCCATAACCTTGTTTGCCGATAAAATTGTTTTTGCCTTCTTTGGGGTTGGTTCCCCTTTTCCAACCCACTGTTTTGACTGTTCTTTACTTTCAGGAGTGTAGTGGTGGACTCATGTCTCATCAACAGTTATGAATCGACGCAAAAATTCGTTTGGATTACGTCTATACAGCGCCAAATTGTCGGTAGCGTCGAGCGTTAGCAAACGCTCGATTGGTCGAGCGTTAGCAAACGCGGCACCCACCTTGCACACAGCTTTTCCATGCTCAAATAGTTGTGCAAAATATTTCGCACACGTTCAGCTGACATCCTACAGGTCTCAGCTATCTCATGCACTTTCAACCTGCGGTCTTCCAACACTATTTTATGGATTTTTTCAATCATCTCTGAAGTTGTGACTTCAACGGGCCGTCCTGAGCGAAGCTCGCCAGAGGTGCTCACACGACCAATTTTAAATTCAGAAACCCACTGATTAATGGTTGAATATGATGGGGAGGAGTCTCCTAGTGCTGAATCCATCTCTTCTTTTATTTGTTTTGATGTAAAACCTTTCAAATGGAAGTATTTGATGACAGCACGTTTTTCCAATTTTTCCATTTTTACGAAAACAACGGAAGTGTCTCGCGCAATGTGCTCTCAAACGCAAACTAACGTAGCGATTGGGCTGAAACTGTACATACAAGCTCGGTAGGAATGGTACTGTAGGACGCCGCTCCAAAACTAGACCTAGTGGCACCATCTCTTGGTCAGGCCGGAAACTTTTCACCCCACCCTCGTATTTCTGTAATATTTATAGAGCCTCAATGGTCTACCCATCGACCGTCAATTCCTGCAATGAGAATGGACCATTGATCGGTTCCAAGCCAAAGTCATGCTTTATCCTCACGTAAATGGTTCATTCTCTTTCAGCCGGTGTCATTCTGACGCAGGAAGCGACGCAACCTCTCGAGAGCAAAGGACGAATGAGTTCACAGACGTTCGACGAGGCGCAGGCGGCTGGTAGTCAGGAATACATGGAAAATCCACCGCGCACTCCGGGGCCTGTAGCGTCGACTTTCCCACCATGGCGAACAACGGACCAAACGTATCTCGCAACAGTACCGAAAGCTCTCGACGGGATTATGTTACTCGACAACCTCGCATGGAGCGACGATCTCGCCGATCCAAAGTCTCGAGTTTACAGGGACGTGACAGCCGAGATCGAGGAACATTTGCGGGAAATGTTGCAGCCCTCGCCCAACGCCAAGACACTCGTGAAAGTCTACAGCATAAGCGACAACGGGCAAGTTATGTTCAGGATAAGTTATCCACCGAAAGCAACACCCGAGCTCATTCAGGAAGACTTGGCGAAAGCGTTGCGAGACAATGGCAACACGATAGGACGCTTTCATCTTGGCCAGCTCAATGTTAAACGACTGATCGACGAGTGCCAGTATAACAATTTCAATTGCTCGGATACCTGTCGCTTTGATTATACGAGAAGTGTCTTCGCCTGTGCGTGTTTACCCGGTAGAACGTTTGACCAGAGCGGAAAACACTGCATCAACGAAGGTGATCTGAGCGATATTGAGATGGAAAAGAGTATACCCGAGCCAAGCACCGAATCCGGACGAGATGTTGTGCAAGGCAGAAGCAGAGCTCCGGAAGGCGCTTTCGACCCCAGGCGACCGGAAGATTGGATGCACGAACATTCAATTACCGTTACGGAATCCGTTGAACAACCCGCTGCCGAACCTGAGACATCAGCAGAACCGAAATCAGAGCCTGAACCATCAGCGGAACCAAATGCGGAGCCTGAACCATCAGCGGAACCAAATGCGGAGCCTGAACCATCAGCGGAACCGAATGCGGAGCCTGAACCATCAGCGGAACCGAATGCGGAGCCTGAACCATCAGCGGAACCGAATGCGGAGCCTGAACCCTCAGCGGAACCGAATGCGGAGCCTGAACCCTCAGCGGAACCGAATGCGGAGCCTAAACTATCAGCGGAACCGAATGCGGAGCCTGAACCATCCGCAGAGCCAGAATCAAAGCCTGAACCATCCGCAGAGCCGGAATCAAAGCCTGAACCATCCGCAGAACCAGAATCAAAGCCTGAACCATCCGCAGAGCCGGAATCAAAGCCTGAACCATCTGCAGAGCCGGAATCAAAGCCTGAACCATCTGCAGAACCGGAATCAAAAACTGAACCATCTGCAGAGCCGGAATCAAAACCAGAACCATCAGCAGAGCCGAATTCGGAGCCTGAACCATCAGCGGAGCCGAATTCGAAGCCTGAACCATCAGCGGAGCCTGAATCAAAGCCCGAAAGTTCCGCAGAAGCTAAATCTGAGCCTGCGCCTTCAGCAGAGCCTAAATTTGAGCCTGAGCCTTCAGCAGAACCTAAATCTGAGCCTGAGCCTTCAGCAGAACCTAAATCTGAGCCTGAGCCTTCAGCAGAACCTAAATCTGAGCCAGAGCCTTCGGCAGAACCTACATCTGAGCCTGAGCCTTCGGCAAAACCTAAATCTGAGCCTGAACTGCCAATGGTGGAACCATTGGAGCCAGCGAATACAGCGGAACCGACATCGGAGCCCCAATCTTCAGCGGAGCCAACACCGGTGCCTGCATCTTTAGCGGAACCAAAATCGGAGCCTCAACCTTCCGCGGAACCCGAATCATCGGTGCTTTCAGAATTAGAGCCCAAACCTTCAGCTGAACCCGAATCATCGGTGCTTTCAGAATTAGAGCCCAACACTTCAGCAGAACCGAGTTCGGATGTCTTGGCGGAACCCAATTCGAAGACCGAATCACCAATAGAACCCGAATCAAAGCCTGAACCGTCGGTCGAACCGGAATCTTCAGCAGAGCCAAAATCTGAACCTCTACCCCCGATTGAACCGGAAGCCTCTGCGGAACCGAAATCGGAGCCTGAACCTTCCGTGGAACCGAAATCAGAGCCTGAACCTTCCGTGGAACCGAAATCAGAGCCTGAACCTTCCGTGGAACCGGATACTTCGCCGGATTGGAAATCAGAGCCTAAACCATCAGCGATGCCCGGTCTTGAGCATGACGCTAAATCTAAAACCGCTTCGTCATCCATCGCGCTTGATCGAATCGAACCTGAAAAAATCGCCGAGACAGAGTCCGGCGTAAAACGTCCGATTGACTCCCTGATCGCGTTTAACGGTACAGATGAGTCTGTAACCAAACCGGAATCTTTCACAGTATCCGGCATTTCGTCAACACCGTCCGCTGAACGAAAGCCTGTATCCGACATCAGTTTAGAATCAATTTCCAATGAGACTGATTTGGCAGACTCTGAATCGGAAGATTATTCGCTCCAAGACCATGCATCTGAAGGTGAACCTAGGCTCTTTACGGAATTGACCGTTCAAACGAGTTCGGAATCCCAATCTACCGTTCAATCATCAACTGCGAAAACGACAGCGGAAATCGACAGTGCTGACGAATCGTCTGAAGAGCAGGATTCACGGCCTGTCACAGAAGCATCTACCGTGAGGCCTGCAGACGAAGCCTCAGCTTCGTTTGCCCAACAACCGATGACTACAAATCCTCTAGAAACGACAAGACGGCCATCATATTTTGACGATATCTCTTTCGTGAATGACGAACCTTCAATACGAGGCTCGACGACGGACCGAGCCCCATCCAATTCTAAGATCGAACCTCGATTTAACTCGAATACGGATTTCGTTGAAGGCGAACCGGCGACACCTGAGGTTATCACCACCACATTGACTTCGCAATCCCAATCCGAGATGGATGAGAGCACAACCGTGTCTTCCGGTAACAGAGATGACCGTCATCCGATCAACGAAGGTGGCCCCATCCCGGAATGGATGCTACGAAATGCGAGCGTTTCGAACTCGGTCGACACGACAACGACGACTCCCCTCGAAATCGAATCGATCGCCAACTCCACAAAAAGTGACCACGAAGAACATATCATGCTGGTACCAGTAATGGTTGAACCAGTTAGTGATGACGCGACCGACGCTGATGCACCCGTTTCAACATTGGGGACCGGCAGCCTGTCAAAGAACAACGAAACTAGCGACAATAATTCGACATTCTCGAATACGGAATCAGTGCCTTCGTCCGAAAACTCTACCATCCATCTTACGGAGGAGAAGCACACGGAAGACATGTCGCCCTTCTTGCCGGACATCGTGAAGGAGAAAGAAGTTGCGAAGAGGTTGGACAAGGACGAGCAGGATTTTCCCAATCCTTTTGATCACCACGTCGAGGACGCCGTAATTTATGATCCTCATCATCATAACCACGAAGAGACTGTGAGTAGGACGAATGTTTCAACGATCAACGACACCGATGAAATCGAGACTTCGGACTCTGCGAGCGAGGTTCACGCGCCCATTGGCGTTCAATCGAAACCAACCAATGAGGACGAAAGCACGAAAGCCGAAAGGTCAACCATGCGCAGCTTTCACGCGAATACATCGGGTGATTCGTCACAACAAGCAGGCATCGATGAATTACCAACCGAAGTACGAAAATTCCTTGATACCGTTAGCCCTGACGACCAACATTATTCGCCCGAGAATCGCAACTCATTGAACGATCACGAAGCAACCAACGACGATCTCAAGCTGTCTGAGAACGTTTCCGAAAAAAACACCAGTACGACCGAATCTTCGGGCAATCAAGAGAAACCCGAAGAGTTTGAGGAATCTAAGAAATCCATTGCCGAAAAATCTGCTTCGGATGCCTTCTCGTATGCCCTTCGTCCAAAGATTCTACTTCCGGCGGTCGAGCCTCTCGTAACCGCGCAACCGGATGACCGAACATCGATACCGGAAGCTCCGAAAGTCACAACTGACGGTGGATACGTAAAAAGCCTCACTACACCATCCACCCCATTGACTACGATGCTGCCTGGTCCATCCAGCATGGACAACGAGGAATATCGAACGATCGCAACTGAGCAGAACGCGGTCGAGGATCAGTACAACGACATAGGCGACGAAAACGTCGTCAAAAATGCCCAGGCGCACAATGAATTCGCGGATCGTGTGGAAGCGATCGATAAATCATGGTTCGAGTTGGGCACAACGCCGGACCACGGACAAACGACGGAACCCACCGTGACCCATGAAAACACCAGTCCCAAATTCGCGCCCGACAGCACCATGATCATTTCCGAAACGATGACATCTCCGAGTGACCTCAGCACCGCTGCTCCTCGCAACTCCTCGGACATCACCACGATCGTGGAATCAGCCATGTCCAATATACAAACCGACAAACCGAATGAGGATATCAACAGCACGTTTACCACGGAAAATCCAATAATTCCGCTGGAAATTCTTCAGGACAGCCCGACTACGGAAACGAGCATGAAAACCGAGACAAGCGCGACTAGCGACGCATCGATTCAAGACTCGACGAGTACGAGCAAAGAGTCCTCGAGCGAATCGCCCCTATCGACGACCACCCAGACTTCGTCGTCAGAGACAAAAACGACAACTCAAATGCCGATTCTGCCGGACGAGTTACGGACAACCGAGCGAGAATTTTCATCCCTCACTACTGCATCTCCGATGTCGAGCTCGGCCGATGTCGAAAAGTCGGACGAGATCTCGTCGTCGTCGAAGATTCCCACGACCACGGAAGACGTCTCGTCCGTTGAAGTCGGCATTGGCGTCACGAAAACGAATCCCCAGAGCTGGAAAATCAACGAAACGATGCACGCGGATTATCCGATGTTGCAAACAACCGAACGCAACGAATTCGAGAAAATCGACAACGCGACAAACACGGAGAGTGTAACCGTGACTGCGAGCGACATAAAACCGGTATCGGAGATAGTCCTGGATGATCCGGAACCCTTGGAATTTGATTACAAACAATTGTTCACGACCGAGCAACCGACGACGAAAAATGTCGCCGTGGAAGACGAGGAAGCCGCACTGAGGGTCATTTCTCTCGAAGAAAACGAAGATTTCCAAGGCGCTGAATCTACAGCTGCCGTCCAGCCGGTTTCTCAAACGTCAACGACCGAGATCACAACGTCCCAGCCGGAAACGGTGAGCTCAACGACACCTGCGTTCGAGCTCGTGGATACGGAAGGAAACGTCATCGGTGGACAATCAAAAATCAAAATAATCGAGGTTACTTCGGTCTCCGATAAACCGGAAATGCCAAACGATCAGGAATCCCAAACGAAGACGACTATGATGCCGGCCACGTACGCAAAAGACGACGGTGTTCAGAAAAACGTTACGTCCAAATCAGAGACTCCACAGGTACGCCAGCATCCAATCATCATTCCCGTCTACGAGGAGATCGAAGAGGACGTTGAGGATCCTCGAATGCATCCCATCGTTTACGGTATGGAAACCACCACTTTGGAAGATCACATTGAAGACAGGAGCAACGTCACCCAAACAACCACGAGCCCGCTCAACGAAGATCAGTCCTCGAAGTCGGACTCACCGATCACCCTGATTGCTGTGACGAACGCGCCGGAGGAAGCGTCGATCGTACAAACGGAGAGTACCACGTTGATTGCGAAAACGACGGAACAGGTCAACGAGGAGGCAAACGCCGCGCGAAAGATGATGAGGCCGATTGACCAGTCCGGTATATCATTCACAGCAGCTGGTATCGTGTATTCGAAATGTACGACGGGTCAATTCCAATGCCTCAACGGTACATCCCGCGATGGCGCATACTGCGTCAGTGCCTCGGCCAAGTGTGACTCCGAGAGGGACTGCTCGGACGGCTCGGACGAGGCTAACTGCGAAGAGCAACATTGCCTGAACAACTTCCAGTGCAAGAGCGGTCAGTGCCTCGCGAGACACCTCGTATGCAACGGCATCAAGGATTGCGGGGACGGAAGTGACGAGAGCGAATGCGACGATTGGTCGTGCAACTTCGACGAGTTTCGATGTCCCAACGGTGAGTTACGGTCGGCGATGATACGATGATTGTGAAATGAGAACAAATGGTACCAATGGCAAATATCTGTGTACGATCATTTTACATCGTAATTAAGGCATTAGGCCACAGTAACGGGTATAAAATCATGTGCGAATTTAACATTTTTTTTTCGTATGAAAAAGTGATTCAGTCATTACATTATTGACACATCTATTTAGTATGAATATCAAGTTGTTAGAATTTTTATTTTTTTTTTTCGATGTACAAAATGGCCAACTACAAATATTTTCTTTTATCTTTTTTTTTTTAGACATTTAGCATCCACAATTTTTTACCTAGAACAAAAATCAAAACTCTCGTCAATCTACATTAGAATACCTAGAGAAGTACGTACGGAATTTAAAAAATATTGTTTTATTCAAAAGTTGTAGGTATTTGAACTTAAGAAATGAATTTTCAGTGAAATATTTCGTTATAACTGCTCATAAACTGCTCATAAAATGAAAAGTTTTCGATTGATCAGAAATTTCGTACGTTCTTCTCTGCGAAATGCAATTAGGAACATAACTTTTAAATTTGAAGTACATCGAGTGAAAATTGTTGAAGTTGCTTGTCACGCCAATTGGAGAAAAGCTGTTTCGAGAAGTTTCGAGTAGTCGGCCATTTTGTACATCGAAAAAAAATATATATATTTTCTAACAGCTTGATATTCATACTAAATAGATGGGTAATTAATTTTATGAGTGAATCACTTTTTCATACGAAAAAAATGTAAAATTCGCACATGATTTTATACCCGTTACTGTGGCCTAGGCCTTAAATATTCGGGTACGTGGAAGGAACACCTTAAGGGGTCTTCTCACTTTAGACGCCAAGAAAAGGCCATTTTCATGATTTTTTTTGATACGTTTATATTATAGATATTGATATAAAAGTTGTTACACTTAATACACTTTCGAAATACATTTAAAAAAAAACTATTTTATTTATTCAAGTGAGCCATTTATAGACGAAAATGGTAGTTAAAAAAATGTCCTAAATAAATTGTAGGTCTGCGCTGTGGATGAAATCTCAGAAATGGATCATCCGAAACAAAAAAATCAAACGATTTTAGATTCGGTATGTTAATGGCTATAGCGCATATCATACGATTTTTAATATATACAAAAATAACAATAGCGGACATTTTTCGACAAAACAAAAAAATACCTTTTTTCACCGTTTTTTGGCAAACAGAAATAGTAAATATCAAAATTTAAAAAAAATCCGTGATGTGCGCTATAGCTATAGTTGTAAAGAATATGAAGTTAAAATTTCATAAGGATCGGTTCAGTAGTTTCGAAGATTTTATCAACAAGCCGTCGAAAAACGTTGTTTCAAGAAAAACGCGTTTAAAGTTTGTTTGGGTTACATAAATACATTTTTTTTTAAATTATGTATTTAACCTCAAACCTGCGTGCCCCCGAAATAAAAATTAGCCTCCGTCGATCTTCCTTGAGAAGAGTAAAAGAAAAGTAGCAGTAAATACCAAAGTCTCGATCGTATTCGCGCCCCGCAGGAAGATGCATTCCGGACCTCTGGCGTTGCGACGGACGTCCCGATTGCGAGGACCATCGGGACGAGTACTCGTGTTCGGAGAGCTGTGGCAACGACGAATACCTCTGCCAAACGGAAAAATGGTGCATCCCCCAGACCTGGCGTTGCAACGGAGTCTCCGAGTGCGCGAGTGGCGAGGATGAGAAACTCTGCGACTGCTCGCTGGAACAATTCAAATGCCGGACAGGCGGTTGCATAGCCGGGGAACAGGTCTGCGATGGCATCGAACACTGCCCCGACAGATCGGACGAGTGGAACTGCCTGAACGACAATTTGACTATCGCGTCGAACGGAAGTGCAACAGAAGATGGGGAAAATGGCGAGGCGGTTGCGCAAGCTACCTTGTTGAAAATAAGGTAAGAAGACGTTGGTCGTCCTCGTTGGGTCTCATCATTTTGATACGAACAAGCGCGCATGCGCTTAATGATGCGCAACGCGCAACTGCGCAATGAAACGAGTCATGCGCAAAACGAATGACTCGTTTCATTGCGCGGTTGCGCGTTGCGCATCATTATGCGCATGCGCACTTGTTCGTATCAAAATGATGAGACCCAACGAACACGACCATTGTTGGTTCAGCGCTTTCTCGTTTCGTTCGGCGCACAAAACTTCCTCTTTACGGAAGCGAGAATTCGAAACTCTCATAGGGGGGCTTTGCGAGCGGAAACAAAACAACGGGGAAGCTACGTGCACGATTCCTTTTTTCACACTTTTGTATTTTCATTTTTCCTTCAAACTCAAGCAACACTAAGGACTGTCGTTCCGGCCAGAAATTATCGTAGAGATCCAATTAGATTGCCATACTAGTTCCTACTTCCCCATAGGGATCTAACGCGATGACTTACTAAAACGTTGCGCTCGTACATTGGATTCTAATCGGGATTTCCCATTGGAATCCCACGTACGAATCCAAGTTGAATCCTAAATGCCTTATATACGCGATTTCGCCGATTTTCGAAAGTACTTTACTAGACGCGGTTAAAAAAAATCACGCATATATTAACATTTTTTTTACAGATCATTTATACACGTGGTTAAGTATATGTAAAAAAATTCAGAAATATTAACAAATGGCGGAGATATAACATAATAAAGCAATGTACTTTTCTTGCGCGCGCGTTGATTGTGAACGTTCTCGGCATCGATGTGGGTGTCTGAAAAAATGAACATATTCATAATTGCATAACGAATGTATCTTCAGGGTGAAACAACAATATTTTTAAAAAATTATTATAATAAAAATTTGAAACGTAAAATTTTTTTACTCAATATTCTGTCGGTATTTTATTTTTTATATTTTTTTGTGTCATTGACATTTTTGTTTCTGTGGTTCACACCATAGGTGATGATACTAAGAATATGTTGTAAACATTTAAAAGCGATCTGAACCTCCGTTCAAGAGTTAGAACTTACGCAAGGTTCAAAAAAGTGAATCGTGGAAAAACGGCTTTGAAGTTGGCGGTCGGGCGCGCCGCGCGGTATCTATTGTCTAGCTCTGAATGCTGTAACTTTAACAATTTTTTGAATTTATCAATTCTGTAAAACTCAAAATTTTCCTAAAAGTTCAGGCTAATCGAATTTAAAAAAATTAAATAATGAACATTTTTGAAATTTTTCGCGTGTATAAGGCCTAAAGGATTCCCACATTATCGAACGGATACGATACGATTCTTGATGGATCCCATCGCATTCTGTACGTTGGATTTTCCAAACAAAATATAATAGATATACAAAATGAGTGGATCTTGAAAAAGTATAAATCTTATCTTGAAAAGTATAAATCGCTTAAAAGATCGATTTACATGATGTGACTGAAAATCTACTTTGATTATCGTTTATTTATTGAGTTGGCAAGAAAGTCTGCGCTTCATCGCCAAAATAAAATTTAAAAAGCAGTCTCGAAACGAATGGTCAATTTTATTCTATGTATCCACTACATAGAATAGAATTAATCATTCGTTACTTAATCAATTAATCCACCATCGGATTCTATAAGGAGTACAACTTTGCAGTGACCGTTTTTTCCAAAAGTTTAAGGCTTTATTATAAAAAAGTGGCTACATATTTTTTAATCAAAGTACTGCCCGTCGCTAGCTACGACCTCGGCCCATCTTTCAGGTAGCATTCGAAACCCGCGTTGATAAAAGTCTTGGTCCTTGGAGGCAATCCAGGAATCGACCCAATTTTTGACTTCTTCGTAAGTACCGAAGTGCTGGTCAGCCAAATCGTGTGCCATTGACCGGAACAAGTGATAGTCGGAAGGGGCAATGTCTGGAGAGTACGGCGGGTGGGATAAAACCTCCCATTTCAGCGTTTCCAAGTACTTTTTCACGACATTTGCAACATGGGGTCGGGCATTGCATGCTGCAGTATCACCTTGTCATGTCTTTCGTTGAATTGTGGCCGTTTCTCTTTGAGTGCCTTACTCAAGCGCATCAACTGACGTCGGTATAGTTCCCCTGTGATGGTTTCGGATGGTTTGAGCAGCTCATAGTACACAACGCCCAGCTGTCAGCCCGTCTTCAAAAATTTTCTGCCTTCCGCCACCATGCTTGTTCTCGACCTCAAAATCTCCACTTTTGAAGCGTTGAAACCACCGGCGACACGTTTTCTCACTAATAGAATCCTCCCCGTAAGCATCTACAAGCGAACGGTGGGCCTCAGCCGCAGATTTCTTGATGTTGAAGAAGTAAATCATAACTTCCCGCAAATGCTGAGAATTCGGTTCGTAGGTTGCTATGTTTGAGTGCCTATAACTTTATAATGCATACACGTATCCGTTAGCTTTTTTAAATTGTTTACATTGGCAGAGCCTCTAGTTTAAAATGCCACTTTTTTTATTGAGCTAGGGCCACTACTTCGGCCGCAGTGGCTCTCTAAGTAAAACGGTCACTGCAAAGTTGTACTCCTAATATTTAGAATCCGATAGTGGATATATAGAATAAAATTAATCATTCGTTTCAAGAATGCTTGTGTATTTTATTTTTGGTGATGAAACGCAAAAACTTCCTTGCCTATCTCGTTACACCGTGACATAATATCACCACACAGGTGCACGCCCACGTGTGTGGTGATACGACACAAAATACACAGCATGTCCTGCAGTTAATGGATAATTCTGCAACCGAGGATAGGTCAGACAATGGCCTACGATATGCTGGAATTTCAGTTTAGTAAAAGACCCACGGTTTTCGAGATATTGGGCTTTGTTTTTTTTTTAATCATCTGTTTTTTGTTTTACGCGTGCCATTTCTACAGATTATATGAATTGACAATAACTAAGCAACTTTTCAAAGAAATTGGGACGATATGCGAAGTACATTTTTTTTACACTGCAGGCTATCAAAGTCAGATGTTCGAATTGGTTCGAATGAAAATTCTGCATAAGATCTTTTCTCATCAAGTTTCCTTAACATTTGAGGTTGCGGTTTTAGATATCTTTTATTCACATATTGTTTTCCACATAAGTTATTAGCGTTGCCCCTAGGCTCTCGAAAGCATTGATTATTACTCAGTATATTTTTGTTTTTGAGTTTCGGTCGATCTTGGTTTTTGTTTGCCTTTCGGCTTATTTGTTATTTTACAGTTATGTTCTAAGTAATTTAAGGTTGCGAAAAAGACTTTTCTAGACAAAATAAATAGCCAAGAGTTTTTTTTTAACCGGGTCAAAATATCATTTGTTGAAATGGCATGCGAAAAACTAAAAGCAGATGATTTTTTTTAAATAACATAAAGCCCAAAATCTCGAAAACTGTGGGCCTTTTATTAAACTGAAATTCCAGCATATAGTAGGACATGATCCGACCTATCGACAGTTGCAGAATTAGCCATTGATTACAGGTCATCCTGTATAGATATACAAAACGAGTTATACAATATAGATATACAAATGAGTAAAATTAATAAAATAAAATACAATAAAAATTGAAATTAAATCAAATCAAATTAAATTAAATCAAAATAAAAATAAAATGATATTAAAAAATTAAAATTAAATAAAAAATTAATCAAAATTAAAGAATTAATTCTCGTTGCATTCCAACGATGCAAACTTCACCATCATCTATACGGGTATGGTAGAATGAGGGAATTCCCCGACAAAGTTCTCCACGGTTTCCATTTGTTTCGGTCACGAGACTTTTCCTCTTTTCCGGAGCAATCCTGAGTGCAAAATTGATAAGTTGTGTTATGTTTTTGATGTTTCGCTTTCCCAGACACCTCGGGTCATGATTGCAACGTATGTGACTTTGCTTACAGACAATCGAACAACGAGCGCCGGCTGGTTTGCAGCGACGATTGGAGCAACGAGCTCAGCGACACGTACTGCCGGAATCTCGGTTTCTTCGGGGCCGAGAGTACCCAGGCGATCGTTCACGAAGGCGGTCAGAAGGTCTTGAAGCTAAAACCGAACGGGGACGCCGAGACGAGTCTTGTTTCGAAATTGGAATCGGTGGATATCTGCGAATCCGGAAAAGTCGTTGAAGTCTCGTGCCGTGAATTCACGTGCGGCGCACACGAGACCGCGGGACCCACGGCTCGTCTCGTCGGTGGTACACCCGCGGGTGAAGGACAATGGTCGAGCGTTGCACTCCTGAGAGAAGTAAAACACGGCGTTGCCTGTACAGCCAGTGTCCTCGGACCCATGCACGCTCTCGCCAGTTACTCCTGCATTCATAGGTAAAAACACGAAAATATGAAGAATTTCTTCTGACATTTATCCTAAAAACTTGAATACTCCTTAAGGGGAGATATGCACCTAGGAGCCGGAAAAAAAGTCATTTTTGTGAATTTTTTCAAGGAAAACTATTTGAAATTTCGGATTGGGGTTTTAATTATCTAAAAGTATATACATTCAAAAATATGTTTAATTTTCTTTATTTAAAAATATCAACAATATACAAGGATATTGTATGATCCTTGGAGCGTCGTAAAAAAATCTGCTAATACGGTACCCACTGGCGTTTCTTCAAAAATCATCTGAAAAAAAAAAACCAAAAAGATTATTAAATTAGATACTATAATCTAGTACTTGTCATAGCCGATTTTGAAAATATCGATTTATGACAAAATGGCGGACGTTTCAACATAAATAGTGATTTTTGGGCCAAAAATTAGTTATTATTTTGCCTATAAAACAAAAACTAAGCAACGGAAAAAAAAATCCTATGACAAGTACTAGATAATGGTGTATAGAATAACCACAAAAAACCTCAAGGCAATCGGTTCACCGGTTCGAGAAATTTTGGGTACCGATTTGAAAAACGTGGTTTTGAGAAAAACGCGTTTGAAAATTTGGGAATGAATAAATCATGAAATTTGTCAACTTACATGGAATCATCGATACCAGGCCCATAGTGTAGATCGACTACGGTCGACGAAATGTTCATAGCTTCTAAATCGATTTTTTCGACCATCTAGCTGTATATCTCCCCTTAATTATTGATTTTACTAGTCACGAAGTAACCCCTATGAGCTATTCGTTTCTTCGATGATGGATTTCTCGTACCAGAAGCTCGCCGCGCAAAGTCAAATGAGGAAACAATAGACAAGCTTTTAATTTGCGCGATTTTTTGCTTACACCATGCCTCCTTAAAGGGAGAGATAACCTTTAGGCAAGGAAAAAATGGCTAATTTTCATGATTTTTTTTAACGAGTCTTCTCACTTTAGACGCTAAAAAAAGGCTATTTTCATGAATTTTTTCGATAGGTTTATATTATCGATATTAATATAAAAGTTGTTACACTTAATAATTACACTTTCGAAATACATTTTTTTTAAATGTATTTATTTAAGTCACTTTTTATAGACGAAAATGGTAGTTAAAAAAATGTCCTAAAAAAATTGTAGGTCTGCGCTGTTAAAGAAATCTCGGAGATGGATCATCCGAAACAAAAAAAAATCAAACGGTTTTAGATTGAGTATTTTAATGGCTATAGCGCATATCATACGATTTTTTATATATGCAAAAATAACAAAATGGCGGACATTAAAATAAAAACACAAAAAAACGTGTTTTTTCACCGTTTTTTGCCCAAAAAAAGTAAATGTCCAAATTTTCAAAAATCCTTGACATGCGCTATAGCTATAGCTGTAAAGAATATGTGGTTAAAATTGCATAAGGATCGGTTTAGTAGTTTCGAAGATTTTATCAACAAGCCGGCGAAAAACGTTATTTCGAAAAAAAGACGCGTTTATAGTTTGTTTAGGTTACATAAATACATAAAAAAAAATTTTTTATATACTTCGAAAGTGTATTTATTAAGTGTAACAACTTTTATATCAATATCTATAATATAAACCTATCAAAAAAAATTCATGAAAATAGCCTTTTTAGTGTCTAAAGTGAGAAGACCCCTTATAAGGAAAGATTTCTTCACCATTCTGAGACTTAGGGTATGTTTGATTACTACGTTTGGCGGCCACATATTTTTTCAATTCATCTTTAAAAATGGCGGAGGTATGGCACGGTCTTCTAAACGGGTTGCAGCGGATGTTGTCAGACGGCGTGACGCGTAGTGTTGGCGGAATTAATCTGAAAACCTTCAGCGAAGATTTTTCGTTTATTAAGACTCATACGCAGAATATGAACCAAGAAAAAGTGGGAAATGTTGAAAATCGATTGAATGTTTGCTTGAAACAAAAAGATTGAATTTTCCGAAAAATAATGGCTAGATATTGCAATAAAATAAATACTTTTTTATTTTCAAAAACATTTAGTGTCATGTTTTCAATAAAAGATTCGAAAGATTTATACCAAATTTCATTAGAATCGGTCGATTAGTTTTTTAGCTATACGCCACGCCAGTTTTGAAAATGCAATTTAGAAAACCGTGCTATACCTCTGCCATTTTGGACGATTGTAAACAAAAATACCATGTAACAGCCAAAAATAGTAATAAATCATACCCTAAGTCTAAAAAGTGGTAAAGAAATCTTTCCCTTTAAAAAAAAATCCTGAAAATCAGCAAATTTTACACTCGCGTAAAGATATCTTCCCCCCTTAATTAATAGTCTATTTGTGTACGAAAAAAATAACGCCTCAAAATTTGAAAAAGAACAGAGTTGCCTATGTTACTTTAAAAAATATATTTTCTTACTAAATTAAAACTAAAAGTACTCTATTCCCGTGCGAAAATGTATAACGATACCTTCAATTTTAACGATATTACAGCATGAAAAACCTATTTATGAAAAATTTAACTCCCTCAAAATCCGAAGCTCATATCGATTCTTAAAAAAAAATGTTCAAACATTCCTGTCACCGTGCAAGCATTTAGCCAGATATCTCGAACATCACGCGAAATGAAATCTTTTTGAAATATACTTTCCACGATACCTTATCTTGGTGCGAAAATTCAGCAGAATATTCGACAAATGACGGAAGCTGTTGCACAAAGTAAAAATACACGCACATACTTCCGTACATTTTCTAACAATCTCTCGACCTTTTTAAATATCCTAAACGGATTGACCTCAAAATCTCGAAAGTTTCGTCCTCCCATCACAAAGTTTCCTCGATGAAGCACCATGAAAGCCGCAAATGTTGAGGCTTCGCACTTTTTCACTTAACTCCGAATTATTCTTATATAACTCTCCAATCGGAGCATGCAACGAAACCCGTGACAGCTTTTTCGTTATTATCATTCAACATTCATTTTCGCAAGCAAGGATATTCCCTGATACGCTCTACAAGTTTTTGACGTAAAAAAATTGTCAACTCACAACAGAATTTCTCCGCAATGTTCCGCAGGCTCCGACAAAGCACCAACTGGGAACTGTTCACGGGTAGAGACTTGCAAAAATCAACGGCTGTGAGAACCATAATTCCCTATCCGCAAGTGAAGTACAATCAGTTCCTATACAGCGACGACATAGCTCTGGTCGAGCTTGCTGAGCCTTTGGTATTCTCGAGGAACGTCAGCGCCGTGTGTCTTCCGAGTAGACCGTTCCAGGTAAGACAACGTCTCTTCTTCACTTTTTCCTTTGCAAGTTGTTCCTTCGGTCTCATCCAAAAGTTGAATTCTATGCATTCTATCGTCTCAACGCACGTCACTATGGGAAGGCTCTTAAGCGGTCATTCTCTTTAGCTATATCAGCATTCACGAGCCTATTTTCTGTCGTCTTAGCCCCGCGCCTTGTGCGTCACGGCAGGTTGGGGATTCGCGACGAACGGCGAGGTGAACCTGAAGCAATATCTGAAATTCTTGCCCGTGCCAACCTACTCCTCGGAAGAGTGCAACGCGACGAGCCACTACGCCGGCTTCATAACTAAAGACAACATCTGCGCCGGTTTCACAGACGCCGACAAAGGATCCTGTTACGTGAGTAGCGTTTGTCCCCTTGTGTCAAAAGTTAAGAGCGGTACGAGCGACACGTGTCTTGAACGATTAACGTTACCCGGGCTTCGTTCCGCATTGAACAGAATGATGAAGGTGCACCGCTGATGTGCGCCACCGAAAACGGCAGATGGGAGATCCAAGGTTTGCTCAGTCATCACAGCAGATGTTCCAGAGTTCATCCGGCCATCTACTCCAGTATCAATCCGGCGTTATCCTGGCTGCGGAACTCCGTGCCCGCTCTTCAGATTCAGACTTAACGGCCCAATCGCAGAGATCTGAGAAAGAAGCAAAATAAAACGTGTAAACGAGGGATAAGGGAGCGCGATGTTGAAGGAACAGCCAAGGTGTCTACTCCGGACGTGTCCTCGCGATCGACGAAGATACGTGATTTGTACGCAATCAAAAGTTTCAAGGGAAACATCGAGAACCGGAAATCATCTTCCTCGATCGCGTGACAAGGGATTCAAGTTTCGAAAGGTTCACGACGAGAAGAAACGCGAGCACTACGCGATCGCGAAAGCCGCCTCTCGAAAGTGCCCCGCAGAGGAAAACAAAGAGAAGAAATAAAGGAAGCTAAGGTTATAAACGTGAAATTCAATCGCACCGTTCGGAGAGCCACTCGAGCGAGACCAACTGCTCGACTATTAGATCGAGTGAGAAAGTAAGAAAGGGTGAGAGATTGGCGTGGAATGAAGCTCGAAAATAAAACCTGTATATACTGTATAAAGCGATTGTTTCATACGGAACTGCGAGAGACCTTTTTCTGTTGTCTAGCGTAAGGGGCCTTCTGTAAGCCTGTTGTGTTCTTCCTGCGATAAATTTTCTACTTCGCTGCACAGTTTACATAAACCTAGATACATAACTTGTCGAAGTACGAGGATTGCTTACGTGATTTCGTAGTTTGTATTCTTCCAGAGATATAATTATCTTCTGGAACTTACGCGCGCGCCAAAATCGCGTTGTCGACCCTAAAACACGGGGGCCCCCCCGACCCGCACGTAGCAAGTTTGGCGTACACTCGCAACGGCGTACCAATTGTCACGAAAATCCCTAAAGCGCGGGGATTTTCGCGGAACGCGCGAGATTTGAATTAAAGCCTTTCTATATAGAATATAAATGTATATAATATGTAGCTATACATCGATGGAAGTATATTGTTATATGAATATATTAATGTGAAGATCCAAGATTATGTATGTGCACAGGTCGCGGACGAATGACTCAAGTATTTTTTTACCATAAGACAGGAACAATATAGGAATGCAAAAAAAAAACATTATATTAAACTACAATACGTATCGTCTATGAAGGATAATAAGCTGATGGGTCTACGAAAAAACGTATCGGATTGGTAATAAAGATATATTGCATACATATAAACGACGAGAGTTGTAACTTCTTTCAGTGTCGGAAATTCTACAGATGTAAAGTTTCGAGCAACACGAGGCCTGAAGCACTGGCGCGGTTAGTTTGCGGTACGGAAAGAGGAACTAGGCGGAGCAGAAATCGAAGCGAAGCTTACTGTGCGCTTATGCAAAGTATTTACTCAGTGTGCAATAATAAAAGCTGCAACTGAACAATTTGACGAAGACAAAATGTCCGCAGTCTGCGCGCAAGTACTTAAGGGGTTGGGCCACAGTAACTGGTATAAAATCATGTGCGAATTGAACTATTTTTTTCGTATGATAAAGTGATACACTCATAAAATTAATTACACATCTATTTAGTACGAATATCAAGCTGTTAGAAAATATATTTTTTTTTTTTCAGTGTACAAAATGGCCGACTACTAATATTTTCTTTTGTTATTTTTTTTAGGCGTGGCGTGACATTTAGCATCCACAATTTTTTACCTAGAACAAAAAACAAAAATTCTCGTCAATCTACATTAGAATACCTAGAGAAGTACGTACGGAATTAAAAAAATATTGTCTTATTCAAAAGTTGTAGGTATTTGCATGAATTTTCAGTGAAAAATTTCGTATAAAACTGCTTATAAAATGAAAAGTTTTCGATTAATGAAAAATTACGAACATAACTTTTAAATTTGAAGTAAATCGAGTGAAAATTGTTGAAGTTATTTGTCACGCCAATTGGAAAAAAGCTGTTTCGAGAAAAACGCGTTTAAAGTTTTAGGTACTCTATGGCCGTGCCAGAGGTGGGCTTACGTTATACGCCCAAAGTCGGAGAAAAAAAAATGTCTTGCTATAAATCGAATAGTAACTTATTCTTATGATGATAAAGCACCGTTTTAGCGAGAAAAAAACGACTTTTTGAAAATTCTACTATGGCCTGACCCCTTAAGTCAGAAAGTCGAGATGGGGAAAGCATGAGAAGACATCCTACAATGGTCATCCGGAGCAGATACAGTGAATGCTGAATCCAATTATAATAAGCACAATTAAAAATCACATTAACGAAGTATTTTTTAACTTGCTTGTATGAACATATTTTTTTGGTTTTTCCTTCCATCGGTTCACAGTTGTGTACACGATACACTTGCTCTTCACTGTGTTTCGTATACAGCGTCGAACAAAAATTGGCTTTCGCTGCTTCAACAATATTAGATATTTAAAAAATACATAGGACCTTGAGCTTTCCAACTCGAGTCCGAGTGGTAGGATTTCGTAATCTTTTTCCCCATTTCATTTACACAAAAGATTCAATATTTACGTTCAAACTTGACTAACTCTATAACTCATTAATATTTGTCTAACTTGATTGAAGTTTCTTAACGGGTTACACCTAGCTCGTGGCCGGACAGAATTTTTGTGAATTTTTACTAGGAAGACTGCAGGTTTTCTTTTTTTTTTATATATATATTAGAGAGTATGGTATTTAGTATCTCTTACAATTTTTGTATTGAAAAATATTTATAAATGTGGCAGATACTATGGTTTGTGCAGCTATTTGAAAAATGTCCTCCGTGGTGGCCACTGCTGCTCAGAAACAATTCATCCGAAACAGAAAAAAATCAAACGCATTCAGTCGTTACATGAAATTATCTAGTGCTTTGACAAAGGATTTAATAAAATACTGATTTTTTTAAAATAGCTGCTGTCCAAAGTAAAAGTATTGATTTTCGGTGAAACAAAAACGCTCTTTTTTCGTTGATAAAAGGAAAACTATGCATGGAAAAAAATCTCCGTCGTTCACGCACTGCTTTTTCATGTAAAAGAAGCTTGTAAAAGTTGAAGTGGATGGGTGCGCTGATTTTTGAGATGTCGTAGTCACCGATTTTGTGAATTAATTTTAAAGAAAACGCGTTTAAACACTGTTTGTGAAATGTTATATTTTGAATACTCGTCGAAAACCAAAAAACGATATTTTCAAAAATTTCGACTAGGTGTAAATCTCCAAGCTATTATGATCAAAATTATATTTTAATATTGTTAAATTCCCATAACAATAATAGAATTAACAAGACCTTCAAGCTGAGGCTTACAGTTTTGAGCAGCTTTCTTTTAAATCACGATTTCGAAAATGCATGTATTCCTGTCGAACACGAGAAAGGCATTTTTCAAACAACTGTCATTTGTGTAAAAACAATATATAGATTAAAAGAAACCGTTCCGAAGTTCCGAAAGTCAACTTTAGGATTTGATAAATATTAATAATTAATATTTGACAAACGGATTTGATAAATATTAATTAGTGATAAAGATATGTGAACGTCGAGAACACATTATCCTTCTAAGACAAACGGAGCAAAAAATGATCGGTCGCTACCACTAAGACTCGAGTCAAAGAGCTTAACTTCGACAAGAATGTTTGTTATACCCAATAGAGGAGTATAAAGCCCGAAGAGTCAATTTTATTATCTCAGCTCACTCCAATATACATACTTCCTGAAACTTATACAGACGTAAATAGAATGTTAAAAAAAACCTATATCGCGTACACACTGAGACCTCAGTCCAACTGTTTTTTGGGCAAAGCTGCGGCTTCGGCCGCAGTCACTGCCGCATTGATGCCTATGAGAGTTTTGGCGATGCTCGTTATGATATTGTTGTATTCGGTGAATAGAGACCAAACGTTGCGTGCGAGTTCTTCGGACTCTCGATGATACTCGACGTAGCTCAGAGTCAATAGGTTCAGCTTCGGTAGTAATTCGGGAACGTCTCTCATGTGATCCAAATTGAGGGCAGGGCTCAGTTCCTCGAGTCGACCGACGGACTCGGCGTACGTTCTTATCTCGGGTTCCATGGCGAGCAAAAGTTCGAGCTTAGCGTCCGTACGCATATCGGAACCTTCGTAACTCGGATCTAGCATCTCGTTCAATTCCGGCAATCTCTTGACGAGAGCGTTGGTTTTCTCGCGACCGGAGAGTGTCGAGGAAACGAGGGTATTCACGTGCAGAAGATCGTCGACGATGGAGGTCTCCGGTGGCGCGTCTTCTGGCGACATTTTTTTCTTCGTTCCGAAGACACGATCCTCGAGCTCCGTCACGCGGTCCTCCAACAAATCTATCGATGACATTGTGGCGCGCGTATCTGCGAAATGGAATCGAACAGAACTTTGGAGAAAAACGTCGAGACTTGAGGTTCGCGGTGATGAAAAGTGAGGTTATAGCTTGAAAGATCGCTTACGTGCGTCGTTCGATTTTTATATCGAGAATACACGAGCGCCGGATGCAATTCGAAACGTAAACGGAATATTCGTTACTCTCGTCAGGTCTTACGTACGAATTTTCAAACGATATTCGTTATGCGAATGTACCGAAAAGCATTTTTGACATATTTGGTTCGTGACGCGACCTCCAGCTGATCGACAACGCCCGCCGCCTGGTGAGCAGCGCATCTCGTCTTTCGACGCACAAAATCACTGCGAGATTTTGTTTACACTTCTATAGGACTAGGTCCTCGTTGCCAATGTTCGAGCTCAGGCCGCACGCCATCCGGACGAGTTTCCAAGGTGATTTAAATCGCTGTCAGGCCGGCTCGACGAATTTTAATGATGGATAAACTGTCGAAACCGCAGATCATCAGTCACATCGAGAAATCCATCGATTATTCGCCGTTCGACACGAAATGGATACCATGCAGCGCGAAATTCGTGGTTATGGGCTCGAAACCTCGTGGTACCGGGGTCATACAGATCTACGAGATATCGAACGGCGAGCTCAAACTCGTCAAAGACATTGGACGCACGAATCCCATCAAGTGCGGCACCTTCAAGGCCTCCAGTCTGCGGAATCGACAATTGGCTACCGGTGATTTCAAGGTTCGCTTTTGTACACGAAACCGCCATCAACTTTTTCCTATGCGAGTCTTTCAAGAATGCTACCATGGCAACGAAAATTCACTACGTCATTTATTCATTTGGTCTAAGCCTGCATGCTGAATTTGGGGTTGATTCACTGGACCGTTGGAGAACTCTAACACTTTTAATTCACAGTCGTTCTGCACATGTCCTCATGTCCCCCCGAACACGATTAGAAAGTATTAAGGGGATACATGGGTTACGAAGTTAAAAAAAACCATTTTTTCTCTATGAAAAAAATATATAATATATAAATTATTTTATTCAAAGTGTTAAGCACATAAAAAAGCAACATTTCAACACTATTTGAAAAAAATTGCATCCAAAATTTTGGAAAATTCAGCCGGTGGAACCCGGTTTCCGGAGAGCCCTAAAAAAAGTGTCCTTGCGGTGGTCAGGATAACACGATAGCTTTATCTGAAATTAAAAAACCAATTTTTTTCTGTTAGTAGAAAAGTATAGCTTGTGATTGAATGAAGGATGTAAAAAAAAATTGAAATTTGAATGTTTGGCAGAGTTGTATGCAAAATAGTTGAATTTTTGGTACAATTTACGCTACGTATAGCCTTGTAAAATTAGATGTAACTGAAAAAAAAACCTTCGTTCAATCACTTGTCAATGGTATTTTTAAGAAGTGTGCAAAATTTCAATAAGATCGACGCATTAGTTTTCTATTGAATTGAATAGAATTCTCGTTACGTTCCAACAATGCAAACTCCAACCCCATTCGAGTTGACCCGTATCTGCGCAGATGGGTATACCCGTAGAGAATTAAAAAATTAGGAAGTCCAGACGAAAATGAATTTCGATACATTATTGTCTTGTTACATGGATAAAAGTTGGTGGAAGTGGTAGAAAAAAATCTAAACAGTTTGTGTAATTATCGTGAAATTCGAAATGCATAAAAATGCGTCACATGAAGCTAATGTCTAGTAATATATGATGTCGAAGTTTGCATCATTGGAACGCAACGGAAATTCTTTTCTATACTTTTATTCCTTTGTTTTTATTATTATGCCAAATATTTTTGTGCAGATTTGAATTGCAGATCTTCAAAGGAGTATCTTCGAAAATCGTCGAGTGACTTTCGTACCCAAAATCTGCTAAAAGAATTTTGAGGAAGTAAGAAAAATTCATTTTCATTACACTCCAATGATGCAAACTTCAAACTCAGAATAATCGTTTAACGGAACACCGCAAATTTCTAATTTTACCGCACAGTCTCTTATCATGCACCAGTTATGACCGATGCTCATTTACATCGTGGAATGACGTTGAAGTTTGCATCGTTTGAATGCAACGAAAATGTTTTTTTTTCCCAAATTTCTTTTGGCAGATTCGAGCTACGGAAAACACACAAAGATTTTTTAGGATTATTGTTTAGCGATCTATAACCTAAATCTGAAAAGTGTAATTTTTGATGATACTGAAAGTGAGAAATAGAAAAGAAATTTCGTTGCATTCCAACGATGCAAACTTCAATTTCTTAATTGGGTGTCTAGCGAATCCTCAATCAAGAATTCTACATTTTCGAGCTTCGAAACACAGCCTTTTCTTTAATTTCTATGCAAAAATCATCTCATTCCATTTTTATAGGAATTCCACATGTTCTTGGCCATTTTCATTACGCATGGTTGGTGCCAAACATTGTAACGCAACTTCGCTTATGTAAAAAATGATAAATATGGATTCACCGATTTGCTTTGTTGATTAACTTTAATCGTTATTTGGTCATAGGTCCGATTTACTTCATAGTTTATCGTCGAAGTACCAAAGAGTCATGGTCAATTTGATTTAGTGGTGTATTTCTGGTTACCTTTTTAAATTTATCTGAAACTGGAGGTTGTACAGATATTTTTTGGATAATTCGTAAGTACCAAGCATTGATTTAATGCAGGGGAACGTTTTACTGATAAATGTTAAAAGGTACTGATTCTTCTGCAGACGAAAACGTCCAATAAAAGTTCAACTCAGAAGTTACCGTAAGTTCTCCACCGTGTTGTGTAAGAGAAAAAAAATCGAGAAAATTCAGCCGTTTCTTGTAACAAATCTCTGCGCTGGAATTTGATTGTTGATGCGCACAGTTAATATTAACTGCAGCCAAATGCATGGACTTGAAGTCCAGATCGATGAAATGCAACGATTTTTTTTAATTCCTTATTTTGATTATGATCGAAAATCATATTTTGTAGATTTGGGTTGTAGATCGCCAAATAAGGAGCTTGCAAGATGATCGCGTGATTTTTCTAGCTTGAATCTGTCAAAGGAATTTTGGAAACTTGAGAAAAAAAATATTTCGTTGCATTCCAACTATGCAACCTTCAACGTCATCTAAATTTGTAATTTTTCATAAGGAACTTTGCTGAGTTGTCTGGTTTTTAATATTTTATAATTGCTCAGATTTCGTGGTTTAATAATATTGACTATTTGAAGATTTTATGACCGCCTAGATATCATAATTTAATAGTAAACAATATTTTAATATTTCATAATTGTCTATATTTTATAACTCAATAATAAGAAATGTTTTAATATTTGACTAATTGTCTATATTTTAGAATTCAGTAATATAAAATATTGTAATAATTTACTTCATAATTGCATAGATCCTAATTTTCGGAAACATTCAAGGTAGAAATTAATTGGACGTATCTATGTCTGAAAAAAAAACATTCGTCGGTGAAAAGCTTAACCCTCATTCGATTTTTTTACTATACTGCACTACGCAAAGCACTGATTGCCTCACTCCAGTGGTAATTTTCCATCTGCCTTTGAGGCTGCCTTCAAGTGCAAACCCATCTGGTTCTAGACCGAAAGCCAAGAGATCCTGTAACTCCGGCACATTCTGACTTCAAAATATTGATGACGACGTTTGCATCGTTGGAACGCAACGATTTTTTTTTATCATTCTCCATTTCTTCATTTTTATTCATACCCAAAGTTTTTTTTTTGCAAATTGAGGTCCCAAATCTCTAATAACAACACGTAAAAATGTTAGTGATTTTCAGAGTAAAAAAAAGTTTTAACATTAAGGGTTTAGGCTACAGTAACGGGTATAAAATCATGTGCGAATTTAACAATTTTTTTCGTATGAAAAAGTGGCTCACTCATAAAATTAATTACACATCTGTTTAGTATGAATATCAAGCTGTTCGAAAAAATATATATATATATTTTTTTTTTCGATGTACAAAATGGCCGTCTACTAATATTTTCTTTCGTTATCTTTTTTTTAGGCACTCCGCGGCATGACATTTACGTACGGAATTTAAAAAATATTGCTTTATTCAAAAGTTGTAGGTATTTGAATGAATTCTCAGTGAAAAATTTCGTATAAAACTGCTTATAAAATGAAAAGTTTTCGATTAATCAGAAATTCCGTACATACTTCTCTGCGAAATGCAATTAGGAACACAACTTTTAAATTTGAAGTAAATCGAGCGAAAATTGTTGAAGTTATTTGTCACGCCAATTGGAAAAAAGCTGATTCGAGAAATACGCGTTTAAAGTTTTAGGTACTCTATGGAGGTGCCAGAGGTGGGCTTACGTTATTCGCTCAAAGTCGGTGAAAAAAAATTTCTTGCAGTAAATCGAATAGTAACTTATTCTTATGATGATAAAGCACCGTTTTGGCGAAAAAAATCGATTTTTGTTTAAATTCTACTGTGGCCTTACGCCTTAAAAAGAATGACTTTTCGATGCAAACTTCGACAACATAAATATAGCTACATCTTTTGCACAGTTTCCAATCTGATAAATGGCACATTAAAAAAACAAAAACGTCATCCATTCGAGAAAGAAAAATCACGCGTGTTCGTGCGCCGTTTTTTATTCCCATGCTGTTTTTTTTCCCGCAGGGCAAATTGAATATATACGATTTGGAGGATCCGTCGATACCGGTGTACTCGGTGAGCGCGCACACCGAGATAATAAACGCGATCGACGGTGTGGCCGGTGACAGCGTGGGTTGCGGTGCGCCCGAACTAGTGACGGGCTCGAGGGACGGCGGCGTAAAAGTTTGGGATCCGCGAGAGAAAGGTCGACCCGTGGCGATAATGGAGCCAAAGAAGGGGGATCCCCGACGCGACTGTTGGACCGTCGCATTCGGCAATTCCTACAACTCGGAAGAGAGAGTCGTCGTGGCTGGTTACGACAACGGAGACGTCAAGATGTTCGATCTTCGCGCTATGTCCCTCAGATGGGAGACCAATCTCAAGAACGGTGTTTGCTCCCTCGAGTTTGACAGAAAAGACATAGCGATGAACAAACTCGTGGCTACTACACTCGAGTCGAAGTTCTACGTATTCGACCTTCGGACTCAGCATTCGAAGAAAGGATTCGCCTATTTGACCGAAAAGGTTGAATTGATTTTCCTATCTGTCCATTCGGTGCTCATTGGGTCCTTCTACACTTTCGCGGAGCCCATCCCTTAATTGCACTTCTAAAGGCCTCCTTTCTGCGGCTGCAGATCCCTTCAGGCGAAGAAAAAATGGCTGATTTTCATGATTCTTTTTCACAAGAAAGTTTTCCTCACCTCTTCGAAACTAAGGTTATGTTTTATTACTACTTTTGGCTGTTGCGTGGTTTTTTTTATTAATCTTTGAAAATGGCGGAGGTTTCACACACTCTTCTAAACGAGTTGCGGCGGATGTTGTCAGACGGCGTGACACGTCGCGTCGACGGGATTAACCCAAAAAAAATCAACGAAGGTTTTTCTTTCATTAACACTCTTACGCAAAATATGAACCAAGAAAGAGTTAGAAATGTTGAAAATCGATGAAACGGTACATTATGAAACAAAAAGATTGAATTTTCCGAAAAAATTGCTACTTTTGCCATAAACAACGACTTTTTTCACCACCATTTAGGGTTATGCTTTAGATGATAAGATTAGAAAGATTTATATCAAATTTCATTAAAATCGGTCCATTAGTTTGGGCTATACGTCACGCCAGTTTTGAAAATGCAGCCTAGTTGACCGGACCATAACTCCGCCATCTTTGAAGATTAATAAAATAAAAAAATACCATGTAACAGCCAAAAGTAGTAATAAAACATACCCTAAGTCTCCGAAATTGTAAAGAAATCTTTCCTTGGAAACAAAATCATGAAAATCAGTACATGTTTTCCTCGTATAAAGATATCTCCCCCTTAACTTCACTGTATAGGGCGGAGAGAAACTGCAGGGAACCTGTTGACGATAGAGTCGATTCCTACCCCGAGTCCTCGGCTACCATTGCGAGTAAAATGTCGCATGACCACCAATCAGCTGGCCGGGGCCCGGTTGGGGGTCGCCCATCACATTAAGGTTTTCGAGCAGGGATTCATGATAAAATGTTCCCTCCTTGCATTAATCTCGGCCAGGATCCGAACCCGAGACTCACTGCCTGCGAGCCTATGACCCATTCAATTTTCTCATCCTTTTGACACGTTTGCTTGTTTTTAGTCTCATCGATTCGTTCTTGTTCTCTTCGTAGGCTCACAAGTCGACGGTGTGGTTGGTGCGACATCTGCCACAAAATCGGGACGTGTTCATGACTTGCGGGGGCGCGGGCTCTCTCTGTCTCTGGAAATAGTAAGGGAACAATCCATCGTTATTTCAATGAGACCATAACCGCTAGGAACGTTTCCAACATGGTCGTGTCCATCCGACAAAGTATACGCTCCCTTCCTCTACCGTGGTGTTGAAGTTCGCATCGTTGGAACGCAACTCAAATTGTTTTTCACATTTTTATTATTATACCAAATATTTTTGTCCAGACTTCAATTGCAGATCTCCAAAGAAGCATCTTCCAAAAGTGGTCGAGCGTTGTTCGTAGCCAAAATCTGCTGTAAGAATTTTGAGGAAGTGAGGAAAATTCGTTTTCGTTGCACTCCAACGATGCAAGTGTTTATCTTATACTCTACCTATGTTCCTCCTTTCGTTTGAAAACGGGGATTTATACCACGGGGAACAAAATTTGATGCAATATTACGTCGTTTGCTCCAAACCCGCATGCAGAGTGGCGAATCAAACGCTTATTCCGTCGAACAATGATAACGATTCTAATTTGCAGTAGTTTTGCACGCGTTCTTATGTGACGTTGCTTTTACTCGTACAGGGAACATCACTTGAGGCGGGATATACATTTAGACAGGAAAAAAAATAAGCAATATTGAGGGATTTTTTAAACTAAGAAATAATTATTCTACAATTATCAAACTTTAGGTATACTTTAATAGTATATTTAAGTATACGAAAGGATTTTTTTAAATTAATTCATCATCAAAATGGCGGAGCTGTGGCAGAGTATTACAGCAAGGTCGCCGCGGGAGTTGCGAATCGGCGTGCAGTCTAGCTTCCCGTAGACTTTGATTTGCAAAAACGTTCAAACATTTTTTCAGTTAGAACATGTGTAGGTTCTATGTGGCGGTAATTGAAATGAAGAAAATGCAAATTTTAGAAAATGGCACGCATTTACAAAAAAAAATCAACATTTCACGAAACATTTCTGTAAAATGTGGATTAAAAAACTAGTTTTTTTCCCCAATTTTTCAAAAACAATTTTCGTCAAGTAGAAGACACCAATATTATCAATATTTCTACCAAGTTTAAACTCAATCAGCTTAATAGTTTTTTAGTAATCCTGCAGGCCAATTTCCACAATGCAGTTTTGAGAAAAACGCGTTTGAAGTTCACGCTCGCTCCGAATCCGAGCGGTGAGGCCAAAGCGTTGACGGGCTGTAACGTTTGAAGTTTTTCAAATTTCGCTTTCACACTTTGGTAAAATATTCTACATATATAGTTCTATCGTTTACAGGGGAAAAAAAAGAAATCGATTTTTTGATCGTTGTAAATGTATATCCCGCCTTAACCTTTCCTTGACACACTTATATTTTGCCATGGCTTTGAATCACTGGGTCAATTTAACCCGGATAGTACTTCATCCACCTGCACTTAACAACCCTTCGGTCGGTTTTTATTGCGAAAAATCCGGGATGCACTTTAAACATTTCTTAATATGTCTGCATAGTTAAAATTGGGAAAATATAAAATGTAATTGTTGTAAAAAATTATTGAATACTTTCAATTTTGGGAAAGTGAGCATTTTATTTCAAATTCGTCCGAGTCAAAATGAGCCAGTGTGTCAAAGAAGGGTTAAGTGTCTGCCTTCGATTTTGTTGAAACTCATATTTGTGATGAAGGATTTAAAACTTTCAGACGCGTATTTTTCTTATCGTCGGTAAAACGGTTCCAAGGGGGGAAACCACCCCTCAAAGAAAGGCGCGTCAAGGGATGATTTTGCAGTTTTACCCACAATCAGTCCACCGATCAGAATGAAACAAAAACCAAAACTCTTCTAATGTAGAGCTATGAAAAATCCATTATCGAAATATTGAAAATAAATTAGATGAAGGGGTGACACGCCTTTTTTGAGGGGTGGTTTCCTTCCTCAAAACCGTTTTTCCGCCAATGAAAAAAACGTTTCTAATAGTTTTCAATGCTTTATCACATATATGAGTTTCAACCAAATCGAAAGCGGACACTTAAGTTCCTTGTTAGATGCTATGCAACGATGTAGAAACTTTACAGATATTCTAGATTTTTATATCGGTAATTTGGGTAAAAAATATTTTTTTTTTCAATTCGCAATCGCTCCCTATATGATTGTAGCGTTATTAATAACGTAATTAGTAAAGTACTAAAATTCTGTCTACTTTTTCATTCATCTCATGAGTTCTCCCCTAGCAAACTCAAATATTTACGAATATGAAAAATAAAATAAAATTAGATCATGTTTCATGAACTTCAAATTTCGACTACTCCTGTCCGAGATTGTTCCGCGCGTCTTTAAGGTAGTCCTATCGCTTCACACTAGTCATACCACTGATCATACCTGAGACTTGTAAAATTTATATTTTTTACATATGCAACAAAAGCAAATTTGTAATAACTAAATTTTCCATGTGTAAACTGTTTAATGAATGTTCACGTTTAATTAGAAAAATGAAAAACATAGTTATTCCAACGATTTGCGCAGTATTTCTAGGTTTGATATTTGGCAATATGGGTTCTATCTCCGTCTCTTTTTACTCAACCAGGCGAGTTTAACCTCCATGCTTTTCAACGTCCATCTGTCAAAACAATGTCAGGTGCGGGAAATATAAAGCATTGTATTCAGGCCACGACTGATAAAAAGCGTGGAAAATTTGTGTCGGCGAAATATGTCGGTTGAAAATGAAATATGTGTGGAAATTCGAATGAGTGAGATGAGGTTAGGACTACAGTCAGCTGTTGCCTTGCTGTCACGTCTCTTCATCGTAGCAAGTGGTAATAAATCCAATACCGGAAGTTCAAATTAAACTTGATATTACATAAAAATTAGGTCAATAAGCGTAATTTTTTCTGAGAGCACTCGATTACTACTAGTGTTAAGAATGTGATTATTTTTAAAAATCTGACGGATTCCCACTATTATATACACTTTTGTAGCGACCGGAAATTGGGTTTTTGCACGTCGTCTCGGAATTTCTTCACAAAAAAACCCAATTTTGATATTTCTTTTCTCTGTAATTAGGTCGATAAACGACCCTGAAATTTTACAGAGACGATTATTAATATATTTAGTGAGATTCAAAAAAAAATTATGAAAATCCTATGGATTGAAGCCTGGCGAGAGGACTACCTGAAGGTATTCTTTTCGCGGAGGGTATTTTGCGGGGGCACAAGGAGGGCCCTTCTGAATCATTGGTAAATCACACTGGTGCTAAATAAAAATAAGTCACAAACAATTATTATACCCAACGATAAACTGAAATAAAAACATTTCGCGAAAATTGAGTAGATTTAGACATTTTCTCTGAAAAGTCTCAACTACGAAAATTCTTCTGCTAGTCACATTTCTCTAAGTTTTATCATTAATATGTTCTTTAAACATTCGAGGACCCCCTGTTTTCACTGTCATTACGGAATCTTTAGATTTTTTTACACGCGTGAGCAGTTTATTACATACAATTTTCTGATAATCCTAACTCCTTCAAATTACCATATATGTAAATAATCGTTATGATCATCTAACGTACATTTGAAAATTTTCGCCATATTCAGTCGTACACGTCACTAGTATTCTGTTGCAAGAAGTTGGCACTGGTGACGTCACACAATGTATTAGCATAGGAAATTCGTTTCTCCCCCCACCCTTAAAAATGATTTAAAAATGATTTCTCTTTAAGGGGTAAGGCCACAGAAGAATTTTCGAAAAATCGATTTTTTTCTCGCTGAAACGGTGCTTCATCATCATAAGAATAAGTTACTATTCGATTTATAGCAAGACATTTTTTTTCACCGACTTTGAGCGTATAACGTAAGCCCGCCTCTGGCATGGCCATAGAGTACCTAAAACTTTAAACGCGTTTTTCTCGAAACAGCTTTATTCCAATTGGCGTGACAAATAACCAACAATTTTCACTCTATTTACTTCAAATTCAAAAGTTATGTTCCTAATTGCATTTCATTCAAATTCCTACAACTCAATTCAAATACCTACAACTTTTGAATAAAACAACATTTTTTTAATTCTGTACGTACTACTGTAGGTATTTCTAATGCAGATTGACGAGCATTTTTGTTTTTTGTTCTAGGTAAAAAATTGTGGATGCTAAATGTCACGTCGAGGAGCGCCTAAAAAAGAGATAACAAAACAAAATATTAGTAGTCGGCCATTTTGTACATCGAAAACAAAAATATATATATTTCTTTCTAACAGCTTGATATTCATACTAAATAGATGTGTAATTCATTTTATGAGTGAATCACTTTCTCATACGAAAAAAAATTGTCAAATTCGCACATGATTTTATAGCCGTTACTGTGGCCTAACCCCTTGAATATTCGGGTTCGTGAAAGAAATACCTTGAGGGAAGAAAACATGGGGCTTTTCTTTAGCGTCCGGCGTAATAAAATGTTCGTTTAATTTTAGCAATTATCCGGAGAAGAGAAGACTCGCGGACGCGGATGGTATATACGAGGGTGTCATCGGGAACCTCAGTCTGCTACAGAACTGCACCCTGTCGTCTCAGCCGGTGAGCTCCTTGGACTGGAGCCCGGACAAGCAAGGCTTAGCCGTCTGCACGTCCTTCGATCAGTGCTTGCGCGTCATAATCGCGACCAAACTCAACACCTACTAGTTACGTACGCCCCGTGTAATACTGCGATTCAACGTACCCCACGCGCAACATCGATAAAATATTCGATTCGTCGCGAGTCCGATTCAGGTGACTGACGCCATCTTGTGTCCGAGGAGCAATTCGTTTTGTCACAGATTTCAACAGTTTCGTCGTTTTCAACTGTGGTTGCGGGCCAAAGCTTCGCAAGGAATCAAATTCTTCAATTTTTTCACTTCGTTGTTTCTATCGAAAAACATTTTTGCCCAGATGCGAAAAACGTTTGAATGATATGCGCAGTCGGAATCGACGTGAAAAAAAAGGTTATTTCATTCGAATGTTGTAAGCTTCAACATTGTCAGTCGAGGTGGATTCTATTCGTTATAATTGATTTTTTTAGAGCCTTTATCCGGAAATACCAAAAACGCGATTGAAAGGAACTGTTCGTTGATGATTGAGAAATGTATGCCTGACATATAGCGGTACTTATTGCAACTATCTAATAAATTTGGAGAGCAAAAATCTTAAATAGCGAGAGCGTTTTCACACACTTTTGTAATGAATCATTATTTTGGCGGTGTGAGGTTCGGCAACATTCCTGCGTAAAATAAAATGCGTTCGGCGAAATGTCAACGACTAACAAGCCATAAAGTTGCTCGGGTTTTTGGAGAGTAATGTGCTGGATTATACCTTCATGATGCTGGAAAAACCACGATCTCCGATATGAAGAGAAACCTAGACTCGAAAATTGACGACTATATAAAACCAAAGAAAGGACAAGCATCCGATGTTCATATATATGGGTAATTCCACCAATTCTGTGTCAAAGTTGTACCGGGTGGTCTGAATTTAGCAAAACTAAGAAGGACACCTGAAACGTCATATTAAAACAAGCATCCATGATTTTTTTCGAATTTTTTTATGCAATAGCTTTTGAGTAATGGCGGCTCACGGTTTTCAAATTTTGTAAAACACTACATTTTCTAATGCCCATAACTTCTTGCCAATTATAGCTAGAAACATTTTTAAAAAACGATTTTTTAGAGGAAAACATGAACTTTTTGAAAAAAAATATGCTGAAGATCTGGGTTGTTTTAAAAATTACGAAAATCGCGTTCAAAGTATAAAAATCGATTTTTCGGGCCTTGCCCCATTTTTCCCGGTTTTGAAAGTATTTTTTTTGAAAAATTCAGAATTTTTTACATCGAAATAGATTTTAAATGAGATGGGATCTCTAAAACATCAGTCTCAGAAAAATTAAATAAAAATTTTGCCCAATTTTTTAAATTTTGTTTGATAATGAAAATTATTGTTATTGTTATTATTATTTTATAAATTTGTAAATGAGAAATTTTATAACCTCACAACCAACAGTAGCTATTAAAATTGAATTATAATTTTTTTTTAATTTGCTTATGTGACATGACATTACCTTATAAAAACTCTGAATGTTTATTTACGTAATAAAAATGCCATTAGAGATTTAAATCAAGCTTAAATCTTTAATGGCATTTTTATTACGCAAATAAACATTCAGAGTTTTTATAACGTAATGTCATGTCAAATAAGCTAATTTAAAAAAAATATCATTTCATTTTAATAGCTACTGTTGGTTTTGAGGTTATAAAATCTCTCACTTACAAATTTATAAAATAAAAATAATAATAACAATAATTTTTATTATCAAATAAAATAAAAGAAATTGGGAAAAATTTTAATTTAATTTTTCTGAGGCTGATGTTTTAGAGATCCCATCTCGTTTAAAATCTATTTCGATGTAAAAAATTCTGAATTTTTTGAAAAAAATACTTTCAAAACCGGGAAAAATGGGGGAAAGCCCGAAAAATCGATTTTTATACTTTAAACGTGATTTTCGTACTTTTTAAAACAACCCAGAATTTCAGCATATTTTTTTTCAAAAAGTTCATGTTTTTCACTAAAAAATCGTTTTTTAAACATTTCTCTAGCTATAATTGGAAAGAAGTTACGGGCATTTGAAAATTTGGTGTTTTACAAAATTTGAAAACTGTGAGCCGCCATTACTCAAAAACTATTGGATAAAAAAATTCGAAAAAAATCGTAGATGCTTGTTTTAATATGACCTTTCAGATGACCTTCTTAGTTTTGCTAAATTCAGACCACCCAGTACAACTTTGACACAGAATTGGTGGAATTACCACCAATTCAATATAGATGGTGTATTTATTTCGATTTCTGTGGTAAATTAACCCTTCAGAAAAAATAGCGTTTCAATTATCCGAACCGGGTTCAGTCCCAATTGATTCGCACAAACGAGATCCTACTGTACAGCCTTTATTTCCCTAATACACAACAAAAAAAAACCTGCCAGCTCATTTGTGGCCACCCGTACGAAATAAACCGACAACGAGGAATTATCGATTATTAACTTATCGCCCTTAAGGGGTTATATACAGCCAGGAGGCCCAAAAAGATCGGTTTTTCAAGAATTTTTCTTGAGACGTCCTTTAAATCTATTAACATAAAAATTTGTCCACATATTATGGTAACTTTTAACTGTATTTCAAAATGTTTTGTTTGCAAAAATAATTATTTTGAAAGCTGCTATAACTGATCTCCGGGAGCACCTCTAAAAAAGGCGTCTTGCGGTGAGCACGATATCTCTGGACTGAATCATCTAAAATGAAAAACCCAAAATATTTTGTTAATATAATGGATTATCTTGTAATTGATCGAAAGGATAAGCAAAATAATATTTTTTTGACAAAATGGCGGCTTCTAAAAAAAATCGATTTTTGACAAAAATGTAGGCCTCACATTGTTTATAAAATGGAAAATGTACATCGGCGAAGAAAACCTTCGATTAATTACTAAAAAATACACTTGAAAAATTGTGTTAAAATTTGAGACTGATCGGTTCAGCCGTTTCCGAGAAATTTGCTCACCGACTTTAAAAACTCAGTTTTGTGAAAAACGCGTTTAAAGTTTCAAAAGCACTTTCGAACGCTCTGACACGTTATTACAAACGTGCGTGTAACTTCGAGAATATTCGCCGGATTGACAAGAAATTTTCTGTGTGTGTACTTAAACATATGTACATTACGAAAATAAAATTTCGAAAAATCGATTTTTCGAAAATTTTATCTGCATAAAACCCCTTAAACGTGCTCTCCGTGTATACTCGTGCCACGGAAGAAGAACTTTAAAAAGTAAGAACTCGAAAAGTAACGCACGGGCCCGGCCGAGAGTTCGTACGCTCCTGTGCGACGAGGAGGAGGTTCTCCGAGTCGCCGCCTAGCGGCGCACAAGTGGTGTTGTCATACGTCGAAATGGCGGGTGTGCTCTTCGAGGATATTTTTAACGTGAAAGATACGGATCCGGAGGGAAAAAAGTTCGATCGAGGTGAGTCCAATCGATAAAGTATACCGCGATCTTTCGTCGAGCCGACTCATCAATGCGCGAATCAAGCCGCTGTCGATCAACTCGACGGGTTTCTTTTTTCAACGCCGTACTACGTCGTGCGGCCGGCGACTGCGTGGATCAACCGGAAAGCACATGGCAGACAGCTGGTCTTGGCGCCAATTTTATTTTCGTCCCAGGAATGTTTTGTTTCCGACGAAAATCTTTTTTGTTCTTAGGTTTATCGGATTTCTGCTGAAAAAAAAACGGTAGCGTGACAATTCGATGATATCACGGTAATAAAAATTTGTCATGCGGTCACGTGTGGGGGCGATGCGTGGAGAAAAACATTCAGTGGCGGCATCGTCACATTATTGATGAGCAACAAACTCGCTACCGCGTCAAACACGAATTTATCGTCCATTTGTGGCGAGTCTGAAAATAGTGCTCGGCATTATTTTTTGTACGTAACTGATTTATGTATTCGTTTATGCTTAAGGAGCTATACAGCTACCTAGAAACCCGAAAAAAGTCGCCGAATTCCGATTTTTTTTATTAAGACGGAATGACACCTCATCGCGGTCGGTATGGTAGAACAATTATAGATTCCCAAAAATCTCTGAAACGGCTCTTCAGATCCCGTCGAAACTTTGCCAAACGACGTCAAATAGATAGACGAATAGCTTCTAGCCCCTCAAATTTTCTGAATTTGAGAAAAAAAATGTAGATTGGCTTATCATAAGCCAATCTAGTTTTTTTTCTCAAATTTAGAAAATTTGAGGGGCTAGAAGCTATTCGTCTATCTATTTGACGTCGTTTGGCAAAGTTTCGACGGGATCTGAAGAGCCGTTTCAGAGATTTTTGGGAATCTATAATTGTTCTACCATACCGACCGCGATGAGGTGTCATTCCGTCTTAACGGCTATACAAAGGTACATATATTGAGCCATAAAAAAAATTACCCAAAATTACAGAAAAACAACAAAAACATGGCCGCCGGCAGATGATGACATTTTGTTTCGCAACATTTGGCGGTGGACACTCTCTAGCTCAAACGGTCCGTCCGAAATCCAAAAACCAAACGGGTTATCCAAGTCAACAATAAATACAAGTCGTTGACGATCGTCGATGTTGAAAATCTTTTTTTTTAACAACGCGCCGACGAACTCAAACTCGAGCATACAAAATCTACGAAAAAAGTCGTCCTTTTTGCGTAACTATAAAAAAATAAAGATCGATTTTATTAAAGTGAGATCGTCAACGACTTTCAAATGTTTCTCATCGCATCTCCTGTAAATTTGGAAACAATCCATAAGGTAGTTCTCGGGATATCATGTCCTTAAGGGGCCAGTCCAATTTGGAGCCACGAAAAAAGGCTATTTTCGCGATTTTTTTTTGAGGTTTTTATAAAAGATATGAATATAAAAGTTGTTGGGCTTGATGAATAAAGTCTTGAAATACATTAAAAAATTTTTTTATTCATTTTGTATTCATTTTTAAGTACAAAAACTATAGTTTAACGTAACACCTCAAAAATAGGTGGGCTCCGTCATAACTCGGGAACGGCTTGTCTGAAACAAAAAATTCAAAGTCCATTAGATTCAGTATGACACCAGCTACAAAATAACCCTCGGATATAAAGTTCTATCAAAAAATATAAAAATGACAGATGAAAAACGAAAAAAGTTTTAAAAAACGCGTTTTTTCGCAGTTGTTCGCAAAAAGAAGAGTAAACATCAAAATTTTAAAACCACAGAGGGTCATCTTGTTGCGAATCATGTTTACAATATGTGGTTCAAATTTCCAGAGAATCGGTTTATTAGTTTTAGAGATACGACGGAGCTAGATTTTGAAAACGTTGTTTCGAGAAAAACGCGTTTGAAGTTTATACTATGAAAAACTCTTACCTAAACTCAATCGACAATTCCTGCACCGTACAAAATCCCTTCTGATTGCTCATCATCGTCGATTTCTTCAAGTCTTGTTTGCTTTTGATTTTTTGAAATTTTCAAAGTGGACTAGCTCCTCAAAACAGTGTTTCGAGAAAAACGCGTTTAAAGTTCGAAGTATAGTGCCGCCCGGCCGATTTTATGAACATTTCAACGAAATTTTCAGGGAATACAGCAAAATGTGACACTATCGAATGAAAATATTTTTGGAAAAAAGCAATTCTTTGACCCACCAAGGTAGATGTAGCTCGTTAATTGTCGAAATTGTTCGACGTACGTGGCATCGAGGTGGAGACTGCACTGCGACATGCGTCACGAGAAAATAGCCGCAGCAACGCGAAACTACGAGCCGCGAACGTAACAATGCCTCTCTTTGTGCTGCATCACCCTTGACCTTCGAACCGAAGCAGCTCAACGCCATTATCCACTATTCTTTTCTCCCCGAGTTGTCCGTGTTTTTCGTGAAGCTTGACCGAAAAATCGCGACTGTTCTGCTTGTTTGGAGCCATTTTTTTTTATCATTCCTCGTAGCACGGAACGAGTATATAGTCAGGACGGCTCGTAATACTGACGCAATCGCAATGAAAAACAATCGATCTTACGCAACGTATACGCTCGTAGACCACGGACTGACAATCCAGATAGTGTTTCTCGATTCACTTACCGCTTACGATAAAATAATGATAATGATGATAAAAATAATACTCTTTCACGTGTATCGATTGTCACGATACTCGTTGCGATAAAAAATCATTCCGAGGCGTAAATTCGTTCGGACGGTTTGGACGAAACCGGAAGTGGAAGGAAGATTGATGTTTTGTCGTTATATTTTATCAGGCTGAAGAAACATTCTTTTTTACCCTAGAAGTTGATAAGAGTTTCGTTAGGCTGGGCATGAAAAATGTTGCTTACAAATTATATTTTTATTCCAACTGTTTCGGAGCATAAAAAGGACCAAGTGGAATGGTCGAACATTTTATCTCCGGAATACTGAAAGGAAGTGGGTCATTTTCTACTTGCCCATTGTCTGAAGTAAAAATTCTTTCTACAGTCGCGAAGTCTTTCCACGGACCAATGTTGGGCGTTAATCAATTAAATTTTCAATCAGTTCATTAATTGACTAAAAAAATACTTTCAATTAATTGAATTGCAAGTAACATTAATTGCAATTAACTATTAATTGCAAGTAACAGTAATTGCAATTCACTACTAATTGCCAGCAACATAAATTGCAATTAACTATTAAATGCATGTTGCAATTAATTTATTTGGATTAATGTATGTTAATTGCAACTCGCTATTAAAACAATTGCAATTAACGTTTTTTTTTACTTGTTTTGAGAAACAATTAAAACTAACAATTAAACTATTTAACTTTACTGGTATCAGATGGAAAAGATTTAGATATTGCTTCATTAATACAATTGAATACTACTCTTTGGATTTGTTTGGGTCCAAACAAACCGAAAGAGAGTAGTATTGAATTGTATTAATGAAGCAATATCTAAATCAAACAAACCCAAACAAACTCATATACGTATTTCAATAACATTTACAATTTTAATTGTTAGTTTTTAATCAAATAATACATTAAAAAGATTGACCATTGATTAGTTTCTAATTGTGGAAAGTCACGATAAACAATTGGTTAATTGTCAGTCCCAAGTTTTCACAATTACAATTAAATAATCGTCAATTGTTATAGTCGTGATTAACAATTAATTCATTCTTAATTTTCAGTTACCCTAGCAATTAAATTTTGCCCAAGACCGCCACGGAAAGCAATGCACACCAAACCATACCGTAAAATGGGGTTACTTTGAACTGGTTTTGGAAGTTTTATGTAGGTAACTTTTTTTTAACATCCTGAATTCCACCTTTTTTGCTTCAATAGAACAACGTGTCCTTTGGCTATCAAATGTATAAGAAAGTCAAGCCCCACCAGCAACCCACAATTTTATATATATATATTTTTGAAGTGTCAAAGTAACCTCGAGTGTGGGGTTTCTTCAACAAGGCATTTAAATGCAACGTATGTCAAAGATTACGGGTTACTTCGACATTATTTCGATTTAAAAATTAATATTTTATGCATTATACATGGAATTGAATGAAAAACAACGGTTTTTTACAATCAAATTGTCATCTTTGTTAAGGAAACATATTACATTAAAATATCAAGTACCTAAGGTACTGCTATAGGCACTTAATCAGTCTTATAGTTATCATTTAGATCAAAATCGACTTGAGCAACATTGCAATCAACTTTACGAACATTTTAAGAAACGTGAACAACAAATTTAATCACATTTAAATGCGCACACATTTTAACCGTGTTTTGTTATCCTTAATGTCAATTTAACCCCGTTTTACGGTACATTTCAACGAGAAAACTTGATGACAGTAATGTGACGGGGATTTTGATCCTTATGCCCGGTTCACGCCTGCGGCTTTGTCCAGATAGCTCTCGAATCGTAATAATGGTGAATAGATATTTCTATTTTAGACGAATAATAATTCAATTATAATTATTAATATCACTTTTTATCATATCAAATGTATCAGTGTTGTTATTATTGAAATTCGAATTATTCTTAGGCTGCTAGCATTATCATTATTGTTAAAATTATTTAAAATTTTGCTCCAATTTGCGTAATAATGATGCGAATAATAATATTATTAAATTAACGTTTTATCATATTGAAGGAACAATTATTGTTGTTGTTGTTGTTGTTGAAATTATAATTGCTCTCAAGCTATTATTATCATTATTATTATTGTTGAAATTACGATTATTCTTAACGTGTTATACCATTTTTGTTTGTAAAACGTGTTCAAGCTTTTAAAGGTTTTTTCTTTACATTGGAGCGTATGGTTTTAAGTATCTTTAACAATTTTTGTATTAAGAAATATTCGTGCAAATCGCTGTTTAAAAAACGTCCTTCGCGGTGACCACTACTGCTCGGAAACAAATCATCCGAAGTAAAAAAAATCAATCGCATTTATTTTTTGCATGGAATTGTTTAGTGCTTGGACAAAGGATTTAATGAGATATTGATGTTTGAAAAAATGGACGCAGTTTAAAATGAAAGTATCGATTTTTTAACGAAAAACCGCTTTATTTTCGTTAATAAAAAAAACTATGCATTGTAAAAGATATGTAAAAAAAACTTGTAAAATTATTACGTTGAAGTTTGCATCGTTGGAACGCAATGATGATTTTTTTTTAGTTTTTGAAATTCATTTTTTTCATCATTATCCACAGCCTTTTTCGCAAATTGAGGTCGTAAATTTCGAATAAAAATACGTAGAAACGTTTGAGCGGTTTCCGCATGCTAAATCGACAAAAAAATGATGTACTCAAAAGAATCAATTTTCGTTGCATTCCAACGATGCAAATTTCAACATAATTTCAATTTGAAGGTAATCGGTGCAGTATTTTCTGAGATCTCGTGGTCACGGATCTTGAAAAAGTCATTTTGAGAGAAACGCGATTAAGAAGTGAGAAGAACGCGTTTAAAAAATGTGACGATCCGAAAATCAAGGTTATTAAAAAAAAAATAGATTCGAAGGATGATTCAAAAATAGATTCGTATGATGATTCAAAAGTCATTCGCACATTTATTTGTATGTACATTAACAAAGTTGTGTATCAAATTTCATAAAGAAATCTCAATATTTAAAGAAGTTATAAATAATTTACTTGATTATGGCTACGCGACTGATCTAAAACAAAAAAACTCGTTTTTTAAAAATAGATAACATTGGCTAAGAATTGACTGAGTTTTAAAAAATGGTTTTTGGAATGCATTTTGTTTCCATTTTTCGAGCCAAAATGACTTCAGATCATCAGATTATCATTCAGATCATCATTATTGATTGAGTGACGGGAAAAAAAATGTTAAGAATAAAAACGTCGGTTAAGACTAAACTACTGTGACACTGAATAAGTGTACCAAATTTTAACTCAATTCGTTCATTAGATGTCGAGAAATCGTGTACACCGTTTTGAAAAACAATTTCGAGAAAAACGCGTTTAGTTTTACCAGCAGTTCTCTCGTTGTAATCATAACTTTGCCTTCAATCTGCGATTTCTGCACCATATGTCACCTTCCTATCTAATTTCACTTGCCTCGAGCGACGAACGGATATTCAACATTTTCGCAGTCGCCTAACCCCTTAAAGTTCGCTCGTTCGCGAAACCCACCCATAAACACCCATAAATCTCTCAATCCCGAAAGAATCGTCCCAAAATTTTCCGATAATATTTTCGAAATGTTATATCTAGAATCCTTCGCGAACCAAGAATCGACATTCCCAAAAATTTCAACTACCTGCATCTCCTAAAGCTATCATGACTAAAATCACATTTTAATATTATTCAATCCCTATGAAAATACCAAAATTGACAATACAAAAAACAAAAACAAAACTAACGATACAAAAAACCAAAAATATTAAAATCACGCCAGAAACAACCTTGCATTTTCATATCAGCAAACAACCCAACGAATTCCAAATATCAGAAGACAAAAAGTGCATGCAAACGACGAACATGACAGGACAATAAAAACGAACACTTCCAGCCTTATGCAACATTTAACAGAACAGCCCGATTCGTCATTTATGCACCAGAAAATCTAAATACGCCTGTGCCCATAGCTCTTCCACCCCCCGTCCCTAACTTCCGCCACTCCCGCGAAAATAATAATAACGAAGCTCGCAATTGGTGTATACTCGAGTTCGAATGTCGAAAAAAGAAAGAAAAAAAATTGTAAAATGAGTTTTTTCGTGCATCTCCTCGCGATGGATGCGGGAGCCTCGTGTAGGTGTGTTGATTTTTGCGTGGGTGTCGGCCGGGCAAGGGGAAGAAGCGAAGTGCGATTCGAGGCCGTGGAAGGCGAGGGGGTGGTGAGGTGATAAGGACGAGGCGGGAGGGGCGTTGAAATATTGGCCGTGAGAGGGGTCGCCGAGCGGAAGGGTGGGGGGGCTGGAGCGCCGCGAGAACGAGCAAGCGGGGGGGGGGGGGGAGGTCGCTGCAGCCGGTCGATCCAGCGATCTCCGCAGCCGCACCAGCAGTACCAGCATTGGTATGCCTGGTGGCGGATGCGACTGGTGAGAAAAGCACCGAGCGAGCGAGAGAGACCGATGTATATTCGCGTAATATGACGCCGCGCGTAGTGTACCGACGGAGGGGCGCCACGAGTCCTGACACGGTCAAGGTCAGGCTCGGCCTCAAGGTCGCCAACGGAGCGGAGAGATGTCATCTCGAGGGAGAGAAGCCGCCGCGCTCCCCCCCATTCGTTCTCCCTCGTTCTACATACTTACTGCATATATAGGTATGTGTGTCGATCTTTTCTCTAACTACGCTCTCCATGGCGCTCGCGCGCTCACATTTTAGCGCAATTACGCGCCTTCTTGACGCGCGAATTATTCATCGTTTGCAGCATCGCCTCGGCCCTTGAGAGCTTTTCCAACATCGCGATAGTTTAGCGAATTTGATGTTTATCCTTTTTGCTCCTTTTTTTGCAAAATGGCGTCTTTCGATACGGTATGTAGGTTGGTGTATAGGCGGATGTACGCATTTCGTGAACGCTGTCGTACTACGTCGTCATTTAGTTCTTCGCAGTAAGCTCGAACGATGATGCGTGTACTATCCACCTTCTCCGAGCTTCGGTACGTCATGGCAGAGAGAGAGAGAGAGAGAGAGAGAGAGAGAGAGAGAGAGAGAGAGAGAGAGAGAGAGAGAGAGAGAGAGAAGGAAGGAAGGAGATAGTGAGTCACGTGCCGCTGTTGCTCCTCCTTCGAAAGAAAAACTTCGCGCACACACTCTTATGGCGGATGACCTTGAACGAAACGATTACTAACACACAACGCGTTTCCAGTTGCCGAATTCGCGTTACGTATCGGCTCGCCCGTGACGCTTTTCAGGTTTTTATTTTTGTTTTACGTAACTCGTATTTCTCGGTAGATACAGTTATAGGGTTTCACGCGTGACGGAATAACGCGTCGTTACAGCCGCGCGCATGCAGATCGAAGTATCCCGCGGTAGAGGCCCGCTCGGGCGGAGATTCGCTCTCGTTGATCCTCCTCGTTAAATTTGGATTACTCGGTGGAATCGAAGCATCCGCTCGTGAGAGCCCAAAAATATCGTTGCGAATATACCAATTGTGAGATATGGCGCTATATTTTTGGGCTCCCGACCGGGAAATCGCCCGTACGTCACGGCGAACTCCCGGACACCGGCATTCTTGCTATTACTCGCGTAAAAAATTCGGATAATTCATCAGGCTCGGACAATCGGAGAATACTCTCGAGCACCTTGCAGCTAGTGGACAATAATTAACTACGGGAGGGGGGGTGTTTTTAATTGGTACAGGCGCATTTCGAAAAAAAATGGTAGCAAACAGATTACAATTACAAAAATAGGACTCCACCTTTTTTTTCACAGGCTGTACATTGGAGATTTTTTTTTTTCGAGACTCTTTGCAGGAAACAAAGACGCGCCGCTCCCCAAGCGACTCTTACGTAATTTTGAATTTCGAGAACCGCGTATACGCGTTCCTCGGTGTGGGTGTTCCGGTGCACGCGTCGAGGATAAAACACGGGGGGACGCTGCGAGTGACGAGAGCCGCCAGCGAGATGAAACTCGATAGTCCAAGTGCTCCGCGTCACTGCGAATCGCGGGGGTGGTCCAAGGCGCCGTAAATTCGCTCGATACGCCAAGAAAATGCACAAAAATGTGCTATGAAAAATCGTGGAATGGGGAATTTAATTGGAGGATCGACCCGACAATATTAACGTAACGAATGCAAATAAGAAGAGGAAACGTCGACTCAACGAGAGCTTAAGACGATCCAACGAAAAACTGATTTAGTTCGCATTACAGCCGTAATTATCATTGATTCAGACTCGACGAAGGAATAAAGTATTCTACGGACAATTCATACATAGTTTTGTCAAGTTTGAGTTTTTATTTAGGGAAAAATATTGATGAACAATGAAGTTATTGTTATTTAAGCAAAGTGTCGCGGTTTCTGCATCTAAAATGATCAATAAAAAATATTTTTCAAACAATTTCAGTATAATAATGAAACTTTTGTATGACTGGATACTCCTTTCACGTTTTGAAAATTACGAAAATGACAAGATGTGGAAAGAAAAGTTCGATTTTCGACATAAAGAACAACTTTGAACATTTGTTATTAACGAATGGATAAAAATATAAAAAAATCAGCGACTCGGACGATAGACAGTGTTGTAAAATTTATGCTCCGTCTGAATATATAACGTTCCGTTCACACAATGGGTCATTTTCACCCAGACGAAATCTCAATAAAACGCTCACTTTTTAAAAATTGAAGATTTTCGATAATTTTTTACAATTTAATTTTATATTTTCCGAATCTCAATTATGCAGACATATTAAGGGAGACTTTGTCCTCGGAGTGCCATATTTCAGGTGTTTACATTTTATTTTTTTTAAAGGAAACGAGTAAAGCTTTTTGAGTGCGGTTTTTTCTTGCTTTTATTCATGATATACAGAACGTTAAAAAAAATTTTTTTTTGAAAAAAAAAACCAAAATAGCGGCCGTTGCAGCTCCGCGAAAACAGGTCCTCAAATCGCGGGAGGTAAACGGCTGACATCACTGCCCCGTTTGTTGATCTGAAACACAAATCCAAAGCATATTATCAATCTGTGACCCTTTGGTCATGGAATGACGGATGGGTTTTTCGTTTAGTACAAATTTCGGAAAATGGCGGCAATTTAAAAAAAATCGAATTTTCGCGTTTTTTTTATCGCGTAAAAAGATAAATAATAAATGCAAAAATGTATCTATCGAAAAAACGATCCGTCATTCCGTGAAGACATATTTTCTGAGTATGCTCTCCAAATTTCAGGTCGATATGTTAATTACAGCGGTCAGGAGAATGTCAGCCATTTTTAAAAACGTGTTTTCGAGAAAAACGCGTTTAAAGTTTTGTAATGTGTTTACACAAATGTGTTTATAATTACCGCTAATCGGCAATGCCTGGTCCATAGAGGCATCCCTCCTCTTCTAGCTGCTCATGTTGAGCTCAAATTGATGTTTTGAACATTTCAAGGACAAGGCCTCCCTTAAGGAGGTTGGAGCGGTCCAGTTGAGTGAAATGAGTGTTTTAATTTTTTTCAATTAACATGAAAAAATGCATACGAGATATAGATTTATTCTGTAGATGCTAATTTTTCATAAAATATATATTTAAGAGCAAAATTATGCATTTTTATATTTTTATTAAGGTAAATGTCCCAATTATTGAACAGTTAAGGATCTGGGGGATTGAATTCGGTGAGAAAAAAATATAAAATCAAGAAAAAACCATCGCTTTCATGTTCAAATGATACTTTGATATTTTTACTTTCGAAAAATCACCATTTAAATTATTTTTGAATGATTTCAAATGAAAAAAAAAAGAATAACAACGTGAAGCATGCAAATGTCCCAATTATTGAACACTGGAAGTGCCTATGTCCCTAATATTGAACAGGCATGTCCCAGTTACTGAACACTCTCGAGAATTCTTTTTCTGTTCTGAAAATATTTTGGGTACAATATTAAGAAATAAAAGCAAAATCAAACACTTAAATAATCTTTTATTAATCATGTAAAAATACAAAAATATATATTGAGTCTCTTTTGACAGGTTTTTGGTTCATTCGCATTTGGTTTATTTTTGCTTTTCAACTCGAACTGTATTTTATTTTTATTTTCAGCTTCATCGTTTTTATGTTCTGTTTTTGTTTGATTTTGTCGCAGCTTGGCACCCTGAAATATCGGAGAGCAAAAAATATTGAACATACATTCGTAATTTGAGGTTACATTTAGGTTATATTCTCTTTTTTACTTTTCTTTTTATGTTTATTGCACGAAAATACAAATAAAAAATATATTTGACGATCTTAGAGTCATTATTAAAAGAATGAAGGTAAGTTTATTCAGGAACTTACAGTTTTTGTTTGAATAAATCCAATTCACACGATCTGTCACACGTTAACTGTCTCGTTTTTTGATGGGTTTAATGACGCCATCTTGGAGAATTCGAGTGTTCTATAATTGGGACACACTGCATTTTCTATGTCTCAATGATCGAACGCCGTATTTTTTAACAAATAATTAATTAAATTGAAAAAAAATTGTTATTTGTAAGAAATGTTCTGAGGAACCTGAAACGCCTTTACTTTTTGAGATGCGACAGTTTTTGAATTTTTTATGCCCTTACGCGTGAAGCGGCGCGTCTTAGCAAAAACGATAAGCAGTTATCACGAGACGTCAAATCGGGTCACCGTTGCTGATTAAATATTTTTTTTCTCTATTAATTAAAGCTTTTTTGCACAAGTGAGGTAACATTTCGATAGCTAAAAGTTCCATATATGTAATGACATTTTTATAAATAAGTAAATGCATGCAAGTGAATGAGAAATAATAAAAATACAAGATAGTGTTCAATAATTGGGACATTTACCTTACGTGGATGAGAGAAAGTTTTGGGTTACTACCTATTTGATAAAGTCTTACATTATTGATGATTATTATGAAAAAATCACTGCGTCAGTGAATGTTTTATACAACTCGGAATGGAAATTTAAATAATTTTTAATGATGCCTGTTTGCATTAATGTAACGAGATTAATTATTATTACCATTAATCAATATTAAGTGTTGCCGAGATACAACAACTTCGCGGACATTGAGGTTGGCAGCAATGCTCTTCATTCGCCAGCCAAGATTCGTAATCTTTTGTCAAACCTTGATAGTTCAATATTAAATATATATGGCTTACGATGGGCAAAATGACTTTTTTTTCTAATTGTTTACAAAGGTTTAGTTTGCGTTAAACCGCTGTTAGAAATTATTTATTTCGGTGCTAAATAGCCAAAAACAATTACATCACTCGTAGTGTGAACGTCTGTCCATCTAACCGCACGTAAAACTACATACATTAAACTATTTTTATCTCCGGAGTCTTGTGGTGAATTTTTTTTTCGCCAAGACTCTGTATAGTCCAGACAATAACAGATATTTTTATTTTTCTTTAATCTTGGACTGCGGTTAACGCTTCGACCTCCTTAAGGGGTAACACCACTGTAGAATTTTCGAAAAATTGATGTTTTTTATTGGCTTCAGAGATGCTTCGAACCATTTAGAATAAGGGGAAAAAAGTTTGGTACCTGTAAAACGTTTTTCTCGGAAGACAATTTTTCCAAAACGGCACACAGCATAACTCCAACAATTTTCATTCCTTCCACTTCAAATTTTGAGCATGTCTTGAAAATAACATTCCGAAGAGAAATGCGTACGGGATTTTCCATGAGTTAATTATAACATTAGTTATTAACAAATGATTGTCCTTTTTTTCTGTCGAAAATTGAGTTTTTACTTTAAATGCTTGCCAATTCTATACTCATGTAAATTAATATAATTGTTTAATGTTTTTTTTTCCAAATTCAAATTTGCGTCAGTTCTACTGCGTGCCGCAGAGCGTCTCGAATTCAACATGCCTCGCGAGAATGGCTTCCGCGTCACCATTTTGGATAATTTTTTATCATCAATTTTTTTTGTTCTCTTGAAGATATGACTAATAACATCCTTGAATATTGTTATCCTCTTACTTGTCTTTCCACCCATAACAAAATCGCGAAAAATCACTCAATTATCGACGTTTACAGTGGTGTAAGCCCTTAGGAAATATTAAGGGCGACCTGACTGTTCACAAAAATCGTCACTACTGGCTTAATTGTTGGACTTTTTACAAAATCTTTGTTGCAAATTGAAGTTGAGACCCTACACTATAAAACTATGCAGTAGAGAGGTTTTATTTCAATTGAAACCTTATGCCGGCTCCTCAATATGAGCTGTTACTTGGCCATGACGGTCAGGAGGCCCAAAAAGATCGAATTCTCAAGAATTTTTCTTGAGAAGACCTTCAAATCTATCAACGTAAAAATTTATACACATATTATCGTAACTTTTAACTGTATTTTAATATTTTTTATTTGTAAAAATAATCATTTTGAAAGCTGCTATAGCTGATCTCCGGGAGCACCTCTAAAAATATTTCGTTAATATAATGGATTATCTTGTAATTGATCGAACGAATAAGCAAAACAATAATTTTTGACAAAATGGCGGCTCCTAAAAAATCGATTTTTGACAAAAATTTAGACCTTAAATTGTTTATAAAATGGAAAAAAATTTATCGGTGAGAAAAAACCTTCGATTGATTACTAAAAAGTATACTCGAAAAGATTGTGTTAAAATTTGAGACTGATTAGTTCAGCCGTTTCCGAGAAATCTTGCTCACCGACCTTAAAATCACACTTTTGAGAAAAACGCGTTTAAAGTTTCAAAAGCACTTTCGAACGCTATTACACGTCATTACAAATGCGCGTGTAACTTCGAGAATATTCGCCGGATTGACAAGAAATTTTCTGTGTGTGTACTTAAATATATGTACATTACAAAAAGTTCGATTTTTCGAAAATAACTGTATATAAAACCCCTTAAACAATAAAAAAAAATACCACAAAGAACTCGATACAAAACCAAGAAAAAATAACGAGAAATAAGCCACAAACAAATAGTTGAAGACTGGTAAAACTAACAACAAAAAAGTGGGAAAAAGTGCCAAAATATTGTACATTACAAAGTGTAGAAAATACAAGAGTACAAATCAAGAAGCCATTGCAGATATTGAGAAAAATCAATGACCAAAAGAACGAAATAAAGCAAGCCGCAATTAAATTACGCAGAAAGTGGGAGGTACTGCGAGAGAGGGAAAGCGAAACAGTGAAAAAGATTGATTGATTGACACACTTTAATATATGGCGTTGGAATGCAATGAGAGGTCTTTTCAATCTATTAGGGGGCATCCATTAATTACGTGAGGTGATTTTGGCGATTTTTCGACCCCTCCTCTCCCCCTGGTGACATGTGAGATTTTGCTCGACCCCCTCCCCCTGCCTCTAATCTCACGTGAGATTTTTCAAAATGCATATGTTCACGGAAAATAAATTGTAGTAGAAGTAACTGCGGTTGTAGTACCATTTACTCCACCATGTAAAGTAGTAGGGAGACTCTCCCTACGTGATAAAAATTACGTGATTACTAAAATTACTAAAATCACGTGATATTTGCCGAAGCCCCCCTCTCCCCCACGTGAGATGGGGTGAGATTTCGCTCGAACCCCTCTCCCCCTAAACGCCTCACGTAATTAATGGACGCCCCCTTATTATTTCTTCATTTTTATTGCTTTTTCTTTTTTTTTTATAGATAAAGACCATGGATCTCTCACGAGGATAAGAAAACCCGTTTGAGTCATTTTCGTACCCTAAGTCAGCAACAACGTGATAGAAAAAAATGACCTCTCTTTGCGTTCCAACCATGCAAGCTTCGTTATCATTTTAAGCCAAATGTAATAAAACATACCCTAAGTCTCAAAACCGTTGAAGAAATCTTTCCTTCTAAAAAAAAATCATGAAAATCAACAAAAAATTTCCTCGCTTTAAGGTGTCCTCTCCCCCTTAATATGCCTTACTGTATGTCCCGCGCAAGTTCAATATCCCAAATTGAGAATTACCAAAACAACGTGTAAAGAACTCGATATAAAAAGACGAAAACGTAATCAAAAGTCAGGACTCAAAAAGAAAATAGTATATAACAAGTACATTAAAAAATTTAATAGTATATAATTCAATAAATATATTCATATATATATATATATAAAGTATATAAAAAGTATATTAAAAAACCCAAACAAAGTATATAAAAAAAATAGTATATAACAAAAAATGACGAAACATGCGTAATAGGACGTGACAAAGTTTACAAGATCTGCGAAATATGCAAAAGTGTGGAAAAAAATCAATGAAGCAAGCCGTATTGAATTTAGGAATAGAGGGATAGGGTGAGAGAGAGAGAGAGAGAGAGAGAGAGAGAGAGAGAGAGAGAGAGAGAGAGAGAGAGAGAGAGAGAGCGAGAGAGAGAGAGAGAACGCAATCAGCTCGTAGAGAATTTTGCCACAGTATTGCTGTTGCTGCTGCCAAGTGCGAGAGGAGCGGCTGGGACGCAGTCCAGCAGCTGCTTGACTACCTTGGCACTGACAGTGGCCCTCTTGTAGCGAGAGCTCGGCCTCGTGCCGTCTCGCGCCTAGCAACACGACAGAGCACGCTCGGTTTCTCGACGACGACGACGACGAAACGTCCTGCGGCGACGATCTCTCTCGTTTCTGCAATAACCCTTGCTCTACTCTCCCCCCCCCCCCTCTCTCTTTCTCTCTCGTTTCTGCAATAACCCTTGCTCTACTCCCCCCCCTCTGTCTCTCTCGCTCTCTCTCTCATATCACACAGCTCTCCAGCGATCGCGTGATTCATATTCGTTTATCAAAATTGTCGGTGTATACTTCGCCAAAACAAAGCGCACCTACGTATCGAGCGAGATTGGCATTGCGGGAGACCGCTTTTGTTCGGACGGTTATTACAGCTGGAAGCTTTTTCGAGCTCGCGGGCTCCTCCATACCCCTTACACCGGATAATTATACACTTGCTTATTCTTAATTGATCGTTTCGACGTGTCGCGAAATTCATTTTAGCGTCTCTTTTCCGTGCAGCAAAGAATGGTTTTTTTGTTTCGTCTGCAGCGAAAACGTGCATATCATTAGCGAGATTGCAGCGATTTACGAGAGCGGTCGATGCTGCATGAGACATTGAATTATTGGATACATAATTTCGCTCATGCTCGCAAAAACTGTCACAACACAGAAAAATCCGTTATCGAATTTTTATTGCAATTCGCTACATATTATTTATAACCCTGAAAAGGTTAATGAATTTCACAATAAATAAACTCATTACAGGCTAATTGAGATAAATATTGATGTTACGGTAGCCTCACGAATGTGAAATAAAAAATAAAAATGCGTATTTCTCAAAACAGCAATGTTTTGTGTTAGGGTAAAGCTAGCAAAGAGCACGCACTTTATAAACTTTTATTTCTAGAAAACTCAATTTTGATCATACACTTTGTACTTCTTATTTAAATTAAGGGGATATACCAGTGTGGACACTGAAAATTTGGGTGATTTTCGAGAATTTTTTGGAAGAAAAGTACTCAATAAAATGTTCCGGAAAATTAAGAATATATTTGGCTATATTTGACCTGTATTACATAAATTTTTCATAGAAAAATATTGAGATCCAAGCGACTTATGCGCTGCCTTCGGAGGCGCCAAAAAAAAGTACCTCCACTGCTGACATGATTCCGGCCGATTGAGTAGCTGAAACCGAAAAAGGAAAAAATGTCGTTAAACTGGAAGGTATTTCCTGTATAATGACGTAGGATTTTCGAAAAATATCAACATTTAACAAAATGGCGTAGTTATGAAAAAAACGTCTGTTTTCGTGCCTATAAAATGATCGTTTTTTTCAATGCCAAATCGTCAATTTTCATCCAATCAGAAAAATACTTTATGTCATTGTAGAGTAAATATATTCAAGAGTATTCAGTTTAAATTTCAAGTCAATCGGACAATTGCTCTTTGAGTTACAATGTCAGCAAATTTGAAAAATCTCGTTTCGAGAAAAACGCGTTTAAAGATTTGACTATCGATTTTTGCAAGATAAAATGATGTTTACCATAAAAACTGCTAATTACAGGATATTCTGGAAAGTATAAACTGCCGAAAAAGGCAAAAAAACAAAAATCGATATTTTTAAAGTATCACATTGGTATAGCCCCTTAACCCTTTGAACCATAGTGACATACTGGTATGTCACCTACTTCCACTCTGTTTTTCGTGAATAAAAATTTTTTTTAGCCCATAACGACGAATGTAAATGTATATTTAGGATGTTGGAAGATCAATTGTTACTACAATATCACTATTAAGGGCTTATGTTGCACTTAGTGGATGTTGATCATCACTACAGTACAAAAAAACACGTTTTTTAGACAATAAATGTAATTGTGCCTAATCTAGCAGGTAAACCATACACAAAAAATGAATTCAGAGACGTTTTTTGGGACGTTGATTACGAATTCGAGCTCAAAATCCAGAAATTCAAAATGGCGAATCCAATATGGCGGACCAAAACCGGAGATTTTACTGGAATTACTAAAACATCGGAATTGCTCAATATGTCGATTCTGTTATACTGAATTTCTAATAGAATTACGCTTTTAGCATTACCCGGAGCTAACGGCGAGGACGTAGCGAGTTTCTAGCTCCATATTTTTTTTAATTTTTTTTTTACTTTTTAATTTTACATATTTTTTATATTATATAGTATTATAATATATTATAATAATATATTTATATATTAATAATAATATATCAATACTTTTATATATTATTATAAGCCGAACAAACAATTTTTGCATTTGTGGTCCGTCATATTGGATCCGCCATCTCGAATTTTCAAATTTTGAGTGCAGATTTGTAATCAGCGACCCCGAAAACCCCTGAGTACAAAGTTTTGAGCTGATTGTACGTAAGGAAAAATGTATGCTTCAAAGGGTTAACCAGTTCGCTCGCGAGTATGGCACAAGTCACTTTTCATATCGTATTAAGGGTTACATACGAAGGCTACCATCGAAATCGCGTTTTCTGTATGTTCAACGAGCCCGCACAAGCTCGAAGCCCAAAAACAGGTCGTTTTTTGAGATTCTTTTTCTGGTGAGAGTATTGGAAAGACGAGGTCGGAATTTTACACACAATTAATACATGGACTTGCCAAACTTTAGTTATTTTATTGAAAACCATTGAGGAACATAAAGGTATTATTATTTAAACAAAGTGTCGCCGTTGCTGCGCGGCCAATCAGTGTAGGTGGTTCTGGCAATGTAGGAACGATGTTGGAACGCAACGAAAATTAATTCATTCTCATCACTCATTTTTTTCGTCCGTTTTATGCCGTGAATAATCGCTCGAATGTTTTCACGGTTTTTTATCAGAGATTCATGACCTCAATTCGCAAAAAAGACTTTGAATAATGGTCAAAATGAAGAAACGAAAAGTGAGAACAATAGTCGCTGCATTCCAACGATCCAAACTTCACCGTCACCAACTGGAGGGTCGTAGGAAATAAAAAATTGAAAATGTACTTTTACTATAATAATAAAACTTTCGTACGACCGGATACTTCCTTGAAATGTTGAAAATCACGAAAATGGCAAGTAGGAAAGAACAGTTCGATTATTAACCAAAAAACGACTTTAATCATTTGCTATTAACAAATTAATGAAAGAATAATACGATATCAGGTAAAAAAGGGCCGAATCTCCACTTCGGAAAAATAAGACTTTGTCTAGTAACATATTTTTTTTCAAACTGATCGCCATCGTTTGTGTTAAAAAACATTTTTGCCAATGACTCTTGACAGTTGCAATTTCGCAGGAGCACTTTTTCCTTACTTCGTTTATTTCAATGAAGTTCGTATCTGTTCTGTCGCATCTGCTCTCTGCGGTTCTCCGCAGGCGTACTCGAGACAATCGCGTTCCAGATAACATTCACGCTAAAGATCTATTCGGCGTTCCCCCGGCGCAGCTTCGGATTTCATCAACCGAAGCGACGAATCGACAAACGGCTGACGTTTATTTTTTTCTTCTATTTTCATTTATTGCGGAGAAGAGAGTCGGCTCGAAAATTGCGGCAGTCGCGTGAGTCGCGGCATATTTACTCAAGAGATTTGCCCTCGCAAAGTTGAATATTATCGAATACAGGTCAAACGATCGTTGAAGAGAAAAAAAACACTCTTGGCAATTCGAGGCGTGGTCTACGCCCCTCGAGGCTGATTTTACCTCTCATCTAGAGAACATCTTCGAGAACTTCAAATTTTTTTTGCTTTTACCCGCTCGTGTGAATCCACTCGTCCTCAAGGCATTCCTTTCACGAACTCGAATATTTGACAATTAAATAATTTTCGTCTATAATCAAGTCAAAATATATCCCAGTATACTCGTAAAATTTCAAGCCAAGTTATCAAACTAAACAAAATATTACGAGTTCAAAAATCGTCTCATTTACACCACACTTTCCGGAGATGACGCACTGGTCATATTTCTATTTAATAATTTATACACTAAATAACTCTGTATGCCTGATTCAAACTACTCACGCGTGTAATTTTTTTTAAAGATCCCGCAACGACGATAAAAACAGGGGTTCGAGTGTTTAAAGAGAACATTAATAATAATTAAACCATCTTGGCATCAATACATGCGTACTCCGCACGCTTTAAACAGTTCTTTGATAAAAAAATCAACAGATATTACACAAAGTACAACTATTTCATGGCATTGAAAATGTAATCAGACTTTTCGGGTTAAAAAAAAACAGGTATATGTAAATAATATGAGTTGGTTTTTATTATTTTTCAAAAAAATATTGACACATTGAGGGAACATAATTTTTTAATCAATAACAAGATTAAAATTGGATGGCGAGAGGGCATTTTTCAACCGATCACAGGCATTCAGCATGTTGCAGCTCCCCCACTCTACTACAACACAGTGGCAGTGGAGTGGGGGTAGCGTTACTTTCGTGTGACATCCAGCTAACTCAGACCTCTCTATATCCAGCCTACCTCAACAAACGTATACAGCATTAAAAGCATTCGAAATGCTAAAAAATGGAAACACAAGTAAACCCGCTGTTCTTCGGACCCTACCACTGTAAGAGCACGCACATGCCGGCTTTTCTTCGTTTCCTTTTCAACCGGAATTGACTTCCTGCAGTGTAATGTGATTTTAGCGAAATCTCAAAGTAGAACGAGGGCCTTGCCCGTTCGATTCAGGATCTTTGGCTGAATGACGTACTCGGTGAGAGCGCAATGCCGATGTACTTGCCGGTGCAGTAATGTGACCGGGCATTCCGTACTTTGAGTCGGGCCCTGACCTGACTTGCCTTGTCTGATTTACCTGATCAGCCCCTCCTATGGAACAAACCGGGAAGATCGCAAAATCGTTTTGTACGGCTTACCCCCTATGTTTGGAAACTACAATATTCTGGCCGGGATACATTGCGAGCAAGTACATCTTCACGTAATGGTCTACCCGGCCAGAACATTGACATGTCCTGAGCAGTGGAGCCTGCCTTTAAGAACTGTCTGAAGCTACTTTGCTTTTCACCTCATCGATTATATTTATAATTGATTGGGATGGAACTAATGATGAAACCTAAACATACGTTGTTATTCGCTTAACGATTGAAAGCATTCATTTCATCAATGATCATCGACGAGGATAAGAATGCTCATCATAAATACCGGGATTACAATAACTGACGATTTGAGCATAACGAATAGCCAAATTATTTAACGAGGCAAAAAAGTAAAGTAGGTCATTCGTGGTTTTTGAATGTTCTCAATGTTCCCGCCGGGAAGACGTTCTTGAATATATTTCGCCAACAATCCGCCCGCTGGCAGAGTTCGTCTTGTGCGTTGTACCACGAACCGCAAAACAGGGTTAAATTGACATTAAGGGTAACTTTGACAGTTTTTGGGGTGACTTTAACAGAACTGTGCGAACAGTTCTTTTTGCAGAACCGAACTTTTTGAAATTTTTTATGTTTTTAACAAGGTTTAGCATGGCAACATTGTATCGCCCGTACCGAACATCCTTAAATGGCAAACTTGATCCATTCTGGACTGCCTGACCATGGCCTCATATTATTTGGGGTAGGCAGATCAGAGACAGGACTTTTTCCCGACTCAAATTTCTCCACGGGTGGGTCGCGACTCAACCACATTTCTCGATGTGGGTAGTCGATGTTCGTACCATCAAGCCCGGTCGTCCCCACACGTTTCGCCGATAACGGAGATAGGAATGAATTATCGCTCGGTGTTTATGTCGTTGCGCGTCCTCGAATCACAAACTGTGTGTACACAACTCTTTTGCGGGTAATTGCTTCCCCTTCGCATCTCGTATCTAGTTCACCGAGTAAATCCACCTTATATATGATCCAAACTCCGACAGAAAAAGCTCGTATTCTCTCGCGGCCACTAGCAAAAGGTAAACGAGTGCAAAATGAAAGTGATACGTCTCGTCGTAATATGAACTGTAACTACTACTATAAATAAACTACTATAAATAATTACTATAGTAAACTATAGTAGTAATTACTATAGTAAACTACTGAAAATAAAGTAACAGGTGAAGGAAAAATAATGGAATCCAGCATCTTAGCATTTTACAGCGACAGTTTTAATTGATACGAACCTCCCGATGACGTTGAAGTTTGCGTCGTTGGAACGCAATGAAAATAAATATTTCCGAATTCCTTTGATTTATCTTGGCATATTTCGCCGACGAATTTTTTATGGAGATACTTATTTGGCGATCTACTATGGAAATCTACGAAAACAAAGATCTTGTATACTAACAAAAATAAGGAAAATAAAATGTAAAGAACTTTCGTTGCGTTCCAACGATGGCAAACTTCAACACCATTCCTCCCGGACGGTCAGAATTTTACGATACATTAGTCAATTGGTGGAGTCAACGAATATCGAAAAGTCTTTAGGATGATGATGGGAACTGGTGACTACGAGCTCTGAATACTGAATACCCCTTCGTTGTCATGGCTGTTGCGCATATGGAAAACCGTGATAACTCAGGGAATTTCTGTCCTCCTGGAATACTCAGGGAAAAGTCAGGGAATTCTGAAAATTCTTTGTAATTTCTTAAGAATTTATTTTTTGCAAAAATTACGAAAAATGAAAGCCACTTGAAAGAAAAAACCGACAGATGTAAAGTTGAGCATTTTTTTATATTTCAATATTTATATTGTTCTTCGTTATATACAAAAAAAAGTTATGTCAGTGCCAAACATTTATTCGGATTTGTATCAACTACACAATGACGGATTTGCAATATGCATGAATTCAATAATTTATCAACTCTACAAGAACTTTGAGTACTCAACGTTCAACTAAGCAATATTCTTGTTAACTCTACAATAGCTGATAAATCAAGTGTATCAATTGAAGAAGAGACATATTAGCCCATTAACGCCCAAGCGACTATGTTTGAACACTTGAGAGAAAAAGGATATTTTTTGCAGTCAACAGCAGAAATAATGTCACCCTATAGGTACAAACGCCCGTTTTTCCGAATTATGGCAGTATCTTTGACTTGTGACCCTTCCTAAGCGGTGAAAAAGGGGTTTTAACTTGAAAATCGGGGTAAAATCAAAACATTCGTGGACTAATGTATGAAAAAATATTTTTAATCGCTATAAAATGTATCCTTACTCATAAAATGGTATAAAATTGGTATAAAATTCATAAATTGGTATAAAATTGGTAAAACTCATAAATTGGTATAAAATTCATGAATTTGGCTCATACTGCGTATGAGAAAGTAAAATATCGTCTTCAATGTATATTTATATTCTTATATATATCTCTTCTTCTTCAATGAATAATACACCTGATATATCAGCTGTTGTAGAGCTAACAAGAATATTGCCCATTTAAACGTTGAGTACTCAAAGTTCTTGTCGAATTGATACATTATGGAATTAATGCAATATTGCAAATCCGTATTGTGTAGTTCATGCAAATCCGAATGAATACGTTGTAGGGATAATCATAAGGCTAGATCCGTTGTAGAGGTTCAATATTGCAAACTTGAGGCTCTTGTACAGTTGGTGGATTTCCGAGTTTATACAGATGAGAGATAAAGTCACTGCAAAGTTGAAAAACGGACTTGCAGCGTTGTAGAGATAAACGTTGTGGGAACGAGAGTCTTCCTCTTGCAACACGAAAAGAAAACGCGTTTTTTGCTATAACCAAAATGTATACAATCCTCCAAGATGAACACCTACTATCCCGTACGTATCCATCAAGAATACACGCTGTTGAAGTTTGCATCATTGGACTGCAGCGGGAATTCTTTTTTTGTCCTTTTTCTCCATTTTCATTGTCATCCAAAATATTTTCCAATGGAGTTTCGTTGTAGGTCTCTAATGAAAATCTTTTGAAAAGTCCATCGTAGCTTTGACCTGGCAAAAAAATTGTAATAAGAAGAGAAAAAAAATCGTTGTATTCCAACGTTGCAAACTTCAATATCATAAGAGTACATTGTTTTCCACAATTTACCCGAGCTTCATGCACATGGGATACAATGGTGCATGAGGAAAAGAGGGTGACCCTCCGGGCGGGTCTCTCGGGAACTGGAAATAGCGAAATGACAAGCGTAGGATGTAAAAGAGGATGGAGTCGTACGAGCCCGCAAGGGCCTACGCAGAAACATCAGAATAATCCCAAAAACATCCATTTACTTCTTTAACCTGAATCTCCCAAAAACTTTGGTAAAAAAACAGCATTGCAATTGCATTCCAACGATGCAAACTCGACAATCGAGGAATTTGATCTAAGTCATGAGAGGTGCAGGGATCTCGGATGTGCCAAGGAGGCAGTTCTTCGATGATACGCAGATGCCACGAGCCATCCTCCAATGTCGTTCCGATGTACCCAATACACGTGATTGCTCTGCTCTTCAGATTTCCACAATTATCCCCGCTGTTCCAGGTCCAACCGATAAGAACTTCTAATCATTATTCCATCTGTACAGCCCGGTTAACTAGATCGAAATATTTATTAACCCTAGGACCCTACACGTGGGTACCGCAAACCCCACATTATTAGTGAGAAATGCTAACATCATTTTTCTTGCTTTGTTCAATCGCATTTTTCACGGTGATAATTTCATATCAGGTTTGTCTCACAAAGCCTATTCCATTCGTCAGGTCTCGAGAGTTCGTTAAAAAAAATTCTCTCTACGACAAACAGTTCGTTAGCAGCGTTGATTTGAAGTGCTGGGGTGTGCGTAACCCCAGTGTAGGTTATTTCTTTCGTACAGATAGTGTAGGGTCATAGGGTCAAGGCCTTAGGCCACTCTAGAGGCCGAAAAAAGGCTTTTTGGGGATTTTTTTTCTTCAGAAAAACTACAAAATAAATCGAGATTACAAAAAAGAGTGTTTATCATACATATCAGTGACTGTATTCAATAATTTTTTCGAAGCGATTAATTTAAAAATGGCGGCTGTACAGCGTTTTTGCGATGACGTCTCCCTTTTTCCAGGGTCCACGGCCGGACAAACAGCTCCTGTAATTTTTCAATCATAATCAGCCAATTAATTTTTTTCGATTATATATAACAAGTGCTATAGAAGTACGAAGGATTTTTTCGATATATTGATTTTTGGCCAAATGGCGCATTTCGAAAGTGGAAAATGAAAAATTTGCCTAAAAAGTCATCAGATCATTGTCAAATGAACTATGGAATATAAAAAAAAATCCTATGTACTTCCATAGACAATGTATTTTTCAAGATATATTCAACATTTCAAGTGAATCGGTTGAAAATTGTCTGCCCGAGTCGAAATTTTTAGCCTCCTCTGAACCCTCGCAGGACCCATTTCTTTTGTAATACATAAGCCGCCAGCCTCCGTTGAACCTACGAAACCTCATTTGTCGAGTTCAGTGCCATGAAGAGACCTCCTCTTGGCCCAGGGTAGCCTCTGCTAGACCTCCCAAACCTTCTCTCGACCCCCAGTTTCAGTGAAACGTGCAGAGCACAGGCCTCCTTAACCTGCTTTCAATCTCAAACTGTTGCCTCGACCCCACCTAACCTGCTTTCGGCCCAAATTCGATATCTCCTCCATCATCATTCCATTGTGACCTGATCGGTAACCCGTTCGATGACGAAAATAATACGAAATTAATAAAAATACATCGCCCCCTTATCAAATTAATAGTCCAATATTAATATACGAAAACAATCAAATTTGCTCAATATCGATTTATTATTATTTTATAGGCAATTGATAAAAGAATGCTTGTGTATACAGTCTCCAATTCTATCGGATTAATAGGCATTTTCCTGTGAGAAAAAATCTCACAGGAAAATTCTTTAAAAAATGCCAGTCTATCCAGTATAAGCTTACGCGACGTTTTTCGTTCTTGACATTTCTTCTTAAGCCCTCTAGTTCTTGAGTTACATTGCATTATCTAGAATTAGTCTTTTTAGCAAAAAATGAAATAACATTGCGAAAAAAATCATACAAAACTTTATAAAAAACGCAAATAAAGTTCCTGCTACCCCGTTTAAGTTTATCATGGATAAACGTAACAATTTTTTTTTCCATAAATCATGCGTTCAATTCTTGATGGTCGAAAAAAAGCCGAAAATCAGTCACGTATAAAAGGGCGTACCGGGTCGAAAAGAAAATGATAAAAAAATATTTCAGAAAAGCAATATACAGCTGAATTTATTCCCGTCAAAACGCCGTTCGGTAAATTTGGTTATCTTTTTTTTACGAAGCTATGTGACTTTTAGTGCAGCAAGAAATATCGACTGGTGTATCCAAACATTTAAGCGACGGTATATATTATATAATACTTTATATATATATATATATATATATATATATATATATATATATATATATATATATATATATATATATATATATATATATATATATATATATATATATATATATATATATATATATGTATGTATATAATACTCGAAATATGTGGTTGCATTAATATATTCGAATATACACTACCAGTCAAAAGTATTCGGACACTTCAGATAACTGCAAAACTTAATATCACTTTGGATCATTGCAAACTTATGGTAGAATAATAATTATTTTACGAAGATACTATAAAGCTCTGTGAAATTACTTAATCATATAGATCTTTATAGTATCTTCGTGAAATAATAAATGAAATGAATTATATTACTCGCAAAACTTTTGAGCGCTGGATAATTGCCAAATAATGTTAGATATTTGGCAATTATCCAGCGCTCAAAAGTTTTGCGATTATGTGGAGTGTCCGAAAACTTTTAGCTGGCAGTGTATATCTAAATAACATATAATGTTGATTTCTATATGGAAGGATAGGGTGTTAATTATAGTCTATTTCATGCTCTGAAGGATTGAAATTGTCGGTTTAGAATTCAACCTCATTCGATTTTTTCTTTTTGTTTTTGTTCGTTTTGTTTTTTTTTTTTGTTTATTCAATAATGAGATGATAAATGGCGACGGCCGGTTACCGTCGATTTCAAATAAGATGTTTGATTTTTCCTTGTTTTCATTTTTAGCACGTCGAAAATTAAAAAAATATTTCCACGTGTATGTATGAAGCATATTTTTATTTTTTCCCGCTAAATATTATGATATTAACTAACCGCGTCTATTTGATTTTTTTAAAATTTGTATTAACTAGATTTTTCATAGAACCAAATTTTTCCTATTGCATTCCATTATTAAAATGATTGATTTTAAAAATGTTTATTTATAGAAAATCAATCTATTTAATATCGTCCAATAACTACATATTTTATTTGATCCTAATAAATCTGTGATTCGGTTTCATCAGTTTAACATTTTCATCTGTTCAAAAAAACAATTTAGTCAAGTTCACTGAATGGATCTAGTTATTTTTTTTAATTTACCTTAAATAGAATATTTGTAGAGTTAAGCATTTTTCTATTTGATTGAACTAATGGTCCATCTTTATTGCAACACTCATATCAAGGGGGCGGGGGGTAGTGAAGGTGGAGAGTGAGAAATTCACTACCCCCCGCCTATTATATATATATATATATATATATATATATATATATATATATATATATATAAAATTCCTCTCTTGAGTCAAAAAGTCTACTTTCTGCCATGCCGGAGGTTCATCGGAGGCTCTAACGCATGGTACTTTCAAACATTGTACCCTCCTTTAGATACCCAATAATCCGCTCACGCCGATTTCTGCTCGCCTTCATTTTGTGGGTTGAACGCGGCTCGAAAATTTCGACTCGGGTGATTTATGTGTCCGGCCAGCTTAAAAAATGCAGTTGTGAGATAAACGCGTTTGGAATTTTGAGTAGTTCGCTGCGGACCAGGCGGCCTTGTACTGAAATTCGAAAACCGAGTACTTAGAGATTTTTCCCGGCCATAATCTTTTGGGACATCATTTTTGAGGTCCTAGGGGACCATTGAAAAAAATCGATTTTTCGAAAATTCTAGAGTGGCTTACCGCCTCAAACTAGGCTACTTCCTCTACTGGATTCGGGCACTCCGTTAATCCACTGATCCAACCGAACTAATCAACAAAAAAAGCATCCCTTCCCGGGGCGGAAGTGAGGGTGGGCGCACCTGTCTCTGGGAAGACTGCCAATCACCGTGAGGAAGGGAGAGCGAACTTGCACCGCCTAACCCAACTGTTCTCCGCCTGTTGGCAGTGGTAGTGGTGGAGGCGACGATGGTTAGGGGGGTTGGTGGGGTTGTGGGTCGTTTCGACGAAGGGTAGCGGGCTCCCATACAGCTCCAGTGCGCCTGTGTGTGTGTGTGTGTGCTACGCTTATTCTCCGAAGGTCAAGGTTGTCGTTGCCTCCTACGCGACCTACCCCCTCGCCCCGTGCAAGCCCGCCCCGCCCGGCATCCCCGTCCGCGCGGCCCCGTGTGGGCTTTCGGCCCAGGGACGGGGGAACTGGGCCGGGAGCTGGCCGGGTAACCGCTGTTCTCCGGTGCGAGAACTCCACCGGTTTCCTCCTGGACGGAAAACGACCCTGGAGGTATGGAAACCCGTATCCTTGGTCATCGGGGGCTAAGGACGTTGCGGGGGTGGTCGGGTGACATGGGGAAGGGGGGGGGGGTAATAAGAGCATCGCCGAGTCGCCCGAGGTTGTCCGGGATCCGCTGAAGATGGAATGGGGCAGAGAACCGGCTAAAGGGTGGACTGTGAGGTTTTACCGGAGTTACGTTGGACGCGGGTGGACGGAGGGAAGCTACGGTGGTGAGGAAGGGACCGGGGAGTGACGAACAGCGCTAGAGATAGGTTTCTCTCTCTCTCTCGCTCATTGTGTAGTTGGGGGTGCGGCTTGAGCTCGGGGTGCCTAGTATTTATAGCGAGTTCCAAGCGAGTCCATGCTCGATCGATACCGAATAGCGGCGTCACTGCGCACTAGACTCTGTGTTTGGTGTTGGCAAGCCCTCTCGTTCACACACACATTCACGCAGCTACCTTCACACGGGTACTCATTTACGAGGATCATCTTGCCTAGCTATACTTCGGATTTACCCCCCCCCCCCCTTTCTTCACCTGCGCAATCACTTTCGTCCGGTTTACCGATCCACGGCATGCCATGTGTAGACACCTATACGCGAGAATCGACCGTACGAGTTGGAGGCGACGGAAGTGATTACAGGTATACAGAGCAGCCTGTAATTGTTCCGTGATGAGAAAGCGGCCTTTAAATTGTAATGAACAATCTAAATTTAAGCGCACACTTGCACTCTCAAGCTACGAGGGGACAATTTTATCTCGGTTGACGGATGACCAGCGGGGTTGAGCCTCGCAGTTGAAACCGCGGGGTCTGCACGCGTATTGATGTCGTTTTTGGACTGCGCGGGAGGCAGGGTCTTGAGGCATTCAGTGGCGAGTGGAAAAATACAGGTGACGATCCGAACTTGTCGAATCGGCGAAACGCAATGACTCGGTATGACGACGTTCGTCAGTGGAAGATGCCAGCCGATTGGTGATTGGACAAATTGAATGTTAGGTTGTTTTGAGGATTGTTCATAACGGCGAATTGGAGAATACGAATGAGCAAGGATTTTCAGTGCTGCATCTTAAGGGGGGAGATAATTTTAGGCATGGTGTGGAAGTTTGCGTCGGTGTAATGCAACGAAAGATACATTTTTTCAATTGGGAACATTTTTGGTGTTTGTGAAAATCACTCGAACTTTTTCGAGAATTCTTATTTGAGATTTACGGCCTCAATTTGTGGAAAAATGGCTTTGGAGGGTGTAGTTCCGAAAAATTTTATTATGTACTTTAAAGGATCATCACAGTGTGACCTCCCGATGAATAGCCGATTTTCTTTTAGGTGGATAGGATAAGCTATCGATCTATTTTTTTTTACAAATTGAAGCACCGATAAAGAATACAAAATGATTGTTTTTTTTTATTTCCTTATTGTTTATTTTATTTTATTATTTGTTATTTTTTATTTAAATTGTATGGGAAAAAATGGTATCTCACGGTGACCAGGATTGCGGCCGCAAATTTTATCTGAAACAAAATTTTAAAAATGATTATTAATCTGTAGGAAAGCCGCTATGTTCCTATGGAGGTTTTCTTAGTGAAGTTTGAAGAAATCGCGGCGGTTTGAACAAAAAGTATCAAATTTAGCCTTTTTTTCGACAGTTTTCGTAAAAAAAATAAGATGTCAAAAAAAGCTTCCATTGCAACATAAGGAATGACGTGAAGAATGTTCTGTAAAAATTTTGGTAATTATGCAGTTCGAGGACTTTTCCGAAAAACGACGGGAAATTTTTTTTTTCACCGTCAACTTGTTTATTCCATTATATTGAGTGATATTCCGTCGGGGGAGGCTGACATTTCCCCCGACGGAATATCACTTACTATAATGGAATAAACAACATCATAGCGAAAAAAAAAAATTTCCGTCGTTTTTCGGAAAAGTCCTTAAACTGCATAATTACCAAAATTTCAAACGGATAGTTTAAAAACTCTTCCTTTGAGAGTGGCCACCGTTTTGAAAAACACCATTCCGATAAAAAAAACGCGTTTACAGTTCGGAATGCGGGATCGCACGCTTCAATCACTTTTTCTAAGAAAGGTTGTAGCGACCGAAATAGTTCGAATTTCGATCTAAAAATTGAACAGAATGTTTATAACCGTGTATACTATCGGATAATGCAACAAAAAATCGATTTTTTGAAAAGCGTTCACTGTGATGATCCCTTATTCAATCATGTGCGAATTTAACCATTTTTTCGTATGAAAAAGTGATGGACTCATAAAATTAATTCCACATCTATTTAGTATGAATATCAGGCTGTTAGAAAATATATATATTTTTTTTCCGATGTACAAAATGGCCGACTACTCGAGTCTTCTCGAAACAGCTTTTTTCCAATTGGCGTGACAAATAACTGCAACAATTTTCACCCGATTTACTTCAAATTTAAAAGTTATGTTCTTTATTGCATTTCGCAGAGAAGTACGTACGGAATTTCTGATTAATCGAAAACTTTCCATTTGATGAGCAGTTTATGAACAGTTATAACGAAATTTTTCACTGACAATTCATTTCTTAAGTTCAAATACGTACAACTTTTGAATAAAACAATATTTTTTAAATTCCGTACGTACTTCTCTAGGTATTCTAATGTAGATTGACGAGAATTTTTGTTTTTCGTTCTGAGTAAAAAATTGTGGATGCTAAATGTCTCGCCGCGGAGCGCCTGAAAAAAGGATAACCAAAGAAAATTTTAGTAGTCAGCCATTTTGTACATCGAAAAAAAAATATATATATTTTCTAACAGCTTGATATTCATACTAAATAAATGTGTAATTAATTTTATGAGTGAATCACTTTTTCATACGAAAAAAATTGTTAAATTCGCACATGATTTTATACCCGTTACTGTGGCCTAACCCCTTAAAGACTTAAAGATCCCCTAAAAGATCCCTTAAAGAAATCCAACCTTCCCGCGGTAAAGTGCGTAACTAGATAATATCGAAACTAACGGAGTTTAGCAAAACGTACTTATTGGAGCATTATCCCGTTTTCTTCTCGAAACAGAATGGTTTTAGACAAAACCTGTATGAACCATAAAAGATCAATCTTTTTATAGGCTACAACTTTTGTAGGAAACATTTTTTTCTAAGATCAACATTTATTAAGATAAAATAGAAAAACTTTTGAAAAATCAGTTTTTGTGAGTTTTGACCTTGAAAATCAAATTTGCGGGTATTTTCACTGTCATATTCGTGATCAGCGAGTCAACATTTATGGGTACACGAAATTCGAAATTGATCGGTAGTATGGGCTTTTCGGAACTTTACCCTAAGGTTAGAAATATTTATACGAAATTTCATCAGAATCGGTCGATTAGTTTTTTAGCTATACGTCACGTCAGTTTTGAAAGTGCAGTTTAGAAGACCGTGTCATACCTCCGCCATTTTGAAATATTAATCAAAAAAATACCATGTTACAGCCAAAAGTATTAATAAAACATACCCTAAGTTTAAAAAATGGCGAATAAATCTGTCCTGTAAAAAAAATCCCGAAAATCAGCATATTTTTTCGTCGTCCAGAGGTATCTCCCCTCTCAATGTTTCGTTGGCCACCTGTGACTTGCGCGGGGCTATTCAGCCCTCCGACCTTTACCCCCTTCTCTCTCTGGGCCCCAAACTCACGCCAGAATTACCGTTCGTCGCTTCGACCCGAATAACAGCCAATCAACTCCGTTCCTAGCCCATCTGTGAGGAAAGGACAAACCCGCGTTAACCCAAACCAACGACAGACTGATCTCGTGTCCACTAGAGTGCACAATTTGGCATCTGCACCCTATGGGACGACCAATGGAGGTCCGCGATGACAATTGAGACCAGAGTCTTGCTCTGTTTCCTGCCAGGAATATCGCCCAGGCAACCGTAGACTCATGCATGTCCGGATGCCGTCACTACTAGAACGTAATGACGTGACAAATGTGGAAAATGGGTTGAATGGCGAGTAACGACGCCTGGACACAATGCTGAAAGAGGAAAGAAACGGGCAGGCGTATCACACGAAAAAGTACAAAAACAAGAGGGTGGGCGTCAAAATTAGAGAGGAAGTAGAAGAGAAAGTAGGAGGGAGGTAGAACGAGAGAAACGAAAGAAATTCGATCTTTTTTTTTAATTTCTACAAAATCTTCGTTGCGAAATAAAGTTAACGGTTTTTATTCGATAGTATCACTTTTTAGCTGTATAGTATTGGAAACCGAAAATTAGATGATTTTTTGGATTTTTTGTAATTGTGAAAAAAAACGGAAATTTCCGCAACTCTGACAATAATTTATTCATATTTTCATACATCTTTGGTCATTTTTTCAAGTTATTTCATGCATTAATTAAGGTGTAATCCGCTGTGTCCCTTGGGGTGTCTTCATCGTCATTGTCGATTTGCGGGAATTGTGCATCTCGCAATTCGCATCTGAAATAGTCCAACAAATTTTTATACACTCTCGAGATGTTTTTTAAGAACCAGAACCTAAATTTTGAAGAAAAAAATTGAGAAATGAATTTGGAACGTGTTTGAAAAAAAAAAATGATCGATATTTAGCATTATTTCTCGGCATTTTGCAATAATAAATATGTTTTAAACAATCCAATCGTTCCAACTTTAGGTTCATGTTTTGATAAATTATATTGTGTATACGAGTTCCAAATTTGAAGATGATCCATCTATTAGTTTTTGAGTTATGATTCCCGCAAATTGAAGAAAATGTTTCGAGAAAAACGCGATTGAAAGTTTTAGTCATGATACCTCGACAACCACTTGATGGATTGTTTGCAAATTTACAAGAGACACGATGAGAAACATTTAGCGATCGTCGATGACCTCACGTTTTTTAAATCAATTTTCATATTTCAATAGTTAAATCGATAGTTCAATACTTTTTTCATAGATTTTGTATGCTCGAGTTTCAATTCGTCGCCACGTTGTTAAAAAAAAATGTTAAAAAAATCGACGATCGTCAACGACTCGTATTTATTAACTTGAATAACCCATTTGGCTTTTTTTTATTTCGAATGAACCGTTTAAGCTGGAGTGTCCACCGTCATCCATCGCGAAAAAAAATTCATCATCTGCCGGCGCCCATGTTTTTGTTTTTCTCTATTTTTTGTTGATTTTTTTCAGACTCAATATATGTACCTTTGTGTCAAAAAAATGCGTTTCATATTCACCAACCGTTTCCCCGAAAAACATCGAAATTCAGCCATTTTTATCGGGCCTCTAGTTAGATGTAGCCCCCTTAAGACCCTACGCTCCGAACGAAAAGTATTTTCGAAATTCATCCGCCGACCCTCAAACGCCATTTTCGCCATTTTGGACAATTCCCACCCCACTTCCATCAAAACGTCGAAAAACTGGAGAACAAAGCTCCACGAGGAAGGAAAAAGGTGAAAACTATAAGAAAAATCTACTAACCCATCTGCGACCCATCCGTGCGTTTCCATTTGCGGGTGTGCGTCCGCCGGACATGCGCTCGGAATCGAAAGCTCGAGGTTTCCATTAGAAAAAAAGAGCCAGAGGGAGAAGGAGAAATAGGTTGGAGGATGCATCATCATCCCCGAGGAGTTTCTGGGATCGCGCATCGTCAAATTCTCCTCCGGTGCTCCATTCTCTTCTCCCCCCCACCTTCACCTTCACTCCCACCACCTCCGCACAGTGGAGGGGAGAGTTCTCGTGCGTCGGTATTCCGCCAGGGGGCTGCCCGAAGAGTGGAAAATATACAAATGGAGGGGAGGAACGTGTCGCGAGAGGAGAACGAAAACAGTTCTCCTTGCACGAGCTGACAACGCGGGGAAGCTCTTGTGTCAAAGGCCGCGACGAGAACGACGCTCGTTCCAGTCGACTCGAAGCACTTCGATCGGGCTATCGTGATTGTACAAGCGATACGTATACACACTGACACCCACACACGCGCGCGCGTCTTCAAATATATATATACATACATATATATATATATATATATATATATACACACACACATAAATCATCCGATTTCTTCAGTCTTACGGGGCTACCATATGGAGAGAAAAACAAGCGTTTTAAAACGAATTATTGTTCGCTCGGTTCGAACCGCGCGAATGTTCAAGAACGGAAAATCAAAAAGCAAAAAAACACCAAGAAACAAGTCGAGAAAAACAATATTGGAAATTGAAATGAAGGAGCATTTTCGAGACAAAAGGAGGACGAGGCATCGGGCAGGAAGAATTCGAAAGGCGTGAAATGACGGAGGCACGTTCATAATATCGTTCTCGTATAGTCGAAAGTAGTTCAACTCGTTTCAAGGTCACTGTCGCGCGGCGCGTGCTCCGTGATTCAAGTCGGTGCCTTTCTTGCCTTTGTATATGTAAATCAACGTGTGTATTCACGTACGCCATTTTATTTCGAGTGAATTCTTATCTTTGGTATTATTTTCATTTTAACTGAATTCCTGTCGACTCGCAATGCCGAGTGCGGAGTTTTCTTTATGTGCGCCTGGCGGACACGTTGTTTATGAATATGGATATGAATTATACAATGAATAGATATACACAATAGATAGGCATAGTGAATAGATATGAACAATGTTTATATATAGAGTGAGAGGAGGGAAGGGAATCGAAATGTTTACTAATTTTTTGTATTTGTAATTCAATCCTGACCCTTTAAAAATTCCGAGCCGAAACTTCACCTCAACCATTGTTTATATTCGTATATACCTTAGTATGAAACGAAACTTTTTTAATCAGACTGTGCGTGAAATTTGCATTCACGAAATTGAGATATCACAAATTTGATTCGGGTAATAATTAGACAAAAATTGTTACGCGTTAAAATATGGTAGTCAAGTTTGGGTAGTTGGAACGCAACGAAAGTTCTTTTTTTACGTTTAATTATCCTTATTTTTATTGTGATACAAGAGCTTATTTTTAAATTCATATTGCAGATCGCTAGATAAGTATATTAAAAAATGGTTCAGAAATGTCGTAGGCGAAATCTGCGAAAAGAAATTAAAGGAATTCGGAAATATTCATTTTCATTGCATTCCAAAGATGGAAACTTCAGCCTCACGTTAGAATGCATATTTGAGTTTGGACGAATAACTAAAGAAAAATTACCAACGCCTATGGGTACTTCGAAAAATTCAGTTAACTCATTTCCAAAAAAACGGCATTTTTTTTTAGTTTCTCTCTTTTATATTCTCGAAATACAGTTTGCATTTCAGTGCTTTCGAACTGCATATGCGAGTACGAAGCATTTTTTTTGTCTTTGATCGTCGTGTTCGTTTTTAGTTTATAATTTATATTCCAAAACATACTTGTGAGAAAATCGATGCGAAATCGCTGATTGTCCATTGTCTCGGGTGGAATCGAATGAAATGTTGACAACAATAGAAAGAAAGAAAAAAACAACCGCGAGAAATTCGTAAAAACATACAATTTAGCATATCAAATTTGAGACACGTAAATACGGTTTACATGTTGAAAGATAAGCTGAAAAAAAAATTCAAACAAGGAACTCGTCAGTTTGTAGTTATGTTGGAAACAAATATTCGTATTGGTGTATACGAATGATTTTGAACGAGGGTTAACTTCAACATCTCTTTCAAATTAAAAGGGGCTTTTGACGAGCTATCAATGGGCCGATTAAGGCCTTAGGCCGCTCTAGAGGCCGAAAAATAAGCTTTTTGGGGATTTTTTGTTTTCAGAAAAACTACAAAATAAATCGAGATTACAAAAAAGGATGTTTATCATACATATCAGTGACTGTATACAATAATTTTTTTTAAGCGATTAATTTTAAAATGGCCGCTGTGCAGCGTTTATCTCAAAACTGCATTTTTTAAGTTGGCCGGAAACATAACTCAGACAATTTTCAACCGATTCACTTGAAATGTTAAATATATCTTGAAAAATACATTGTCTATGGAAGTACCTAGGATTTTTTTTAAATATTGCATAGTTCTCTTGTTATTAACAATTATCTGACGATTTTTTTGGCAAATTTTTGGAAAGTGAAAAATTTGCCTAACAAATCGTTAGATAATGGTTAATAACAAATGAACTATGCAATATTTTTTAAAAATCCTACGTACTATATATATATATATATATATATATATAGTATGCACTTATTTTTGTGTACTCATTAATTATGAGGAAAATCTGTGCCGCTTTGTGACCGTCTTTAAATGCGTGAAAATTCTTTATTCGTAAGGGGTTAGACCACTCTAGAGGCCGAAAAAAAGGCTGTTTGGAGGTGTTTTTTTTTTTTTTTTTTTTTTTTTTTTTCAGAAAAACTACAATATATATATATATAGTATGTGCGATCATTTTCACCAAAGTGCACAGCAATATACACTTCGAAAATTCACCGTAACCTAATTGATAAAAATTAATCGTCCTATAACGTTTTTTTTTCTTTTTCCTGCAGTGAGTCGGCTCCATTGCGAATCGGAATCGTTCAAGATGGACCTGATCCTGGATATCAACAGCTGGCTGTACCCAATGGAGATCGGTAAGTGTGTAACTGATAACGTCACCGTCTCCATGCCATTGACATAACATTCTTTATCAACAAAATCCTAACATTGCAGATCCATATTCCGCACGAAAAAAAAAAAAATACAAATGAAAACTGTACGTGAGGTATTTTTTTTTTCACCAGAGTATTGATACTGCCTACCAATTATTTCCTCTTTTAACACTAGGGAAGGGTGAAAAATAATTTTTCATCCTTGATCGCCCTTGAACTGAAGCCTCAACTAGGGCAAATTGTGGAAGAAAGGAAAATCTTCGGAATAATTCAGCCGTCATTATCTTCTCGCGAGAATAAATGTTTTTTGTTGTTGTTGTTGTTGTTGTATTTATTGTCTCTTATCGCAAATTTTGTATGAAAGGTTTTTCAATTTCAATTCCGATTTCGATTATCGTTGATTTTTTTGTCCTACGTGAAAAGCAAAGAAATTCGAATGAGTGACAGGACGCGCGTTTGCGAAAATGAAGTTTGTTGACATCGAAAGAATTTCACGAAGAATAATTAACTGATGCGAGCAATCAACGGAGTTGACGGATTATCCGCATTTCCAGCGTTCGTCGGAATCGCCACGTAACGCTATAGTCTTAAGGGGGGACACAGCTTTAGACGAGGAAAAAATGCTGACTTTCATGATTTTTTTTAAGTAATATTTCTTTACCCTCTTTGCAACTTGGAGTATGTTTTATTACTACTTTTGGGTGTTACATGGTATTTTTTTGAATCTTTGAATCTGAAAAAAAAACCAACGAAGATTTTTCTTTCATTAAGGGGTTACGTTGGTTTCGACACCAAAAAAGCATATTTTCTCTATTAAAAAAAATATAATATATAAGTTATTTTATTTAAAATGTCAAGCACATAAAAGAGCAACATTACAACAATATTTTTTAAAAATTCGTCCAAAAATTTGGAAATTTCAGCCGGGACCTGGTTTCCGGAGACCCCCAAAAAAATAGTGTCCTTGTGGTAGTCAGGATAACTCATGATAGCTTTATATGAAATTAAAAAACCAATTTTCTTCTGCTAGTTGATAAGTATAGCTCGTGAATGAACGACGAATTTTTAAGAAATTTGAATTTTTTGCAGAGTTGTATGCAAAATAGTTCAATTTTCGGTACAATTTACACTACGTATAGCCTTGTAAAATTAGTTGCAATCGAAAAAAAACCTTCGTTCGATCACTGGTCAATGCTATTTTGAAGAAATGTGCAAAATTTCAATAAGATCGGTGCATTCGTTTTTGGGAAATCCTGTCCACCGACTTCAAAAATAGTGTTTTGAGGAAAATGCGTCAACGGGGTTCCCAAAGGCTCACTCTCCTAGACTTTTACTCCCATTGACTTAAGGGGCTATGCACAGTCAGGAGGCGCAAAAGAGTCGATTTTTCAAGAATTTTTCTTGCGCAGACCTTTAAATCTATTAACGTAAAAATTTGTACACACATGATGGTAACTTTTAACTGTATTTTAACATTGTTTTTTTGTAAAAATAATTACTTTGCAAGCTGCTATAGCTGATCTCCTGAAGTACCTCTAAAAAAAGACGTCTTGCGGTGAGCACGATATTTCTGTACTGGATCATCTAAAACGAAAAAACCAAAAATATTTCGTTAATATAATGGATTATCTTGTAATTGATCGAAGAAATAAGCAAAATAATAATTTTTGACAAAATAACAACCTCTCAAAAAAAATCGATTTTTGACAAAAAATTAGGCCTTAAATTGTTTATAAAATGGAAAATATTTATCGGTGAGAAAAAACCTTCGATCAGTTGCTAAAAAATATACTTGAAAAGATTGTGTTAAAATTTGAGACTGATCGGTTCAGCCGTTTCCGAGAAATTCTGCTCACCGACTTTAAAAACGCAGTTTTGAGAAAAACGCTCTGACACGTCATTACAAATGTGCGTGTAACTTCGAGAATATTCGCCGGAATATTCGCCGTACTTGAATATAAGTACATTACGAATTTTTTTTTTATCGATTTTTCGAAAATTTTAACTGTATATAACCCCTTAAAACTTTGGAAGAATATTCTAGACATATTGCACTATTAAATAATAAAATTTAAGAAAAATCGATTTTTCAACATCTTCAAACCCACGTAACCCCTTAACACTCATACGCAGAATATGAAAAAGTGAGAAATGTTCAAAATCGATGAAATGCCACGTTTTGAAACAAAAATATTGTTTCTGACACGTCATTACAAATGTGCGTGTAACTTCGAGAATATTCGCCGGAATATTCGCCGTACTTGAATATAAGTACATTACGAAAAAAAATTTTTAATCGATTTTTCGAAAATTTTAACTGTATATAACCCCTTAAAACTTTGGAAGAATATTCTAGACATATTGCACTATTAAATAATAAAATTGAAGAAAAATCGATTTTTTAACATCTTCAAACCCACGTAACCCCTCAACACTCATACGCAGAATATGAACCAAGAAAAAGTGAGAAATGTTCAAAATCGATGAAATGCCACGATTTGAAACAAAAATATTGAAATTTCCGAAAAAATGGCTACATTTTGCAATAAAAAATACTTTTTATTGAATTTTCAAAAATATATCGAGTCATGTTTTAGACAATAAGGTTAAAAAGATATATACCAAATTTCATCCGAATCGGTCGATTAGTTCTTCAGCTATAGGTCACGCCAGTTTTGAAAATGCAGTTTCGAAGATTGTGCCATACCTCCGCCATTGTTAAAGATAAATCAATTTTCAAAATACCATGTAACAGCCAAAAGCAGTAACAACACATACCCTAAGTCTCAAAAATGTCGAAAAAATCTTTGCTTTAAAAAAAAATCATGAAAATCAGCCATTTTTCCCCCCTTAAGTCGAACAGTCGCGAATTACCATCCTGAACTCCCAGAGAAAACGCCACATGCGTTATTCCGAGATTCAAGGTCACGGTCAGAATACCCGGGCACTCTGGCTCCCTAGATTGCTCATTGGCATTCTTTCTCTCTCTTTCTCCCTTCACCCCCCACCTCCCTCTTTCACTGTCTTTCTCTTTGCCTCTCTCTCTCCCTGCCTTCCTTCGTCGCTTGCTCTCACACGCGCACACGTTCTACCTCGGTGAACGACGTACAGTTGAGTCCCCGTTAATTTCCATCTGAGTGTCCTTTTCATTCATCCACGATGTTCTCGAGCTCGATAAACCTGACTCCCGGTCAGAGATGGGCATTGTTCAAACGACATCACACTGAGGACCTCCGGCTGTAATTATCATCAGAATTTTCCCTTCCGAGAACTTGCAAACCATACGATTTCCGTTCAACTTGCAAAAATCATCTATTTGTCAATAAGATTACTTTTTTCCCATCTAGTCTCGATAAATACTATTATTTTAATTACTTCTGTCGCTCGTTGATATTTTTTTCGTCTAGCCTCGATAATACTATTACTTTATTCATTTCCGCCGCTCGTTAAAAATTTTTGTAAATTTGTCGATTTTTCCATTAATTATGGCAAAATAAACGACCATTTTTTTTCACTTTTTTCATTATTATTCACTGTTGTCGTTAGTATTATTATTATGTACATTTCTGCCGCTGGTTGAAAAATGTCGATTTAGAAATTATTTTTTCTTTTAATTTTATTTCGTTTTTATTTTATTTTAAATAATTTCGTCGATATCGTAAATTAGTCGATTTTTTCATTAATTATGGTAAAATAAACGAACATTCATATTTGCGTTAAAATTGTTTCGGGATCTTATTACATTTTTTACCTTTGTCATTATTATTATTTACTGTTGTCATTAGTATTATTATTATTACGATAATAGATTTTATTGCTCCAGGCAACGCAACTTTCAAACTATACGATTTCCGTTCAACTTACAATAATCATCTATTTGTCAATTAGATTACTTTTTTCCGTCTAGTCGCAATAAATACTATGATTTTATTCATTTCTGCCGCTCGTTAAATAATTTTGTAAATTCGTCGATTTTTCCATTAATTATGGCAAAATAAACGACCATTTTTTCACTTTAGTCGTTATTATTCACTGTTACCGTTAGTATTATTATTATGTTTATTTCTGCCGCTTCTTTAATAATTTCGTCGATTTTTAAATTATTTTTTGTTTTAATTTTATTTCGATTTTATTTTATTTTAAATAATTAGTCGATTTTTCAATTAATTATGATAAAATAAATGAACATTTATATTTGCGTAAAATTGTTTCGAGATCTTATTATTAATTTTTTTACTTTTGTCATTATTATTATTTACTGCTGTGGTTAGTATTATAATTAATATTATTATTAACATTGCTGTTATCGTCGTCATTATTTTTATAACCATCATCAAACGATAGTGCGAGTGTGATACCGGTTGACGCATCGACGCGATAAAACGATTCATCTCAATTGAAAAAACGCATCGCCATAAAATTAGCAATTTGCGGAATTCTACACTTCATCGTTCCTCATCACGAATCGATAGTGAGTTTTAAAAATTATTTTGCCATGTTCCTCCGTCGGTGAGACGAACGTGTTCACTTGCTGCACATTTTTTGCGCGGCGGGGGGGGGGTGGATTTTACCAATCGTTTCCCCGAGCGATAAGAACGTGCGCTTACACAAATATGGACACGGCGCGGTATGCATTTTTTCCGAAGCTCATGCTCTCACGTAGCTCGAAGTATTTTCGCAATAATCGAAAGCACCGTGGTACGAAGAATTCATATTTGCAACACATGACCGCATATTTGCAACGAGCGAATTTTTCAGATTTGAAAAGAAAATCGCGTTTGGGAAAAAATCGACAATTACGTAAATTTACAATTTACGTGCGACAGACACGTGGAAACGTACGAACGTAGCGGCCTGCACTCCAGTCGAATTATTTACATGTAATGTATATGCGCTCGTACGCACTCATATATAAGTGTACGTCTATACGTGCGTACCGAGCAGTAAAACTTTTGAAAAACTTTTAACGACAGGGAAACTCGCGTGCCATAATCCCCGGGAATTAATAGATGCGAGACTTTTCTCACGATGTTCAACTTTTAGTCCAGTAAACGAGACGAAAACCCAGCACTTTTTAGCGTAGAACATGCATTTTTGACTGAAGGTGGATGGTTGCATACTGAAAGTAACCCCAATATAATGTTGCCCCTCAACTCGCCCCAACCCTAAGAAATAGGGGTTGAAAACTTAAAACTCGCCGTATCTCGATAATTAATAGCCCGATCAAAAAATGTTTCAAACAAAAGTTGTTTGAAATAATAAAATTCGTATAAAGTTATCTGACGTCCAACCCCCTATCTTTGAAAATAGCGACACAAAAACGATTCGAAAATTCGCAGTGCTGCTTTCGTGTTTTTGTGCCGCTATTTTCAAAGATAGGGGATTGGACGTCGGACAACTTTATACGTATTTTATTATTCCAAATAACTTTTGTTTGAAACCTTTTTTCATCGGACTATTAATTATCGAGATAAGGCAATTTTTAAGTTTTCAACCCCTGTTTCTTAGGCTTGGGGCGAGTTGAGGGGCTAATTTTTATTGGGGTTACTTTTAGTATGCTACCATCGACGTTCAGTCAAAAATTCACATTCTACGCTAAAAAGTGCTGGGTTTTCGTCTTTTTTACTGGACTATTTGCATCGTTGGAATGCAACGAAGTATATTTTTTTTCTCAAGTTCCCAAATTTCCATTGACAGATGTAAGCTAGAAAAATCGCGCGATCATTTTTTGGGCTCCTTATTTAGCTATCTACGACAACCAAGACTACAAAATATGATTTTCGATGAAGATAAAAATGAGGAATAAAAAAAATCGTAGCATTCCAACTATCCGAACTTCAAGCCCATCATTTTTCTCGAGCTTCGGCGATAGACGTCGACACTCGTTTCATCAAACCTTCACTAATTATATATGTACTAATCCAAAAGCCCATTCTATATATTAACGCGGGATATACATTTACGATTAGAAAATCGATTTCTTTTTTTTCTCTTTAAACGATAGAACTTCATATGTAGAATATTTTCCCAAAGTTTCAAAGCGAAATTCGAAAAACTTTAAACGTTACGTAAACATCAAAAGCCTACAATTATTTTCAGGCATATTTTTCGGAAAAGTTACGTATCTAAAAAATTACCGTATATCTAAGTATACAAATCGATTGCTTTAAATTCATTTATCATGAAAATGGCGATGTTTTTTGTATTTTGTCATTTATGTGGTTATAAATGACGATATTCAGTCAGGGGAAGCTGAAATTCATCTCCCCATAAAAAAGTTATGGGGTTTTGAAAATTCGCGCAAACACGTGATAAAATAGGGCATTTTTGAACATATCGACACCTCTATTGTATGTGTTTGGGTTTCGTCGGGTTAAAATGTCGAAAGGCGTCGATATGTTCGAAAACCCAAACAAACTGAAACAAACCCAATAAATGATATTTTATCGGAGAAATTGGATAATATTTTTTTTTTGGAAAAGTTACTTATCTAAAGAATTACCAAATATACTGTTAACGTATACCTACAGTGTGATAAATGTTGAATAATTATTCCTTACTTTGAAAAAAATCCCTGAAAATTGCTTAATTTTTTCCCGTCTAAACGTACATCCCTGCACGTACAGCCTTGCACGAAAAATAAATGAAAATAAACTTCGCGCGAATGATCGTTTTGATGTACGTACTTCGATTTCACACTTCGGAGTCGTCGTGACAATGCAAAAAAAAGAGTATGGTGTCTGGCACGACGTTGAAGTTTGCATCGTTGCACTGCAACGAAAGTCAATTCCTTTTATATGCCCGAAAGTTTTTGTTGGCCGATTTAGAATTCGAAAATCACTACAACGTTTGTACGTATTCTAATTACGTATCTCATTAGTATATTTTTAGTAGTATTTTTCTTATTATTCTTAAATTATATTATATATCGTATTGTATTGTATTCTTTATTCTTCATTATACAAAGCTTTGCGTTTTTTGTAGCCCACTCGCATTATATTATATTATATTTATAGATTTATTTATTATATTTCTTCCATAGTATAGCGTTACCGCTTTCTACATGGCCATTCGTTATTCTAATACTTATCTGTATTATCTTGTAGTCACACATATATTACTTTGCCATATATCACATTCCATTGCATTCTATATTATATTCTATATTCCTATTTTTTATTTCTCAATTTGTTTAATATTCGAAGGCCGCGTTTTCTGCTAATATTAGTATAAAATATAAATAATATATTGTACTAATATTATACTAAATACTATTATATTAAATCTATACTATTACACTAATACTACTATTTAGTATAATATTAGTATAATATATTACTTATATATATATAATGTGCAAAAAAACGAAGCCTAAACTATTATAATAAATAGTAGTATTAGTACTTATAATACTAAATTAGTATAGTATAGTTTAGTATAAATTAGTATAATACTAAATTATACTATTATACTAATTATTATTTATACTATTAATAGTATTATTATGACTATTATTTCATTATGTTTCAGTAGTATTCTTATTAGATAACTAATTTGCAAAAAAAAACAGCAAAGCCTTCGAATATTAAACAAATTGAGGGGAAAAAAATAGGAAAAAGAAATCGTTGCATTCCAAACATGCAAACTTCAACGTCATTGTCTGGCTCTGTATAGTCGTACCGTGCCTCGGTATATAGACGTCTCGAAGAAACGAACATACGAGGAAATCCGTGCGCTCTCGTGGAAGTACATGCTCATTCGAGTCTCCAAAAATAAAGACGCGATTCTTGTCGTTTTCATGTTATTTTCGTAATGCGGCACACCGGCTTTGGATATTTTTGCTTTTTTGCATTACGCGAGGGCGTCGGAGCATCTTGATGTAAATGGAAGAACATTAATAATTCAAGACGGCATGAATACTTCGGGAATTGTGCCGTGACCAAAGGAGGAAAAAGTTCGCATAGCCGCATAGAGATAGTTTTGGCCATCCGCTAAAGATCCGGGAAGTGTCTGTACAACATTGTAGCGTTCGACCGTACATTCGTTTTTCCCGGCCGAAAGTAAGGTGGTAGGATTGAATGCAGAGAGATGCTGATGAGAAAAGTAGGATGATGGGGTCGGGATTTTATACACGATTAATACATAGTCTCGACAAGTTTGGGTTGCTTTATTGATGAATATTGATAAACAATGAAGCTATTATTATTTAAACAAGGTACCGGCAGTGCTGCATGGCCAAAAAATATTTAAAAAATATACCGTTCGTATAATAATCAAACTTTCGTAGGACCGGATACTTTTTTTGTTTCGAAAGTTGGGAAAATGGCAAGCTGTAGAAAAAAATCGATTTTCGAAGAAAAAAATCCATTTTAGTCGATGACGATTTTTCGATATATTTGTACATTTGTTGATAACAAAATGGATAAATATATCAAAAAATCATCCGGTCATACGATAGCAAATGTTGCAAACTATGCTCACAAGGAACATCACTTTGGTGTCCTCCGATTTTGTTGAAACTTTTTTATGTGGAAAAGTATAAAAAACTAAGAGACACGTATTGTTTTTATCAGCGGAAAAACGGTTTTAAGGGGTGAAACGCACCGCCAAAAATGGGGATGTTTTTCGTTTTTCGTCGATAACGTTTTAACGGTAGGAGATATTTAAAAAATTCAAATTGCAACAATGTTTATTTTTTTTGTGTACTATACATTGGAGCTGAGAACGAAAACGTTATCGACGAAAAATAAAAAACAACCCCTATTTTCGAGGGTGCGTTTCACCCCTTAAAACCGTTTTTCCGCGGATAAAAAAAAAGACGTGTCTCTTAGTTTTTGATACTCTTCCGCATGAACAAGTATCAACAAAATCGGAGGAGAACACCAAAGTGATGTTCCTTGTCAGTCCAAATTTGAAGTGAATCGGACTAATCGATTTTAAGATACTTCACCGTATCATAAGGGATCTTCTCACTTTAGACGCTAAAAAAGGGCTGTTTTTATGAATTTTTTTGATAGGTTTATATTAGAGATATTGATATAAAAGTTTTTACACTCAAGGCCTTAGGCCACTCTAGAGGCCGAAAAAATAGGCTTTTTGGTGATTTTTTTCTCAGAAAAACTACAAAATGAATCGAGATTACAAAAAAGGGTGTTTATCATGCATATCAGTGACTGTATACAATAATTTTTTTGAAGCGATTCATTTCAAAATGGCGGCTGTGCAGCGTTTGTCTCAAAACTGCATTTTTTAAGTTGGCCGGAAACATTGGATTTTTTATTTTATTTTGCATACTTCATTTGTTATTAACAATTATCGGACGATTTTTTGGAATGTGAAAAATTTGCCTAAAAAATCGTCAGATAATTGTTAATAACAAATGAACTATGCAATATAAAAAAAAATCCCACGTTCTTCCATAGACAATGCATTTTTCAAGTTATATTGAACATTTCAAGTATATCGGTTGAAAATTGTCCGAGTTGTGTTTGCGGCCAACTTAAAAAATGCTTCAAAAAAATTATTGTATACAGTCACTGATATGTATGATAAACACCCTTTTTTGAAATCTCCATTTATTTTGTACCCTTTCTGAAAAAAAATCTCCAAAAAGCCTATTTTTTCGGCCTCTAGAGTGGCCTAACCTCTTAATAAATACACTTTCGAAATACATTTTTTTTAAATGTATCTATTTGAGTCACTGTTTATAGACGAAAATGGTAGTTAAAAAAATGTCTTGAAAAAATTGTAGGTCTGCGCTGTTGATGAAATCTCGGAGATGGATAATCAGAAACAAAAAAATCGAACGGTTTTAGATTCAGTATGTTAATGGCTATAGCGCATATCATACGATTTTTGATATATGCGAAAATAACAAAATGGCGGACATTTTTCGAAAAAACAGAAAAAAAAGTATTTTTTCGCCGTTTTTGGCAACAAAAAAAAACAGTAAATATCAAAATTCAAATATGTGGTTAAAATTTCATAAGGATCGGTAGAGTAGTTTCGAAGATTTGATCAACAAGCCGTCGAAAAACGTTGTTTCGACAAAAACGCGGTTAAAGTTTGTTCGGGTTACATAAATACATAATTTTTTTCTCTAATGTATTTCGTAAGTGTATTTATTAAGTGTAGCTACTTTTATATCAATATTTATAATATAAACCTATCAAAAAAAATCATGAAAATAGCCTTTTTGGCGTCTAAAGTGAGAAGACTCCATAAAGCATCGTTTCGAGAGAAACGCAAAACAAAAAAGGGTAGTAAAACACGAAAATCGTCATGACGGCGAATTCTGGAATCTTAGCGAAATCCTTGTTGCAAATTCAATTTAAGACCCTAGGCACACAATAATATATACTATAAAACTAGCCAATGAAAAAATCGCATTTTCGAAATTTCAAACTCAAGCGGAGTCTTTAAGCCAGCGTTTTTCAACTTTCTTGAATACGCGACCCCTTTACAAGTAAAGAAAATCTAGCGACCCCCCCCCCCCCAGAGCTGGCAATGGAAGCTTTGAAATGATCAGTGCCATACGCCACTTCCTACCTATGTGAACTAACGTTCTTTTCAATGGTGAACATAAAAACTAAGAAGAGAAATAGGCTCCAATTAGAAAATGATTTGGTTATTTGTGTCTCAAAAATAGAACCACGATTTGAGAACTTATTAAAAAAATAAAGAGGCACAGCGTTCTCACTGAAATTGTTGTATTTTTATTGCAGTGTAGGACCTAAAAGCCTTGCTTTTTACTTTTACCTGGCTTGCGACCGCGACCCCCCCGAGCAAGACTTTGCGACCTCCTCGGGGTCGCGACCCACACGTTGAAAAACACCACCTTAAGGTATTCCTTTCGCGGAGTTACCGCGTGGAGACACGAGGAGGGACCTTTTGAGTAACTGCCCGTGTAGAAATTTGAGTAGGGAAAAAGTCCCGAGCAGAAATTTGTTCAGGGTGAAATCCGGACCGGATCAGGCTGCCACAATAGCAAATCCGGGCCGGGTCAGGCAAATTTAGTCCGGCCCTGATCAGGGATGTAACGCTTTTGCAAATTCAAGTCCGGATCAGGCACCTTATCAGGCTCGGATCAGGCGCTTCATCAGGCCCGGATCAAGCAACTTATCTTGTTGCGGATTACGAAATCTAAGTATACTTATCCATGCGAGTCGGCAACGTTCAACATGTGGCAAGTAAAAAAACGGAAACAATTAAAACATGCTCATTGGTATCTGTCGATCGGAAAATGGTGTGTTTGGATACGAGCAACAACGACACGGAAGAAAAGATCTGGGTGATGTCTCTTCTCCACTGATAACAGAAAAAAAATACGAGGTTCGTTTCGCGTTAAATATATTACAAAATATAAAATTTAAGAGAATAAAAATACGTATATATTTAAAAAAATGCATTTCTAGACTGACTGTATGGTTGTGCATTACAATCAATCGTAAAAAATTGATTAAATTGTTCTTCAAACTAATAGTAATCTCTATTTTATCATTTTATTGCCAATATTTTCGCTTGTCCGGCGCAAATCAGGAGTGCCTGGTCAGGGCGGCTTATTAATGCCTGATAAGGCTCCTATCCGGCGCAAATCAGGCGGGCCCGATCAGGGCGCCTCATTAATGGCTGATAAGGCTCCTATCCGGCGCAAATCAGGCGTGCCTGATCAGGGCGTTTTATTGATCCCTGCTCAGGCCCCTATCTGGCTCAAAGAAGGCGTGCCTGATCAGGGCGCCTTATTGATCCCTGATCCGGCCCTGATGGATCCTCAGGCAGCCTGATTAGATTTCTGCTCGGGGTACTGCCCCTGATCTGCCTTCCCTAGATAATATCAGGCTCTGGTCGGGCCTCCCACCCTGGAACAGGCTCGCAACGTAACGGGTCGAAGGCTAGGTCCCGATCCGCCGTTCCCTTTCTGGGGAGCTGATCAGGAACGGGCCGGGGGACAAGCGGTAAATGACCAGGAAAGTTGTAGGGAATAGATCGGGAAATAACCAGGAACAGACGAGGAAATTGAAAATGACGTTTCAGCGTTTTTGAAATCCTTGAGGAAATCGGGAGGGTATTCTACTTAGTATTGGGTGTATAACTTAGTTCGGTCCGTTTTTTTGCTTAAAATACGCACTTATTTGAATGATAAAATGAATTAATACATTAATCAAAATATTGTCCATCGCTAGCCACTACTTTTCGCCATCTTTCTGGTAATTTATGAATTCCGTTGCGGAAGAAGCGTTCATCTTTTGAAGCCAAGAATGAATCGAGCCAATTTTTGATAGCCTGTTGTGACGTGAAGCGTATTCCAGTCAAAGCGTTCTGCATCGATCGAAACAAATGGTAGTCGGAAGGGGCAAGGTCTGGGCCATAAGGCGGGTGAGCCAGAATTTCCCACCCGCTATTTTCCAAATAGTTTTTAACCACAATAGCAACGTGAGGCCGAGCGTTGTCATGTTGAAAGATTATGGGCTCGTGTCTGGTCGCATATTCTGGACGTTTTTCGGCTATAGCTCGCTTTAAACGGATCAATTGTTGCCTGTAGAAGTCTCCCGTGATGGTCCCACAAGTATTCGGTGGGCTTCAGCTGCACTTTTCTTCCAATTGAAACAGAAAATCAACACTTGCCGCAAACGGTGTTTATTCGGGACGAAATTCGACATTTTCACCGCAGTAAAAATTAGACTTGATGCGCAAAACTCAAAGGTCTGTAAACGATATTTGGTTAAGAGATATTGATACTTCACGATACAGCAAAAATCAGCTGTTGCCGTCGACCATATATAGCACCTAGAGCCATCTTTTGAAAACGGACCGAACTAAGTTGTACACCTAATAATTATATAAATATATATTATAATATGTGTAAATATACATAGATATGGTTATACAGGGTGTTCTGTTATGAATGGATAATCCTACAACTGTCGATCGGTCAGATCACGTCCTACTATATGCTGGAATTTCGGTTCAATACAAGTCCCACGGTTTTCGAGATAAAAATCATCTGCTTTCGGTTTTTCGCATGCCATTTCTCCAAATGATAACTTTTTTTACCCGGTTTTCATTGTTAAATACTCTTGGTTATTTGTCTTATCTCGAAAAGTATTCTTTTCAACCTTAAATGTTGAGGAAACTTTATGAAAAAAGATCTTATGCAGAATTTTTAGACGAACGAATTTGAACATCTGACTTTGATAGCCTGCGGTGTAACAAAATGTACTACGCATAACGTGCCAATTACTTGAAAAATTTGCTTGGTTGTTGTCGATTCATATTATTGTAGAAATAGCATGCGACAAACCGAAAGCAGATGATTTTTTTCAATAAATTACATAAAGCCCAAAATCTCGAAAACCAAGGGACATTTACCAAACTGGGATTCCAGCGTATAGTAGGACGTGATATGACCTATCGACAGCAGGATTATCCTGTATATTATAAATATAACATATACGATAACACGAAATACGGTAAATGTGAATACGAGTGTAAGAGAGCGCTCTGCGGGGAACTGCAATCAACTACCCCAGCTGCGCCGAGTCGCCTCTTGAGTGCACGGCACGCAACCTCCATTTTTCCAAGTGTGATACGGAGCCGAATCACCCCCTAATGTTCTACGATATTTTGAAGTGTCCACAAAAAAAAACTCAATTTCTCGTTCGATTTTTCCCGTAGTACGCGTTGTCTTTTTTCTTCTCTGTTGTGTATTTCTTTTTCTATTGTAAACTTCCTCTAAAAGTATTTCAAAGTAATTGGGAGTCATTTAGACTAGTGAAACTGTGTTTTAACATCTGACCTTTAGTGACCAACCATCGAACGAATTTTTTAATCTTTTGACCAAAATTACTTAGTGCAATAGTAATTACGTAAGTTTTCAGTTGTTCATTTATTTATCACTCAACATTGCGCTTCATAACGACAAAACGAGTAAAAAAATCTCAAGGAAAGTAGACGCAAAAACGAGAAAAGTAAAAAAAAAACACAATTTCTCTCGAAAACGTAAAAAGATCGTAGAGCATACACGGGGATGATCCGGATAAGATACGAGGCATCTAGATTGTTTTCCTAGACGTCACTTTTCGGGCCACTCTGTATGTATATATACAGGGTGAGGCACATCGAGTGTTACAGAGCAATAGCACTCAAACTATTGATCATATCCAAAAATGTTTCAGACAAAAGTTTCAGTGTTCGAGAAGACCGTCATACCGGACCACCCTATTTTTTTATCGGTAGAGGCGCTGAAGCTACGTCAAGGTCAACTCCAGTTTTTTAAATGGAACCATGTATTTTTTTTTTCGATTACATTACTACCGATTGTAAGACGAATTCAGCGACCTACAACACAAGGTCATTCTAGTCACGCAAAGTATGAAAATAGTCGAAAAATATCGGAACAATCACTTTCACAGGATCCACTAACCTTGATTTGGGTCTACCCACTCGCGGAGCACCTCAAGCCGTATAAAAAAACATTAGGGGGTCAAAGTCGTTCAAGGTCATTCAAGGTCAGTATCGATTATAAAAATCTGAATGTCTCGAATCACTACCAAGTATTTGGTAGTGATCCGAGATATTTAAATTTGCATTTCATTTTAATAGGTGACCTTGAATGACCTTGAACGACCTTGACACCCGAATGTTTTTTATGCGGCTTGAGGTGCTCCACGAGATGGTTGGAAAAAAATGAACCATTCCATTTAAAAAAGTGGAGTTGACCTTGATGTAGATTCAGCGCCTCTACCGATAAAAAAAAATAGGATGGTCCAGTATGACGGCCTTCTCGAACACTGAAACTTTTGTCTGAAACATTTTTGGATATGATCAATAGTTTGAGTGCTATTGCTCTGTAACACTTGATGTGCCTCACCCTGTATATACAGATTGTTAGGAAGGCATTAAGGGGCTATAACAGTGTGATGAAAATTTGGGTGATTTTCGGGAATTTTTTGGAAGAAAAGTACTCAATTAAATGTTTCGGAAAATTGAGAATATATTTGGCTATAATTGACCTATATTACATAATTTTTTCATAGAAAATATTGAGATCCAAGCGATTTATGCGCTGCCTTCGGAGGCGCAAAAAAAAGTTCCTCCACTGCTGACATGATTCCGGCCCATTGACTAGCTGAAACCGAAAAAGTAAAAAAATGTCGTTAAACTGGAAGGTATTTCCTGTACAATGACGTAGGATTTTCGAAAAATATCACAATCTAACAAAATGGCGTAGTTATGAAAAAACGTCTGTTTTCTCGCCTATAAAATGATCGTTCTTTTTCAATGCCAAATCGCCAATTTTCATCCAATCAAAAATCTCCTACGTCATTGTGGAGTAAATATATTCAAGAGTACTCAGTTCAAATTTCAAATCAATCGGATAATTGCTCTTTGAGTTACAATGTCAGCAAATTTGAAAAAATTTTATTTTTCAAATTTTATCTATCGATTTAACTATCGATTTTTGCAAGATAAAATGATATTGATACAAATGATATAAATGATAATGATATTCTTGAAAGTATAAACTGTCGAAAAAAGCAAACGAAATCGTTTTTTTGAAAGTATCACACTGGTATAGGCCCTTAAGGGGGTCATAGGTCACCTCGTTAGGAACATATCTAACCTGGATTACCTTAGTCCAAAGTCTAAGGATTTCGAGTTATCGTGGTCGGTATGATTTTTGGAAAATTTCCCAAAATTAGGTTAATGCTTTTTTTTAAGCATTAACATAAGCGGTATTCTTTATTTTTTACAAGTTTTTAATTATTCAACACGCCTCATTTAGTTAGTTGTGTGGATACAGATGATTGTATTGGTATTTGTCGATTGAATACACATTAAGCTAAGACGCAAATAAGTTTCTAGTTACCAATTATTGTCTGTTTGAACATTATGAACGAGTTAGTACCTAATGTTGGGAAATTGTCCAAAAATCATACTTACCATGATAAATCGAAATCCTTAGACTTTGTACTAAGGTAACCTACGTTAGATACGTCCCTAACGGGTGACCTATCACCCCTTTAAGGCTTTGAATCGACCTTCCCTGTGTATACATATACGCCATACCGTTTATCGTCTTAAAAAAACTGCCATAACGCATAAAAATCGTATTTTGAGGATGGCTACATACTATTTATAACCCTCGAAAAGGTCAATAAATTTCACAATAACCAAAATCATTGCAGGCTAATTTAGATCAATATTGACGTCGGTGGCTTTACGAATGCGAAAAAATGCAGTCTCAAAACAGTATTTTTGTGTTATGACAGTTTTCTAGTGGATGAGCGATATATTGTAACTACGTGTACAGACACACACACACACACGCACACACACATATACGTAGTCACAATATATGTCATAATCTGACGACTCGATCGAAGCGACGGGCAACGGCGAAGGTTACAGTGCGCGTTGCCGCGCTCGCGCGGCTTTACCCGCGACGATGGCCGATTGTGGTGGTGGAAAAAGGTTGGTGCGCGCGCGCGCGCACGAGCTCGTATCATGGCTGTATTGACGCGTGGCGTTAGGCTTGCGCAAGGTGACGCAATAGCTCCCTCTATCCCTCCCCACTTTGCCGTCGTTCGCACAATTTTCGCTCTCTCTCTCTCTCTCTCTCTCTCTCTCTCTCTCTCTCTCTCTCTCTCTCTCTCTCTCTCTCTCTCTCTCTCTCTCTCTCTCTCTCTCTCTCTCTCTCTCTCTCTCTCTCTCTCTCTCTCTCCTCTCTCTCTCTCCTCTCTCTTCTCTCTCTCTCTCCGATCCTCTCGCGCTTTAAATCCACCCATGCTACGTCAGCAGGTGAGAAACGTAATGGCGCAACCTCCGCCAGTTAGCCTTTCGAGCTCGTGACGTTCCGATCTTCTGTTTGATAACAACGGGGTGTAGGCGCCCATACACACACGCAGCAATGAATTTTTTCTTTCCCTCTCTCGCTCCCTCTCTCTCTCTCTAGTCGTCTATATCGTCTAACGAACAAAATGGCGCAAGCATCATGATTCCAAACGCCGAATCGGGCGAGTTACGTGTCCCGCTCGCTGTGTCGGCGCATGTGTTTCCTTTTTGCGCGCAGATAATACGTATGTGTATCATCTGTATAGATATAGACGTAGGTGTGTGCGCGGTTTGCTAGCGTCGCGTAGGAGTTCCCCCACTCCTTCGGTGCGGCTCTGAGCTCTTCCCCTCTTTCGCTCTCGCGCTCTCTCTCTCTCTCTCTCTCTTTCTCCTCCGCCCGCTGCCACAAGTTCAATGCCAAGGTCAGAACTGGCACGACTAGCTGTCGAGCGCGGTACTCGCTCCGGGTCGCCCGCGACAACGCGATTGCTCCTCGTTACTTATATTACTTATACCATACACTATCCCCCAAGCGTAACGTCAACCGTTCGTTTTCTCTTTCTTTCTTTCTTTCTTTCTTCCCTCTTCCTTTCGCGCTCACTCCGTCACTGGTTCGCACCTTCGACTCGCTTGTTTCTCTCTCGTCGCTTCTCGTCGTTTCGCGATGCGTGCGGGCGTGCATCAAATAAACGTGTCCACGTTCACCGGGCAACGTGCACGCGTTTCGCGGCTTCCGCGTCGTTGCGATCGGACGAAAAATCACTTTTGTTCTCGCTTAGCCCCGACGAGATCGCCGTGTTTACGATCGTTCGAACTTCCTCCCCCTGTCGGGTGATGAGAGAAACGTGACGTTCGGTAAGGATCAAAAGTGGCCGAAAAGGCTACGAGTGAAAACGAAGGCGGGAACGTCGTGTCGTGTAATCCGCTTGAAAAGGTCGCGGGAACGAAAATTCTAGTGATTTTTATTATCTCGCTTTTAATTGCCGTTGCGTGGAAAATCCGGCCGAGATGAGCGAAAGAGGCAGCATTCTACGGGCCATCCTCACGTTACAGTGAGTATGACATATCTGTATATCGACTAGATCCCGGGGGGTGGGGGGTGCCTCATCGATTTCTCTCGCCCTTGCGCCGTATGCAGGAAACTCGCGGTTCGCTTGTCATTTGTTTTTTTTCTCACCCCGCGAGAAACGACAAACATACGCTACTTTTGGGCGCTAATCGGCATTCGCGACACAACCCGAGGTTTTGTTTCCGTCCGATTGTTAGCTTGTGGGCTGTTTGGCGAGAAACGGAAGAAAAACGTGTGCGCGTGGATAAGCAAAGCTTGCGAGGGGCGGACGGCTCGGACGTGTTTATTTTCCGAAAGGGGAAAATGCAGATAGCACCTTTGTCAAGGTCGCGCGGGGCACTTTAAATCCGATAAGCCGAGCGCGCGTGGATCGATAGCTCGATGGTTGGCACGTCGTTCGTAATAACGACGTACGTCGCCGCGCGCCAACCGGCGCGCTTTGACCAATTGAATCCTTTCGGCCTCCCCACCACCCGCACGAATGCGACTGCTTCATCTCTCGCTCTGTTAGCCTCGCCTTTGCGAAGTTCCAAAACACTTGTATACACCCGAAACGAGATGAAAAAAAATCGCGTTTCCCGTAATAGATCACTTCTGCTTCGCGCCGAAATTGCGCGATGGGGAAAGGGCAGGGAAAAGCTCAATCTTCGGGCGGATTTGTATTGCAAAAGTGTACTTCGAAATGTAGCGGCCATTTTGGGGTCTCTGGGTCGCGCTGCTGCGTAATTCGTCGTCACCGCTTCTCTCTCGCTCCCTCTCTCTCCCTCTCTCTCTCTCTCTCTCTCTCTCTCTCTCTCTCTCTCTCTCTCTCTCTCTCTCTCTCTCTCTCTCTCTCTCTCTCTCTCTCTCTCTCTCTCTCTCTCTCTCTGCCTTGTTCGGTCGCTCCTTCAACGTGGAAGCGCTGCAGGACCGGCTCTATTATCGATCGACTTGGGTACACTTTCCTCTCTCTTTCTCTCTCTCTCTCTCTCTCTTGCTTACACTAGACGTTTCGTGTCATCATAGAATTCGTAACACTGGCCAACACGCGATACAGCTGTCGCACTCTCTCCTCGTCATTTCAGGATTGAGTAATTTCTCGTTGTTTTCTTTCCCTCGATGAAATCATCCCACCGGACAGAACTCGTTTCCCTCGCAATTCGCGCATTATTTCGGCACGATATGCCTCGTAACCTTGCTCCCCTTTACTCTCGTTCCCCGGCAAACCTCCCTTGCTTCGGGTGACATTTAATTTGCAACGAAATTGCAAGATCGTTAATTATGAATTTTCCTCGGACAAATGAGCTTGTGAAATCTTCGTGCACGCAATGAGCGTGTCGAATTGTTCACCTTCGCCCGAGAATTCTCGCGTTCCGTGGATGTTCGAGATGTAATGCGCGTCAGCAATTTCGAAAAAACTTGATTTTGTGATATTTGTTTTCTTACGCCCCTCGACGAGTCGTCCACGAGTATAGAAAATTATGTTGATCTGAACATCCCCTTTTATCCAGTTTCAAACGCGAAATAAAAAATAACTATAAATGTACGATATATTATTATATTAGTTCATTTTTTATTGACATTTTTATTGTATTTTTCATTATTATTGTACAATATAATTATATTATTTCACTTTTGATTACCATTTTTATTACATTTTCATCAATATTCCGACGTCATATGGAAGAAGGCGGCATCTGCAAAAAGAAAAAACGAAAATGAGTTTTTGGTATCGTTGAAATCAGTCCAAAATTTCCCATCGTTCGGCATTTTCGATTTTTTTTGTAGATGCCGCCTTCTCCATGTGATGGCAGTATTGTACAATGTAATAATATTATTTCATTTAAAAAAAATGATTATTGTAAAATCTGATTAGATTATATATCAATATAATATATGAATATGTATCAGTGCAATTTGGCATTTAAAAATGCTATAATACTACGAGAGATATTTCAATAACACTTTCTTACTTACATCTTTAAAGAATTCGACTCCTAATTATCTTACCATGAATTATTAGGTGTAGAAAATAGAAATCCATTATTTCTGCCTTCAATTTCATGCAAAAATAATGGATTTCTTTTTACTACATCTAATATATTAATTGTAATATATTAATTTATCAAACATCTAACATTAAATCTATACTTATTCGTATTATTTTGTTCTCCGACTGTCAATCATATAAATACATTGGTTTTCCCTAACCTATCCAGTTATCCCTGATAAAGAAAAAAATCTTCAAATCTTTAACCTGACTCGATCTCGCAAACTTCAACAACAATTGCCCTAAGAACAAATCGTGTTTAAAACTGTACCATTTTTTCCACACAAGTTTTGTCCAACGATTATTTATTTCCATCGGTAAACGATCACCGTGTACTTTTCACAAATACAAGAAGAAAAATAAAAAGCAATCCAATTTCGTATTAATTGATCGAGTTCATAGTGAAAAATCGTAATTGGCGGAATATCAACGTTGTGCAGGTGACAAGTTTCGTTTGGTACTCTCGACGACCTTGAGGGAGGATGGGTATCCGGACGGCGGTGATTGGAACGCAATCGAGCAGGAGGGTGGTTCCAGGGCGGATAGTTTCGAGTACGTGATGTCCGGCAAGGTCTATCGAATCGAGGGTGATGAGGCTAGCAACGAGCCCAGCAGCAGACTGTGAGTCAAACTTTTTTGACAAATTTACATATTACGTCAATAATAATAATAATAATAATAATAATAATAATAATAATATATTGCAATATCATCTGCAATACTGAAATCGTTATATTATATTATATTGAAAATATATTGTATTATTAAAATATATTGTATATACATTGATTATTAAAACTGATTATTAATAAAACGAAATATATTGTATTATTCAAATATATTGCAATATATGTGCAATATTAAATTTTTATTTATTTTCGTTATAATGAATAAAATTTAAATATTTATTTATTTTACACCGCCCCCCCCCCACTTTCTCGAAAATATTACTCTTATTGTTATTATTATTATTAGCATTATGACAATTTATTATTATTATATTTATAATAAAGATAATAAATAACAATCACTGTTAAATTATATTATTTATTATAATATTATCCGTAATATTATGACATAACATTAACTGCAATAATTATGCCTGCAAATCTCGGGCAATATCAATTATCCCCGAGCCCATAATATCAGGAAGTAATATACTCAACCGTCTCGCTGAATATTCCGAGAATCTTTTTATCGCTCGTATTCGCCGACGTGACGTTTCCCATTCGAACGTTAAAATTCGAAGCTCTCGCCGCGTCATCGATATCTTTGCGAAACTTCGGCCCCGCCTCCGTTTTCGCTGCAACTCGAATAACGATAAAAATTGCAACGTTCGCGTATCGTAATGACTCGTGAAATGTAAAGAACGCGAACGGAAATGAAACAATTGGCGAATATCTCGTGCCAATTGGCCTCGATCTTGGATTCGTCGGTTTTGTCGAGGCGGTGAGGGTTCCGCCTCGCCCCGAGAGATGGCAGCACCCGCTGGCGCAGATGCGCGCCGGGCACGAGAGTTCTCGCTACGTTGCGAAACGTCGATCGTGCACGACCGTTCGAAGATACGACGTTTTGCACGACGTTCTTCATTCGCAGTTGGCACTGAAAAATGGATTGACTCGAACGTCGCTGGAAGAAACGATACGAGAGAAGGAGAGAGAGAAAGAAGGAGGGAGTAAGATAGAGAGAGAGAGAGAGAGGAGTGAGATACGCGTAGAGCTCTCGGTGAACAGGGAGCCACTCTGCGTTCACTCGGTAGGTAAAGAAGCGAATGAACACAGCTGGTGGTATCTCAGTTTTCTGAGGGCTTTTTCCTACACCTACCCTCTCTCGAGCACGCGTCTCGCATCTTTACCCCACGAGTGTACACGAACGGGAGCACACACGCGAAGCACATCCTACGGACTTCGACGTAAATTTCGCGGCGAAAAAAACTTGTTCGAAATTGTGTAACGATTCGACGTAGCGCTTGAACGGCTTAACGATGTACTACACGTCGATTGCGGAAGAAAGGAACGAGCCCGTAAGACGAACCAACGGCGGTCGTACTTATCGACGACAAATTCGAGCCTATTTCAAGCACTGTTACTTTTGTATCGACGAAATTCGTTCGAGGGGCCGATCGTGGGTGGATTTTTCTGCTCGAACGGTCGAGAAGAAAACATCCTTATCGGCGGTTTCTTCTCGCCTCGTGAAATTATATCGCATCGCCGAGTCGCGGCCTCGTAGACTACCTGAGCCGTTCTCTGTCTTTCGGAAGATTTCGCCTTTTCATTGCTGACGAGGAGAGTGGGTTTGAGTGGACGATTTTCGATGGGTAGCTTCGTACGTCGATCTACGAGAAAATAAATATCCAACACCTTTTTGTTGAATTGAATGATTCGATGAGTAGGTTTGAAAAAACGACTCATCAGATGGGTGTCCCAGTTGATGTGTCGGGTTTTCAGCTAATTGGCTTCCGGTACCTCTCGGTGGGGCGCTCATTGGCAGCTGTTTTTCTTAACGGGAATTTCTCGGCTGCTCTCGCACAGAGAATATTTCGGGTTGTCGATAAATATGAAAAATTAAGGTAAAAATAATAAGAGAATCTGTCGGAAATCCGTGCACTCTCGGACGACCAATGAATGAGTGACCGTGCGACCCTGCACGCTTGGGAGACACGATGCACACAGGGAACCTGGCCACCTTCATTAATACAGTGCCCTGCTTATGAGGCCCAAAAAGCTCTTTTTCAAGAATTTTTTTAGTAGGGAAAAAAGCTATATATATATATATATATACATATAAATATAAATATATATATATATATATATATATATATATATATATATATATATATATATATATATATATATATATATATAGATTATATATATATATACATATAAATATATTCTAACAGCTTGATAGTCATACTAAATAGACGTGTAATTAATTTTGTGAGTGAATCACTTTTTCATACGAAAAAAATGGTTAAATTCGCACATGATTTTATGTACAAAATGGCCGACTACTAATATTTTCTTTTGTTATCTTTTTTTAGGCGCTCCGTGGCGTGACATTTAGCATCCACAATTTTTTACCTAGAACAAAAAAATAAAAATTCTCGTCAATCTACATTAGAATATCTAGAGAAGTACGTACGGAATTTCAAAAATATTGTTTTATTCAAAAGTTGTAGGTATTTGAACTTAAGAAATGAATTTTCAGTGAAAAATTTCGTTATAACTGCTCATAAACTGCTCATAAAATTAAAAGTTTTCGATTAATCAGAAATTCCGTACGTACTTTTCTGCCAAATGCAATTAGGAACATAACTTTCAAATTTGAAGTAAATCGAGTGAAAATTGTTGAAGTTATTTGTCACGCCAATTGGAAAAAGCTGTTTCGAGAAGTTCCGAGTAGTCGGCCATTTTGTACATCGAAAAAAAAATTCTAGCAGCTTGATATTCATACTAAATAGATGTGTAATTAATTTTATGAGTGAATCACTTTTTCATACGAAAAAAATGTTAAATACGCACATTATTTTATACCCGTTACTGTGGCCTAAGGCCTTAATATTTATTTGAATGGTATAAAAAAAAAGTTCAACATGAAACAATAAACTACTGCAGATTTATCAGCCTATTGCATGAGCACCTTGCCACTCCAGTCTCCATTCGGCGGGAAAGATGCAGCTCGTGATTCTTGACTGAAACAAAAAACCAACGAAAAAATCAATTGTCATATATTTCTCTTTGGGGTGAACTAAGAAAAAGCAGAAAAAATCGTGAAATTATAACTTTTTATCAAGATTTGAAAAAAATGTGTATTAAAAAAACCACTTTAACGTGCTATAGAAGTTATTTCGAAACACTTTTAACGAGCCCTTTAGTTCACTCAGAAGAGAATTGAATACTGAAGAAAAAAAACTTTGGTTCGATTCACTGGGTCGTTTAGATTATTTGCTATCACGCCCGCTAATTTAGAAAAATCGTGAGGATGAAAACTGGAGAAAACGCACTTCAAAGTTTTGCAATAGCTCGCACACTTGCTCGACGCTCCTCTGATTTCGGCTTTGTATCTTCAAAAATACTTAGAATTGGCCTCTGTTACTTTGTAAATATATTCTTGGAAAGTTGATCTATCGAGTTAAAGCGTCTTCTCACTTTAGACGCTAAAAAAGGCTATTTTCGTGAATCTTTTTGATGGGTTTATATCATAGATATTGATATAAAAGTTGTTACACTCAATAAATACACTTTCGAAATTCATTTTAAAAAACATTTATTTATTTAAGTCACCGTTTATATACGAAAATGGTACTTAAAAAATGTCCGAAAAAATTGTAGGTCTGCGCTGTTGATAAAATCTCGGAAATGGATAATCTGAAACAAAAAAGTCAAACGGTTTCAGATTCAGTATGTTAATGGCTATAGCGCATATCATACGATTTTTGATATATGCAAAAATAACAAAATAGCGGAATTTTTTCGAAAAAACAAAAAACACGTTTTTTCACCGTTTTTGGCTAAAAAAAAGTAAATATCGCAATTGAAAAAAATCCTTGATATGCGGTATAGCTATAGTTGTAATGGATAGCGTTTAAAGTTTTTAACGAGCAGATGACCGTGCTCAGGTTGTAAAGTAAAGGTCACATAAAAATACAGTTAGACTCCTCCGATCTTCATGACATTTTAGCATGATACTTTTTGATATGCATACTTTCGAAAAATGTAGTAAAAACAATCGATTTTTTTTTTAAATTGTAAAGTGAGAAGACTTAAGCAATGAAAAAAAAAAACGATTTTTCCAGATTTTTTTTTGCCATAAATTGCTTCAATTAGTCACCACTAATGATATTCAGCCTGCAGAGGCTGACATTTTTAATTATTTCCATAAGTTATGGAGTTTGAAGTTCAAAGAAAAAGAAGTTTTCATACGAACAACACAAGTTACGGGGTTTTGAAGTTCCAGGAAAAATAAGTTTTTATACGGACAACATAAATTATGGGGTTTTGAAGTTTAAGGAAAAAGAAGTTTTCATACAGACAACACAAGTTATGGGGTTTTGAAGTTTAAAGAAAAAGAAGTTTGCATACAGACAACACAAGTTATGGGGTTTGGAAGTTCAAAGAAAAATAAGTTTTCATACAGACAACACAAGTTATGGGGTTTTGAAGTTCCAAGAAAGAGAAGTTTTCATACAGACAACACAAGTTATGGGGTTTTGAAGTTCAAAGAAAAAGAAGTTTGCATACAGACAACACAAGTTATGGGGTTTGGAAGTTCAAAGGAAAACAAGTTTTCATACAGACAACTCAAGTTATGAGGTTTAGAAGTTCAAGGAAAAATAAGTTTTCATGGAGACAACACAAATTACGGGGTTTTGAAGTTCAAAGAAAAATAAGTTTTCATGCAGACAACAGAAATTACGGGGTTTTGAAGTTCAGGGAAAAATAAGTTTTCATACAAACAACACAAGTTATGGGGTTTTTAAGTTCAAAGAAAAAGAAATTTGCATACAGACAACACAAGTTATGGGGCTTTGAAGTTCAAAGAAAAATAAGTTTTCATACAGACAATACAAGTTATGGGGTTTTGAAGTTCAAAGAAAAATAAGTTTTCATACAGACAGCACAAGTTATGGGGTTTTGAAGTTTAAATAAAAAGAAGTTTGCATACAGACAACACAAGTTATGAGGTTTTGAAGTTTAAAGAAAAAGAAGTTTTCATACAGACAACACAAGTTATGGGGTTTTGAAGTTCAAAGAAAGAAAAGTTTTCATACAGACAACACAAGTTATGGGGTTTTGAAGTTCAAAGAAAAATAAGTGTGCATAGAGACAACACAAGTTATGGGGTTTTGAAGTTCGAAGAAAAAGAAGTTTTCATGCAGACAACATAAGTTATGGGGTTTTGAAGTTCAAAGAAAAATAAGTTTTCATACAGACAACACAAGTTATGGGGTTTTGAACTTCAAGGAAAAATAAGTTTTCATACAGACAACACAAGTTATGGGGTTTTGAAGTTCAAAGAAAAAGAAGTTTGCACACAAACACAAGTTATGGGGTTTTGAAGTTCAAAGAAAATTAAGTTTTCATGCAGACAGCACAAGTTATGGGGTTTTGAAGTTTAAAGAAAAAGAAGTTTGCATACAGACAACACAAGTTATGGGGTTTTGAAGTTCAAAGAAAGAGAAGTTTTCATACAGACAACTCAAGTTATTTGGTTTTGAAGTTCAAGGGAAAAATAAGTTTTTATACAGACAACACAATATGGGGTTTTGAAGTTCAAGGAAAAAGAAGTTTTTATACTGACATTCTCACAAAATCACCTGTAATAGAAACACACTTGAACGCGTGAACACAACAATGACTATGTTTACCTGCTGTGGTATTGTACCTTTATTTCGAATTTGAGATCAAAACAGGCGCCGTTGGTTGGCTTGGTCATTCGTAAAGTCCGTGAGAATCTCTTTGTGATTTAAGGTGAATACTTAAATCAGTAATAAAGCGAACATGGTTTGCGACGGATGTACCACGACACTTGTCGAAGCTATTGCTCTCTTATAAGATCGCCATAAAACTTTAGAATTCTCAAAAAACCACGGCATCACTGCTACGGAAGTGCAGTGTCCTGAGTGCGGTGAATTAGCGACATTGAACGAATACGCTGTAAGGGGCTATACCAATGTGAACGCTGAAAATTTGGGTGATTTTCGAAAAAAATTTGGAAGAAAAGTACTCAATTAAATGTTTCGGAAAATTAATAATATATTTCGCTACATTTGACCTATATTACATAATTTTTTCGTAGAAAAATGTTGAGATCCAAGCGACTTATGCGCTGCTTTCGGAGGCGGTAAAAAAAAAGTTCCTCCACTGCTGACATGATTCCGGCCGATTGAGTAGCTGAAAACGAGAAAGGAAAAAATGTCGTTAAACTGGAAGGTATTTCCTGTCCAATGACGTAGGATTTTCGAAAAATATCAAAATCTAACAAAATGGCGTAGTTATGAAAAAAAAGTCCGTTTTCTTGCCTATAAAATGGTCGTTTTTTTCAATGCCAAATCGTCAATTTTCATCCAATCAAAAATATCCTACGTCATTGTAGAGTAAATATATTCAAGAGTACTCAGTTGAAATTTCAAGTCAATCGGATAATTGCTCTTTGAGTTACAATGTCGGCAAATTTGAAAAATCTCATTTCGAGAAAAACGCGTTTAAAGAATTAACTATCGATTTTTGCAAGATAAAATGACATTGATATAAATGATATAAATGATAATGATATTCTTGAAAGTATAAACTGTCGAAAAAGGCAAAAAAATGGATTTTATGAAAGTGTCACACTGGTATAGCCCCTTAACCTCGTACTCGTTTCTCCAAAAGTGACAATTGAATTTCTCAACCATCTCTCTCCCGAATTTGCTCGGTACATCTGGCAAATGGAACGATAGGGTAAAAGTTAGAAAGATGTCACGGACGGGGCGGTGGAAACTCGCGGTAGGGGCAGAGAGGAGAAATAAGGAAGAGGGGGACAGAGAGAGAAAGAGAGAGAGAGAGAGAGGGGCAAGTGAGATGTCATTGTGACGAGAGGGAAGGGGAAAACAGAGAAAACCGTCTCGCGAGAAGAGCTTTTCCCTTCTTACCCTTCCGGGTGGAAGCGGCCTTGCTTATTGGTCGATAGTCTCAGCCTGAGCTTCCTCTCTTTCGCCAAGGACACTCCGAGAGCTGAGACGTCCCGGCGCTAGGCTTCTGTCAAAATCAGCTGACGCTTCTTTCGAACGATCAGCTGGTGTGTATATATACGAGTCTACACTCACACACGCACACGCATCCCGCACAGTTAAAAGCTCTACGAGTGCCTACAAATATTACACCGCTTTGCCCACTTTTTATTCATCCTACGACAAACCGGGGCCGAAAAAATCTTCCCTTCTCAAAATTTGATTTTCCTTCAGCTCTTTTTTCAATCGACTGTTTCTTCAATCACCGGCGCTCGCGTGTGCATCGACAGTGTCTTGTTATTTTCCTTTTTTTTCTTCGTTCAGTGCATCGAGAATTTGTTCCTCGTCGCGCCACTATGTAACAACGAAACAGTGCGCGCCTCGGCAGTTCTCGGATCTTCGTCGTGTGCACTCGCAATTGCACAATGGGTACGAAGAAGTAACGATTGAAAAAAAGGGGGGGGGGGGAAACATTGAAGGAAGAAAAGAAGAACACGGCTGTGACGGATGTGTGCCTGTTGTAAACATGGCGGCTTGAGAAAATACTCCCCCGGGCGATTCTACGTGCGTCATCCCGACGAGACTAGTCGACGAGCCGCGGAGCGGCCAGGGGATCCGAGCGGCATGCGCACCACCCAGAGGCCAATGTTGAAGACAAGTGTTCAAGGGCCACAAAAAACCACGTTCGAACTATCAGTCGTAATAATTCGGGACAATTTTGAAAATATTTCTAGTCGGAGTCGCAAGAGAAGGAAAAATCTGACGTACGCGCTCTTTTATTTTATTTTTTTTTTTTCGAGTTTCTGAATTTACCAATATTTCGTAGGGTAAAGTGACCTTATCTTGGCACACCACAAATTATTCACACTTCTCTGATTTATTATCTACCTGCAAGAGTGAAAAAAGTATGGATTGCCTTTACTATTCAGTTTTACTAAAAACGTTGAGTATAGACAGAATAATTCTCCGTAAAAAATATTTGTCCCCTATAATAACAGGATGTCTAATTTTGACCAGAACTGAAATTGCATGACATTTAAGGATTTTCAAGGCAAGGAATGGGGATTTTTTTCATGACTCTTAGTATGACTTTCTGGCATAGAAGTATACTTAATGATTCTACAGTGCGACCGATTTTCTAAATTTTTATATTTTTATTTTGCTCTTTCAAACAGATGTGTGTTGTATGCGAATAAAAAGTATACGGAATAAACGAAAAGTCACCAAACTGTACAATTCCATGTGTAGTAAAAAATGTGAGACAAACATAATTTCAAGATTGCTGTAAAGAAATATATTTTGGGAACATCCAGAAAAATATTACATACATTTAGGAACTTTGAGTAATATCATCTAGTCGCTTTACACGAATAACAAAGAAAAACTAATATGTTGAGATAACGCATCATTTTCGTTTACTTTCTTCTATTTTATTTTCTATCGATTCGATATTCGCTTCTCTATCGACAAGTACCACAAAGTTAGTTCATATTGAATATAGACCCAACGATAATTTGGTAGGGTATAATAATTCGGGTAGACTGGTAATTTTTCATGACATTTCATGACTTTTCAGGTCGGTAGACACCCTGAATAAGAAGACATATGGCAACACCGCAGAACGGTATTGTTCGATATTCCGAGAAAAAAAATTATCGTGTTCCTAAAGTTAAAAACTTTCATCATAAAAAATATTTGCGTTATAAATATTAATATTTTATATTGTTTATGTTATCTTCATTCAGGCCTTAGGCCACAGTAACCGGTATAAAATCATGTGCGAATTTAACAATTTTTTTCGTATGAAAAAGTGATTCACTCATAAAATTAATTACACATCTATTTAGTATGTACATCAAGCTGTTAGAAAATATATATATATATATATTTTGTACAAAATGGCCGACTAATATTTTCTTTTAACTTTCTTTTAATTTTCTATTAACAAAAATTCTCGTCAATCTACATTAGAATACCTAGAGAAGTACGTACGGAATTTAAAAAATATTGTTTTATTCAAAAGTTGTCGGTATTTGAACTTAAGAAATGAATTTTCAGTGAAAAATTTCGTTATAACTGCTCATAAACTGCTGATAAAATGAAAAGTTTTCGATTAATCAGAAATTCCGTACGTACTTCTCTGCGAAATGCAATTAGGAACATAACTTTGAAATTTGAAGTAAATCGAGTGAAAATTGTTGAAGTTATTTGTCACGCCAATTGGAAAAAAGCTGTTTCGAGAAGTTTCGAGTAGTCGGCCATTTTGTACATCGAAAAAATATATATATATTTTCTAACAGCTTGATATTCATACAAAATAGATGTGTAATTGATTTGACGAGTGAATTCACTTTTTCATACGAAAAAAAATGTTAAATTCGCATATGATTTTATACCCGTTACTGTGGCCTAAAGCCTTAACAAAAAAAAGTGTTGGATAATTCATAACTAATTGAAAACTTTGTTCGATCAAAAGTTGCTTCGAAATAACAATTTGTGTTGCAGTATTATTGTAAATATGCCGCGCAAACTTACGTCATTGGATACGTGGAACGATGCGGTGTTGCCATATGTCTTATTATAATGGACAAATATTTTTTACGGAAAATTATTCTGTCTATATTTCAATGCAGAGCCTGTAGTGTTGAAAGTTGCAATTTCAAAACCCATTATCGCCCAATCTAAATAGTCGACTGTTTTGAAATTTCACTCAAACATGCACAATGATATGAACAGTCTGATTAATATTTGAACAAAATCTATAGAAATCAAGAGCGCGCGCTCGTTCTGACTTAAAGTGCCAATAATTGGGCACCTTACCCTATATCAAAATCGTGCGATCTTACAAACTAAAACATAAAACAAACAAAATGAAAAAAAAAATCACAAATGCGCGCGTGCGATGTTGCACAGTCGCAAGGAGACGCTTTTCCGCCCACGCGCAGCGGGGGGGGGGGGGGTGTACACGGGAAGGTCCTGGATTCAGCTTGGCGGGCTGGAATCGGTCGACCAGAACCCAGGAGTGACCCAGTTCGGTCGATCCCTCGTACAGACACCTGCGTCACTCGTGCGACCTTATTACGATGGGGCGCTGGGCGGGGGGGGGGGGGGGGGGGTGGCTGCCTGGAGAAATTGTTGTTCAATCCTTTCTCTCCTCGTCACCTAGATTGTGACCTCATCTCGCTTTACATGTATGGCTGTTGTGTGTTGGACGATTGGTAGCGTGGAGAACTGTGCACGGAGGAAATAAATCACTTGGATCAAGGATATGACGATATTTTATTCTCTTTTTTTATTTTTTTATTTTTATCATCGTCTAAAGTTTTTCTTTTGCAAATTGAAGTCGTAAATTTCTAATAAGAGTGTTTAGAAATGTTTGAGCAATTTTCACAGACTGAATGGACCAAAAGAAAATTTATTAATTGAAACAAAAATAATTTTCGTTGGATTCCAACGATGCAAAGTTTAACATCATTCAAGGATATCGCTCAGCCACAGGTGGCCAACGAAATATTGAGGCGAAAAACTGAAATACTTTATTGTTGCGAGTATTGGTTAGTTCGATGGAATAAATCATTTTTTAAATAGTCAATGGACCAGTTTTTTTCGTAAATAATTCTTCCCCAACCCCCAATGATGTTTAGTCAGTTTGTCAGCCCGAGTAATTTTTCTTGTCCGAGAACGCTTCGTTATGCTAGTTCCAAAAACTGTGCCAAACTTTTTAGATGCAACAAGTGCGGTTTCTGCAACTTTTTATTTATTTTATTTTCGAAAAATGTAACGCTGAGTTTTTTGGGAAACTGTTGACTAGTGCCAGTTGCAGTAAATTATGAGGTTATCCAAATAATCTGTTTATACGAATACATTTGGGGGACCTGAATTATTACGATGAAAAAAAGCGTAATTTTTGCCATTTTTTTTAGCTCCATAGAGGGTGTCGTTTTGGATATTTTTTGGTATTTTATTACATATTTCGACATACAACATACGACAAACAATTTTTAGGGAACAACGGAAGGACGTTGAAAAAAGTGCCATTTTTGTGATATTTTTTTTTATATCAATGAAATAATTTTTTTTGGGACTTTTTACGTATTTTATTACATATTTTGACATCACGGAAAAATGTTTACGGCACAACGGAAGAACGTTGAAAAAAGTGTAATTTTTGCGATATTTTTTTGACCTCAATGAAACGAATCTGTTCGAAACTTTTAGGTATTTTATTACACATTTCGACATACCGGAAATCATTTTACGCGCATTTTTATTACATAGTACGACACACGGAGCAATTTTGAGGAAACAACGGACGATCATTGAAAAAAATGTCTTTTTCGATTTTTCTTTATCTCGATAGAACGAATCTTTTTTAAACTATTCAATTATTTTATCACATATTTCAACATTAGGGAACAATTTTTAAAAATTAATTTGAAAAAATACCATGAAACAGCCAAAAGTAGTAATTTAACATACCCTAAGTCTAAAAAGCGATGAATAAATCTTTTCATCCAAAAATAGCATCTGTTTCAACATGTCATTTTTGAAGATTAATAAATAAGAAAAATACCATGTAACAACCAAAAGTAGTAATAAAACCCTAAGTCTTAAAAAAGATGAAGAAATGTTTCCTTTAAAAAAAAATCATGAAAATCACGTTTTTACTCGCCTAAAGGTATCTCCCCGGTTAATTTTCCGCCACGTATATGGATGTATGTACATGTAGGCCGCGATGTCGAGGGTACGGAGTAGGACCGGGCGAGCAATCCAGGAACCGGGGGAAGGTCAGATCAGATTGAATCTAGCCGAGGCTCGATGCTGATGAAAGTAGGTCAGGCTCGCGTATATAGGCGTACAGGAAGAACGACGGAAGTTGAGTGCTGCCCTCTATCTCATAAACGAGCCCGTGATCCCCTTTCCGCAACCCCGCTCGCTATCGACGCTCCAACGAATATCAAGAATACGCCAATTCAAATTAATCGAACTATTATGCAGAATGTTGAACCAGAGAAATAACGAGACTCGGTTCGGTTATTATTATTTTTTTCAATTCGCGTGCGGTGCCGCGAGTGACGGAAAGAACGTGAATCGATAATTCGTTACTTGCCATTCGCACATTTTTTTTGCATCCGAACATTTTTTTTACCGAGAGTCATCTGTGAAACTCGTTGCCGGACGATCTTGACATTTTTCACGCTTTATGCCGAGTCACTCTGGCCGAGAAATGCGATGGATTGCCCCGTTTTTTTTATTCACTTGGTTACGTTCGTATGAATTTTTTTTTCTTGGGACGATCGAACGATTTACAATGGTCGTAATTGTCCCGGAGGATACTTCGATACGAATCTACATTTGCTCACGTCACGATCTTCCTCGGCAATTAACGCGATTACATATTTTCCTTGTTCTCGGCCGAGGGAGGATCAGCGTGCTTTTTTCTTGGAACCAAGCTCTATCGATAGAATTGTCGAGTTGAAAGACCGTTTTGGATTTTGCAGAGCCAAGCTTCAGCCCATGTTCTAAAGGCTGGAGAAGGGGAAAAAAATAGAAGAACGTCGTGTTGGCTCTTGGTGCTGTGTGTGAGCTGTCGCGCAAAAGCAGCAAAATGAAATCGTTCGTTAAAGTATTCCCGACGCGTAAAAGCATTCGTCGAACGCACGAAGAATTTATTCGTACACGTCGTGCAACGGGAAAAATGACAAACGTTGAAAATTCCAACGTCCGAGCACAGCAATTAATCGAGTTGGTTCGTGAAATTTAATAGTAATTTAGTTTAACGATAATTCAAGTTATTTACGATAACAATTCGTTCGATGATCATTCTGTCGATCAATGAGTTATTAAAAATTTCGTTCTATGATAATTCTCGTCGAATAACTATTATTAAACAATAAAAAGTATTTTACATTAATTCAAGGGAGACACCACTATGGCGGGCTGAAAGTGGTCATTTTTTCGAATTTTTTTGGTCTACTAAATTTTTTATTTGGGATTTGCAAAAAAAAGTATGTTATTAAGCATACATTGAACTTGTTTCGTGTAAATTTTCATGCTAAAAATAAAAAATTAACGGCATTGATGTATAATAGATGACGTTGAAGTTTCCGTTGGACAGCAACGAAAATTATTACTTTCCAAATGCCATTTTTTTTGTTGGCTAATCAAAGCTACTTCGAACTTTTCTAAGATCCTCATTAGAGACCTACGATGCAAACTTCTACGACATTACAATAGAGGCTCTGTGTAAAAAATGTCGTCCAATGGCCGGATCGATAACTTGACAATGGTCCGCCTGAAAAATAAAAAAGTTTTATAATCTATGTAGATATCGTTATTGTCATAGCTTTTTCCGAAAAAAAATTCACAAAATGGCGAGTGTTCAAAATAAGTATAACTTTGGCGAAGTTTTTACTTGAATATATTTGGGGGCTAAAGAAATAGCAAATAAAATAAAACGGCTACGTACAACGATAGCTACTGCAACGACGGAAATTTTCATTTTTCAAAATGGAATATTGAACAATTATAACTAGAGTTACGATTTCGGCCAGGTCGAGGAAAACACGATGGAAAGTTTTCATATACGTAAATAAATCGTTGCGCTACCTGCTCTCTTTAAATTGTCTGTAATGTGGTCAATTTTTAATATTCTAACTCGAACATTCTTTTCACCTATTCTTCAATATGTATACTTCGAGAAAATCCAAAACCCCGCGGATTTGTTTTTCAAGGTCAAAACGCACAGACACTGATTTTTAAAAAGTTTTTCTATTTTATTTTAACTAATGTTAATTTTAGAGAAAAATGTTTCCTACAAAAGTTGTAGACTATAAAAAGATTGATCTTTTATATTCTATACAGTTTTTGTCTGAAACCATTCCGTTTCGATATTCTCTACTTACACACTATACCGTGGCAAAGTTGGTGTTTAGTCTTGAAAGGGCATGTTTTTTTTTGCTTTTTTGTATTTTATTTTTTTTTATTTTTTTTTATTTTTTACTTTTTTTGTTTGGGTTTGGGTATGTTTGGGTTTAAAGACTAAACTCCAGTCTTCGCGCGGTAAAGTGCGTAAGTAGATAATATCGAAATTAATTTCGAGTTTCGCAAAATGTACCTATTAAAGCATTATCCCATTTTTCTAGAAACAGAATGGCTTTAGGCAAACCCTGTATAGAACATAAAAGATCAATCTTTTGATAGGCTACAACTTTTGTAAGAAATATTTTTCTCTATGACCAACATTTATTAAAATAAAATAGAAATACTTTTAGAAAATTAGTTTTTGTTACTGTTAATCCTGAAAATCAAATTTGCGGGTATTTTCACTATCATACTCGTCATCAGCGAGTCAAAATACATGGGTACACGAAATTCTAAATTAATCAGCGGCATGGACTTTTCGAAACTTTATCCCCATAATCAATTAAAAACTGAAACGATGCAGAACACCAATTACTTCACCAATAATTCCAAAGAAATACGAAATTTTGCGTTTTTTTTTCGATCTCGTATACTTTCGCCGGTCTTCCAAAGGAGATCCCAACTCCCGGAGTGGCCAATGTCACGTGACGTCGCGAAAACGTCGCGTGTACGAAGACCTTATCTTTTGCCCGTACGCGGACAACAACCGTACATTATTAATTTTTTTCTCATTTCTCCCAACTTTATTTTCCACTTTTGTCTATAAATTATCAAAGTGTAGTCGTGCTCGTCAAGTATTTACGGTGCGACCTCCGCCGAGAAAGAAAATAAAAAAACATTCGTTCCAACTGCAAACTCAGAGGCAACGAACATCGTTCAAAACGTGGCAATGCTCGTCCTTTGTTCAGCGTCTTACACCGTTCGTCAGGGTTGGCCCGAAATGAGAGTCGTGCACGACTGTTGACGACGTACCCGACTTTATGGTACGTGACATTGAGGCCTTGGATGCGCACGCTTCGTTGCTCTTCGGCTTGTTGGGATAGCGTGTGTGTTGTCTTATTCGCGTGAAGAACACATGTTGCTCTCTCTCTCTCTCTCTCTCTCTCTCTCTCTCTCTCTCTCTCTCTCTCTCTCTCTCTCTCTCTCTCTTCTCTCTTCTCTCTTCTCTCTCTCTTCTGTGTTCTGTGTTACCGTAATATGATATATAATAAAACTTCGTCTGTAATAACTATTCAGTAACAATGCAGCAAAAAACAATTTCTATGCGTTCTTCGATCGTGTAATTCTTCATCTCAACCTCAATACTTCCTGATGCCAGTTGTCAAAGATCAGTACTCTACGTATGCCACAAAAAAAGGCGCGTAATTTTAAATATCAGGTTATTTTGAGACACCCTTTATATCGTTCGTACAGAATTATGGCGGTGGAAAAGACATTTGCATTGTACGTATATACAATAGTGTTTTGTCCTCCTGTGAGTGACGTATCGATTACGAACAAAAAGAAGGTCAAGTGCTTGTACGGGCTACGCATTCAAGATTCCGTAACTCGAGAGCCGAGCGAATCCATTCAGTATTACGATTAAATTGGATCAAAGCTTCAAATACCCGGACGTAAGATTGCAAATTGGTTAATCAGTTTAAGAATCGACCGATGGTTATCAATCTTTTATGCGTGCTATTTTTCCACTATGGTTGAAAAAATGACAAATTCTTTGCGGAATAAAAAGCGTTTTTTTTTTTTATTTTTCTTACTAAACTTGTTTTTTTACGTTAAAGTCTGAAATTGAAATTGCGAGTTTCTTTAACGGGTTACACTTGGCTCGTGGCCAGCCATATTTTGAGAATCCGTCGAAGTCCAAATTTCAAGTAGGTGTAAGCCCTTAACAAAATGGCCAACCATAAAAAAAAACTCATCCGGTCATGCGATGAAAAAACGAAGAAAAAAAGTTATTCTTTGCAATTTGAATACACCATCGAATCGTATCAACAATTTGAAAATCTTGAATCAAAAACTGAAAAAGCAAAAATATGACCTTGAAGTTTGCATCGCAATGCAACGAGAATTTTTTAAAATATTTTTATTTCCTAATTTTTATCATCTAACCAAATATTTTTATACAACGTCAATTCTAGATCTCTAAGCGGGCAAAAAAAAGAGTGACAGATTTTCATAATACGGATTAGCTGCAAGAAATCCGAGCAATTGAAAAATAATTATTCCACGTTGCATTCCAACTATGCAAGCTTCAATCTCATGAGGAAACAGCCTATTCTCAATCGAGAACTTTCCTTTTCTTCTTTCACACGACTTCCTCCAACAGATCAATCTCCGTATGCGGCAATTTCGCAAAAATCTCGTGTCGAAAGATAAGCGTACCGTTCTATCAGCAGGTTCGTTCTCGTACATTAGCGACTCGTGCTTGAGCGCGCATAATAACGCGACGTTTGGAAAAGTGGGGTGAAAAGTGCAGAGAGAATCGACGAGGATCGGTACGTTCGATGGTGCGACGAGGAGAGTTGCGCGTCAGCCACGCAGAGGACGTCTCGCTCGGGGAGGGGTTGGCGGGCCACTTGGACGGGTTCCGCGTAGTGTTACAGTGCGGTGGGGCAGCGGATGGGAGGAGAGAAGGCGAGCGCGGTACGCGGCAGAGACGTGAGGGGGCAGCAGTCGACTGGTTGCAGACGTTGCAGTCGAGCGATACAAGCGCGGGAGCATCATTGCCTTGAACTGTAGTAATCGCGTTAACTACATGATAGATTCAAGCTCGCTCTTCTCATTCCTATTTTTCTTATTCTTCTTTTGCGTTGTTTCTTCCTTTTTCCGCCTTTGCAGCGTCGAGCCTGCGGCATTACGCGTGCACGTTGCATCGTCATCCTCCCGGTATACTTCGAAACACGTTTCACCTTTTGTATGTCTCTCTCTCTCTCTCTCTCTCTCTCTCTCTCTCTCTCTCTCTCTCTCTCTCTCTCTCTCGCTCTCGCTCTCGCTCTCGCTCTCGCTCTCGCTCTCGCTCTCTCTCTCTCGCTCTCGTCGTGTTTGGTTCGCAAATAATTCATTATTCACAATGTTCCCTTTGTGCTCGTCTCTCGTGCTACTCGAAATTCTTGCCGTTCTCATTTCGCACGACGTGTGAGAATCACAGTGATCGTACGTAGTCCTCTCGCTTTTTTTTCTCTCGTAAGTCGCGTGCAGTTACGTGAGTACTATGACTATGTATACGTGTTTGCGAGTGTGAAGAAGTTTCGTCGTGACGTTATTGTAGAAATTGGAGAGGGGGAAGTCGAAAAAAAAGACGGAGCCGGTGCACGAGAGATGGGTGGTAATCAGGTGAACGGAATATGTAATCCGTGCCAATTAAATTGCAAAATTAGAAACAGAGAGAGAGAGAGAGAGAGAGAGAGAGAGAGAAAGAGAGAGAGAGAGAAAGAGAGAGAGTATGAGGCTGGCATTGTTGGGCTGACGTGCGGACACCTATCGGCACAGCGACGAAACTTTTGGCAAAGATGCTCACACCGATAAATATATCGAAGTCGCCTGCTGGGGCGAATTTCGCGAACGAAAGTGTCACGCAAAGAGGGCGCCTCTTTGGAACACTCGTTTCTGAATACGCCATTTCCTTTGTCGTGGCGCGGGGCCATTTTGGTCAGAGATACAAACGATTTGGGGTAGCGCATTTCTACCATGCACTATGGCTCTCAACGAAATTCTAGATATTGCAGGAACAACCATGCATCCTGCATTGGGAGCTTCTTGGACCGAACATTGTGAAACGTTCACTATCTGTGTGGCAATGCAACATGGAAATACAATTCAAACTAGAGGCAAGCTGATCGGATATGAGGAATAGACTAAGTGGTTTATGTAGCATTGATCGGATCAATTGCCTACTTTAAGGGGGGCAGACGAAGGGCGTCGTCAGGGGGGTGCTGTCACCCTAGAGATTCGAAAAAATGTATATGAGGATCTAAAATGTCTAAAATTCACATCCCCCCTCCATTTTCCGCCCTGGCCCATTAGCTGGCGACGCCCTTGGGCGAGATCCCTTTAGGCAGCCGACTATAAGGGCATTTCCAAGATTTTCTTAGGTCTCAACTATTTGTCCTACATAATTGAAATTTTATGGACATATGATCTTTTAATTTTCATATTTTATAACTTTATATCTTCGATATAATTTTTAAATTTTTTAAATTTATATTTAGATATGGCGGCTAATCTAAAAAAAAATGCAAAGAAGAGTGAAAATTTAAAAAGTGGTACGCGTTTGAATAAATGTTCGATTTTTCATGAATTTTTTACTATAGTGTTTGTTAATGAAAGATTAAGTTTTTAAAATAATTTTCGAGGAACTTAAGGTTCACATAGACGATAATTATGTTATCTAGAAGTGTGAAAAATTAAAAAATGATCGACCGGATAGTTTTCGACGGATCTCGTACGAGGTTTACGAAAAAGTGGGTTTCGGGAAAACGCGTTTGAAGTTTCAAGACTCAGAAATATTGTGACGAAATGACCCACCGATTAATTTGGGATTCCGAGACGGTAAAGTAGTTCCTCAACTTCCTTGTGGAGTTCATTTTCGGCCATGAGCTCTTCTTTACGTTATAAAAGGATCTCCCCCCTTTAGTTAAGGCGCACGCAAATTTTTGTGCCCTTAACTGGGGAAAAAGTAGGACACGGATTAAAAAAAAAAGTAACCTGCATCAAACGCACATTTTCCTTGGCACCAACCAAAGATAGGTGGGCTCATGAAACACGAGTTGTTACCCTACTAATTGACTACCCACCATTCCAAGTCGCAAAATAAGCTCTGGTTATCTTTTTTAACGAGTCTGCATAACCTTGAAGCCCAAAAAACAGGTCGATGTTCAATATTTTTTTCTAGTGAGAGCATTGGGATGGGGTCGGAATTTTACACACAATTGATTGACACAGGGTCTTGCCAAATTTCAGTTTTTTTTCTTCAATTTGCAAAATATTGATAAACAATGGGGTTACTGTTATTTTCTAAAACTGTATTTATAAAATATCAGCAAATTTAAAAAATCTCATTTCGAGAAAAACGCGTTTAAAGATTTAACTATCGATTTTTGCAAGATAAAATGATCTTGAATTTTTTACAGGATATTCTTGAAAGTATAAACTGTCGAAAAAGATTTGTTGAAAGTGTCACACTGGTATAGTGACAGCCCTTAAATTACCTGAAAAGATCGGCCTGGCTCTTCCGAGGAACAGTACGAAGAATCGAAGGTACAGGCCTATCGGATGAGTACAGTGGAAAAAACGATTATATCACGAAAACAAACGCAGCGCTGGGCCATGCACGGTAGAGCGATGAAGCTGTAACTGCGCAACCCACGCGGAATCATTCCACAAGCGTAACGCCAAATTATACACGCGCCTCATCTATACGTATACGTTTACACAGGCACACATACGCGTGTGCATCAAACGCTCATCGTTGCTCGTCTCCCCGGTTATGCAACGCTCGAATTTATTTTCGTCCGTAAAAACTGGTGCAACGAGAAGTTTAAGCTCCCTCTAACGTTCGCTCACACTCACCGACACATCGTTCTAGATTGGAACCCTATCCCCCACTCTGCCTTAATATTCTGCGAGCCCTCCACTTCGTCGCTTTCAAGAGCATGTGTGCTTTTTTTGTTGTTGCTGGTCCGTCTAGAACGAGGCCTGCAACAAGCTTTCGCGCGTGCTGCGTGTTTGTGTGTGTGTGTGTGTGGGTAACGTGGCCAGATTTCGAATTGTACCATGAGATCAGGAGGTCGATATGCAAGCGGACGAGATATATAACCGAGTGGCGAGAACTGGGCTTGGCACACTGATCGAGCCACGGGTGTATGACACGATCCCTTGTGCAATATCCGCGGAGAATGTGTCGAACGTCCCAAGAATGTTCGACCCGACGATCAAAACAGGTCCTGTATCGTCGATTACTAATTTTGGGATTTACATTCGTCGTTCCAACTTTACGTATACGTGCAGCTCCTTTTCGCGATGCTTCAATGTGCCCTCATAGGCTGATTTTCTTGCCAGATGGATTTGGAAATGCACTTTAGTCACGGAGGCATGTTAATTATTTGAGCAGACTTTTTTGGTTATGCCACGCGAGTTTTTGATTCCGGAAGTACCGGCTAAATTGCTGGCGATAGAGTAGGTACTGAAATTCATTTTCTGGTGGACGCTGGGGATTCGGACAATTTCGTTTGCGGGATCATTTGAACGATGCTTGATTGCGAGTCTTGCAGCAATCGATTCTCTAATAGTGAATTATCTGCAATGACAAATTGTACGTCTTAAGGCCTTAGGCCACTCTAGAGGCCGAAAAAATAGGCTTTTTGGGGATTTCTTTTAGAAAAACTACAAACTAAATCGAGATTACAAAAAAGTAATTTTTGAATTATAATGAGCCAATTAATATTTTTCGATTATATATAATAATTGCTATAGAAGTAAGTAGGATTTTTTTTTCGATATATTAATTTTTGGCCAATTGGCGCATTTAAGTGGAAAGTGAAAAATTTGCCTAAAAAATCGTCAGATAATTGTTAATAACAAATGAAATATAAAAATTATATAAAAAATAATATAAAAAATAAAATAATATAAAATATAAAAAAAAAAATTCCATAGACAATGTATTTTTCAAGATATATTCAACATTTCAAGTGACTCGGTTGAAAATTGTCTGAGTTATGTTTCCGGCCAACTTAAAAAATGCAGTTTTGAGATAAACGCGTTTGAAGTTTCGAGTCCGCTCGCTGCGGACCAGGCGGCCTTGTACTAAAATTCGAAAACCGAGTACTTAGAGATTTTTCCCGGCCATAATCTTTTGGGACATCATTTTTGAGGTCCTAGGGGACCATTAAACAAAATCGATTTTTCGAAAATTCTAGAGTGGCCTAACACCTTAAGGCAGAAAACCAGGGTAGGCGTACGTTATTTTTAGTGGTTTTCATGATTTTTATGACAAGGAATAAATGAATAGTATTCATTGAAACTTTGGGAATATTTTATACATATTTTCAATCAAATATTTTAATTTTTTCGAAGCATTTCCTCTGAAATTGTGGAACGTGTAATCTGCCGCCCATCGAAGGTCGCCATCAGACTTTGCTCATTGTGTACACTCTGGAGGCCACAGTTTTCATCGGGAATCAGTACGGTTGGAAGATTACTGTAAGAACATGTTTCCCTTCGATATGAACCTAACGCTGACCAAAAAATTGGAAATTACATTTTTTAGAGGTGTTTAAACAAAAGGGTATAATTTTTGCCATTATTTTATAACGTTTTTGCTATAAAAAATGTACTTTAAACGATGATATTACCCCATATTTAGGTTCATATACAGCGTAATTATGTAAATAAACTGACTATCACTTTATAAAGTTATAGGTTAGAAACTTTATGAGTTAGAGTGTACACAAATTTAAAAAAAGTCGTTCCGAGAAAAACGCCAGGAAAAAATTCTAGGAATTGATGAATTATTTATACTACTTTGGGAAGAAATCCTTGAATAGTTTTACTAACAATTTATGGATTTTAAAAAATCGATTTTTTGAGACATCTAAATTGGTTTCCCGCCTTAAAAAATGAGCCAACACAGAAATGCTCGTTACGAAGAGACAGCCCAATTTTTCTGCATCGACAGATTCTTCTCCGTAAAAAGTCCAAAGAATTAGTTGCTTTCGGAAGACTTTGTTTCTATATCGGCATTTCAATATTAGTGAAGTACTTCCCGCAGTAGCTCCGATCAAGTGTCGCTATCAAACCCAGAAGGGGGTTTCCATCCCAGGCGTTGATGAGTTAAATTTAATGGTGCTAAAGTTTGCGTTGGAATGCAACGGAAGTTTTTTTTTTTTAATTTCTCCATTGTTACCACAATCCACATTTTTTTCATCGATTGAGATTGTAGATCACTATTAAAGATCGGAAAAATCATTTGACTGATTTTCGTACCCTTAGTCAGGGGAAGAAAATGTGAGCAATTGAAGAAACGTTGTCTTTCATTTCGTCCAAAGAAGCAAACTTCAGCATCATGAAATTTGGGACTTTTTCTACATCCCACGCGGTCTTTAGACTGCTTCTTACTCGACTAGAATTCCCTAACCCTTCATTAGGCACGTCAGCTTTCGCAATGCCAGTGAATTCAGATTTTGACGATTCAAAAGTGTTTTTTACTCAAAAATGGCGGATGTAAATGCGTTTCAAGGTTCCTAGGACTTCAATAACTACTAAAACATTGCTATTAAATGTTTATTTTTCACGTAGCGGGGGTAATCAATAACGAAAGTGCAAAAAAACGAACTTTTTACATCATAAATCTGATTACGACTAATCTAGCAGGTAAACCATAACCAAAAAATAAGTAAAAACTCGGTTTTTGATCCACTGAATACGAACCCGAAGTCTAAACCGTCAAATTGAAAATGGCGGATCCAATATGGCGGCTGTAAATGGCAAAAACTATAGGATTTTTTCGAAATTTGATGATCTATTTGGGGGGGGGGAGCTTATTTCATGTAACAGTGATCCCGAAAACCCCCGAGTACCAACTTTCGCTATCATCGAACGACGTTTTGCATTTATGGTCCGCCATCTTGAATTCTCGAATTTTTAGTGGAGATTTGTAATCAGCGACCCCGAAAACCCCCGAGTACCAACTTTCACTATCATCAAACGACGTTTTGCATTTATGGTCCGCCATATTGGATCCGACATCTTGAATTTCCGAATTTTGAGTGCAGATTCGTAATCAGCGACCCCGAAAACCCCCGAGTACGAAATTTCGAGACAATCGCACGTAAAGAAAAATTTATGCTTCGAAGGGTTAAACTGCACACGGGGTCAACAATTTACCCCAAGCTATCCTCGGCTTCAAATTTTTGAAAAAAAAAACAGACCTTTTTGTAGAAAATTTATTCCATCTCAAAGGCCGCACAGTTATTTAGATTTTGAACAAAATCTATATATACATTGTAGCTATGGTGTAGCTATATCTACAGTATGATATTGACGTTTACATCGCTCGAACGCGACGAAAGTTTAGGAGCGAACGTTTTTTGCCAAATTTTCGTCACCAAAATCCGTTTTTTTGAATCGTCGTCGGACAACTGCAGCACAAATTTGCTGGATAAGACTTCGAATGATGAAGAAACTAAAGTAAAAAATAAAATAGAATTTTCGTTGCGTTCCAATGATGGAAACTTCAACACCATGCAACAGTGTAGAGACTCGGGAGATCTCACCCACTTAATAATAAAGGGTTAAAAAGAACACACATGTGCACAGACCCTCTATTTACGTGGGAACGATTTTACGAATGGGAAATAGTTGAGCTGGATATTCAGAAGCGCGTGCAAAGCACGCTAACGAAAATAACTTTTGGTAAAATAACTTCGATAATTTTTATTTCGGTCAAATAATGGCTCATTGGGTCTGAGGTTAATCGATCTCCTATTATAAGGCAGATTTTAATTCCATGAACTTTCTGGCCTTTTTCTCACGGTCAGATATCGCGGCTGATCCGGCGAAGCCATCACTGTATGTGCTTCACAGTGACCCTCTTCATTTCCATCTTCACGTTTCTACAGTCTCTCACTTTACATGCTTCCTCGGTCAGGTCACTTTTCTCCGAGATCAGAGCCGTCGGGTTAATTCGATCGAACCTCGCCTTTCGCTTATTCACAGAACAGCTTTGTTCAACTTCTCGGGAGGCGATATGGCGTGTGCGATAGTGAGAGGAAAATTAGTCACTCGCTAGGCACTTCACTTTTCATTTTTGCCACCTAGATATTGGCAATTTTGCCACACCTCCCCCCCCCCAGCCTTTTTGGTGCATAAGAGTGTATGCATATTTCCGATCTACAATGTCGATTTTTTGAGAATCTTTCCTTCCGAAGAATTACCTCGTCAGATACAGATCCACCTTAAGGGGCTACATCTACTTAGAGCCCGAAAAATTGGCCAAATTACGATTTTTTTTCTTCTGGGAAACGGTTGGTGAAAAAGAAACGCATTTTTTTTCAAACACAAAGGTACATATATTAAGGGTAAAAAAAATCACCAAAAAATACAGAAAAAAACATGGCCGCCGACAGATGATGACATTTCTTTCGCGACGTTTGGCAGTGGACACTCCAGCTTGAACGGTCATTCTAAAATCTAAAAACCAAACGAGTTATTCGAGTTAACAATATATACAAGTCGTTGACAATTGTCGATTTTTCAATTCATTCTTTTTAATAACGTGGCGACGAATTGAAACTCGAGCATACAAAATCTACGGAAAAAAAGTCGCAGTTTTTACGTAACTATTAAAAAATGGAGATCGATTTAAAAAAAAGTGAGGTCGTCAACGACCTTTAAGGGGTCTTCTCATTTTAGACGCTAAAAAGGCTATTTTCGCGATTTTTTTGATAAGTTTTTATTATAGATATTGATATAAAAGTTGTTACACTTAAGGCCTTAGGCCACAGTAACGGGTATAAAATCATGTGCGAATTGAACAATTTTTTTCGTATAAAAAAGTGGTTCACTTATAAAATTAATTACACATCTATTTAGTATAAATATCAAGCTGTTAGAAAGTATATTTTTTTCGATGTACAAAATGGCCAACTACTAATATTTTCTTTTGTTATCTTTTTTAGACGTTCCGCGGCATGACATTTGGCATCCACAATTTTTTACCTAGAACAAAAAACAAAAATTCTCGTCAATCTACATTAGAATACCTAGAGAAGTACGTACGGAATTGAAAAAATATTGTTTTAATTAAAAGTTGAAGGTATTTGAACTTGAGAAATAAATTTTCAGTGAAAAATTTCGTTATAACTGCTCATAAACTGCTGATAAAATGAAAAGTTTTCGATTAATGAGAAATTCCGTACTTCTCTGCGAAATGCAATTAGGAACATAACTTTTAAATTTGAAGTAAGTCGAGTGAAAATTGTTGAAGTTATTTGTCACGCCAATTGGAAAAAAGCTGTTTCGAGAAGTTTCGAGTAGCCGGCCATTTTGTACATCGAAAAAAAATGTATATTTTCTAACAGTTTGATATTCATACTAAATAGATGTGTAATTAATTTTATGAGTGAATCACTTTCATACGAAAAAAATTGTTAAATTCGCACATGATTTTATACCCATTATTGTGGCCTAAGACCTTAATAAATACACTTTCGAAATACATTTAAAAAAAAAATTATTTATTTAAGTCACTATTTATAGACGAAAATGGTAGTTCAAAAAATGTAAAAAAAATTGTACGTCTGCGCTGTTGAAATCTTGCATATGAGCGATTATAGCGCATATCATACGATTTTTGATATATTCAAAAATAACAAAATGGCTGACATTTTTCGAAAAAAAACAAAAAAAAACAGTACATATCAAAATTTAAAAAAATCCTTGATATCCGCTATAGCTATAGTTGTAAAGAAAATGCAGTTAATATTTCATAAGGATCGGATCAATAGTTTCGAAGATTTTATCAACAAGCCGTCGAAAAACGTTTCGAGAAAAAAGCGTTTAAAGTTTATGTGGGTTATATAAGTACATAAACAATTTTTTAAAATGTTTTTCGAAAGTGTATTTATTAAGTGTAACAACCTTTATCTCAACATCTATAATATGAGCCCATAAAAAAATCCACGAAAATAGCCTTTTTTTAGCGTTTAAAGTGAGAAGACCCCTTAAATGTTTCTCATCGTATCTCCTGCAAATTTGGAAACAATCCATCAAGTGGTTCTGGAGATATGTCCACCTCATATTAGGAATATTTCAATGAAATTTTCAGAGAATATAGCTAGAACAGCTGCATTTGTCTAACGTAGGTAGATGTAGCCCGTTAAGACCTCGATTTAGGCAACAATCGATGTCCATCGATGTACAAGGATCTATATCATTCAAGAGTTTTGAGCAGCCATTTTGAATCCCTGCTACGGGTCTCATCTCCCTCCCGAATTCAATATGGCCGCCTAGGAAATTCGTTAAATTACGACGTGCGAGGCACCCGTGTGCTTCCCGCTTCCTCATCGTCCAGCATCCGGTATACGAGCATTTTATTCTCAAATCGAACCAATAATTCACCATTCCCCCTTTCTTCGTTCGTCGAATTTAAATTTCGTTCGTTCGAGCGAAAATGCCGAGCGCGAAACGCACAACCGGAAGTGAGGATTGGTCGAGGCCCGTGGGGAGCTCACCTGGTCTCGGCAGTTTGTCCACAGTTGAGGGTTAACACTTGGCAAGAGAGTTTTTCCTAGGCGAAACCGGCGGGTTGTGTAATAATATTGGCCGCTATGCGCGGCCTCGGTCGCTTGGCTAGAGAACGCAGTCGAACGCGCGCGCGTACTTGCTCGGCGCTCGTCTATTTTTTTTGTTCTCTTCTTCCTCGTCTTCTTTTTTCGTCTCTCTGTCTTTTTCTAGTATTGGGTCTCATGCTAGCGCGGGTCTCTCGCGCGCGCACTGCTGGCCACGGCCGCACGCTTCCGTTGCACTGTTTTCACGCACGGACGTCGTCGGTCGTGTAGAGTCGCGATCGTCGTCGTCGCCGCCGTCGTCGTCGTCGTCCATCGTCGTAGACAGTACGTACCGAGAGCGAGCTAGTCACAGTTAGTCAGCTAATAGTCACCGAGCGACAAGCTCGGCGATCGCTTCTTCGGACGTGTGTTTTTATCTCGTGAATTACAATTTATCTATCTATATATATACATCTCTCTCTCTCTCGCTTCGTCTCTCTCTGCCTCGGTCCGCGAGTGGAATTATCCACTGAATCGTTCGATCTACTCGCGATCTCGCACCAACCTCCCGAGTTTCGGTTTTTTTTCTTTTCTTCCACGTCAACGGTCGGTGTAATGGATATTCATTATCGCGCATCGTCGGTTTCTCCAGTGATAAAACAGGGCTTACGTAACTTCGAGCTTTCTCCGTTCCCCCGTGGCGTTCTTTTCGTCGTTTCTTCTTTCTCGCATTTACCTGCAAAAATCGCGCATCAAAGACAGATAAGGAGAGAGAAAACTCGTTGGAAAATTTCGCGAGTCCGGGCATCGCGAGGACGCTTGACCCCGAACGAGAGACTCGCGCGCTGCTCTCTCTCCCCGTTCTCCGGTAGCGTGAGAAAAAGGTGCCGAAAACGGAGGAAAGATGGCGCGGCGCGTATTCGCCAAGAACCACTCCCCACTTTTTCGCGTATTCGACGGTTTTTCGTTTTTTTTTCTCTTCGGTCCACCATATTCTACACGGGATCGTGAACGAGCATTCGTGCATCCGCGAAATCGGCAGAGCGCAATTGTCAGAGAGAGAGATAGATACAGCGAGAGAGAGAGAAAATCGGTCAAGGTTGGAAGCCGGGTTCCTTTCGTAACTAAAAAAAGATCAAAGCCGACCGGAGCGAGAGGTGGGGAGAGGCATTACAGCGATAAATTCGGGTACTGTATGCCGTAGTGATACGCGTCCTATTATTGGTTGTAGGTTATAATAATAGGAGAGCCTTGGGTGAGCCGGCCGCGCGCGCGCCGCGACCTCGAGGACGGCGAGTCCCTCGACTATACGACACACGCCCGAAGTGACGCGAGCCACGCGCGTTGTCATTGATGTTAAACGAAGCGAAAAGGCATAACGCAACGGAACAGCTGATTTCATTCCATTGCCGATTAACACACGCGACGCTCGTTTTTTATTTCTCGATACGTTCTTTTGTTGTTACTTTTTCTCTGGTCTGGACACCCTGTGACTATAAACTCGCTCGGCGTACACGATCGCGGGGAGCCTCCTAGATAAGCGAACGGGATTCGAGTTTGCGCTCACCGTGATTCATCTTGGTTGCCGCTGCAGCTTCCGGTGCCAGAGACCGAGCGAAGCTTGCAGAAAGTACATTGCAATAAATATATATACACATATATATACATATATATGTGTATGTACGTGTAATATATATATATATGTGTACGTATATATATGCATATATATATAAATCACGGCAGTTGGGGCTCGTGCCAGATGCGCGTTTACACGGGCCCTGAATACTGTAAATGCACTATCTGGTACGACATCTCTTCTGTCACCTCCATCGTTTTTCGTCGACGCGGTAAAACACCGCGCGCGCACCTTCCAGCACTCGTAATATATCTTTAACCCGGAGGGAGGAATGGGAGAGAAGTGTACCTCTGTCCGATCCTGGGGGCTTGGATTGGATCAAATACCCTGCCGAAAACAACGACGTCAAAACTTGCCGGCCTGAGCACTTTTCTTTCTTACCTTTAAGTTATTCGTTATTATACTTCGTTACCATTATTGTTTCTCGTCCTGTTTTATTTTACTTGAATAAATTTGACGATTTTGCTGCGTTTGTCGTCCGACTCGAACGAAATGTATGTAAAAAAAAAGAAAAAGCTATTGGTAAAGATTCCGGAAGGGATCATGCGCGACTTCTCTTTTCTCCTCCACCCCTTGCTGACCTTCGAATCCTACAGATATCTCGTTCCGAGCGACTTTTCCAACACGCCTCAGCCCGGTGGAATGTGCTCCGGCTGGATTTATGGAAACGCCGGCTCGTCGACTTGTCCGAAGATCAACGCGCTTCGTCGGGAAATGAAGACATATACGATAGACACATTTGTATGCGGTCGTATGTGTGTGTGTGTGTGTGGGGGGCATGTACGCCCGACACGATTGTGCAATGAGAATAAAGACGGAACAAATGGTCTTTCTAGTTTCATTGAACTTTAGGGAAGTCTTTTTGCGCCCATTGAAATTCCAGCATCAGCTCCCGCAGGGCAACTCGTGGAAACGAGCGAATTGCCAGTGATGCTGGCCCGGGGGCTTCGTGAGAATCGATCGCCGAAGGGAAGGAAAAAAATAAGGCCGCGGAATCAAAGCTACGAGCTGAATATTAACTGTAGGAAAAATTCTACGGCAATGTCCATTGACAAATCTTACGACCGAAAGAGACCGGAGTCTATTCGAGTATCTGAGATGTTTAGACAAAGTGTTGAGTGATACTTGAAAGGGCGCATGTAGTATGTTTACGACACGACTGAATGACTTTAGGGGTTAGGCGACAGTAACGGGTATAAAATCATGTGCGAATCTAACAATTTTTTTTTCGTATGACAAAATGATTCACTCATAAAATTAATTACACATCTATTTAGTATGAATATCAAGCTGTTAGAAAATATATATATATATTTTTTCGATGCACAAAATGGCCGATTACTAATATTTTCATTTATCTTTTTTTTAGGCGCTCCGCGGCGTGATATTTAGCATCCACAATTTTTCACCTAGAACAAAAAACAAAAATTCTCGTCAATCTGCATTAGAATACCTAGAGAAGTACGTACGGAATTTAAAAAATATTGTTTTATTCAAAAGTTGTAGGTATTTGAACTTAAGAAATGAATTTTCAGTGAAAAATTTCGTTATAACTGCTCATAAACTGCTGATAAAATGAAAAGTTTTCGATTAATCAGAAATTCCGTACGTACTTCTCTGCGAAATGCAATTAGAAACATAATTTTTAAATTTGAAGTGAATCGAGTGAAAATTGTTGAACTTATTTGTCACGCCAATTGGAAAAAAAGCTGTTTCGAGAAGTTTCGAGTATTCGGCCATTTTGTACATGGAAAAAAAATTCTAACAGCTTGATATTCATACTAAATGGATGTGTAATTAACTTTGACTGTATCACTTTTTCATACGAAAAAAATTGTTAAATTCGCACATGATTTTATACCCGTTGCTGTGGCCTAACCCCTTTATTCGATTCAACAAACCGACGAGTGTGGAATAAGTCTCGCGGTCAAAAGATCGTTCGGAAATTCGTACGAATATTATGGGATCTCAGGATTGAGTGGACGAATCGAAAAACACCTAAACAAAATCGGTAGGAAAAAATCACATTACATTGGTAAAATGTCGTTAGATTTTCGATTCGTCGACGTGTTTTCGCGTGACGTCGATTCAAAGTTCAAAAACGACCTTCCACCGGCCGCCATCTTACTGTATGAAGAGTACGCGGCGTGTTCGTTGTTCCGCCAGCGGCGTCCATTTTTTTTTTACTTGGGGTCAAGACTGCCGCGTCTCTTGAATTCCCTGGAGTTTATCGACTAATATTTATTGCATTTGCGGACCCGTCAATTGTTCGCCAAATTTGCGGAAACCTTTTGTACCGTGATCTTAGGGACTCGCGCCCGTCGACGACGAATCACACCGGAAGTCCAGTAGCGAAACGAAGTGGCGCTGCACACCGCGAGCGCGCGAAACAAAATGAACGGCTATGCGAAAATTCCGAAAGCGCGAGAGGGAGTCTCGCGAAGTTTACGGCAATAAGCGATAGAGGGGCCAACGAGCCTCGTTGATATTGTCCACCTAAACGTACGTCGAGTGTTTTGTCAATCGTGGAATAAGAAAAGTCCGATCGACGCCTGACGCCTCCCCCCCCCCCCACACTTCGCACATTTTAGGGCCCACGGCGCGTGCGCGTTTCGTAGAATTACCGCGAGGGAGACACAACGCCGAGTAACCTCGAACGGGCTTTCAATAATCCGCGTACAAACACACCGAGAGATGGCGCCACAAGAGCGAAGACTACGCTGCTGCTTTTCCTGCTGCTGCTGCTGCTGCCGCACATCTCGTTTTTCGGCCGATCGTCTTTCATCAAGTTCGCGATGTTTCTTCGGTCACACGGAGCGACCGGCGTGCTGGCAGTGTGGTTAGCTGGTTGTGTGCCTCACGCAATGCACGACCGCTATCGACACTGCATTTACGACGGTTGCGAAAACCATCGCGAACCGAAACGAGCCTCCGCAGTTCTTCGCGCGTTTGCCACCGGAACTCGCGCGGCCTCACGCGAATCACGCCGCTGCGTATCCGAAACGCACACACGAACCCGCTGTCATCCGTTATCTTAGCGATTCATAGCGAACGTTTTTTTGCGCTGTGTTATCTCCCTACGCTCTTCGGACCAATTAGGCGAAGTTCTACCACGTGACAGTGCGAGAGAGATAATTGGAATTTTCGAACAGAGTTTTCTCAGAGTTTAATGATATTTAGGGCGAGGAATGATCGGCAAATTTTGCGTCGGTGAATTCGACACGGCCTTATGTTCCGTTTTTCTTCAAAAAACTTGACCATCTGTGAGGAAACTTTGTTCGAAAATTTGTGAGGTTATGTTCACCTTGTATATGCACTTCACCCTTTTGCTCCGGGAAACGCATTTGTTTGTACATTTGTATGTACAGAGTCTTGTATGTAAATTTCACAAAAAAGATTAATAATTACAGAAGTTAGAAACAATCTCGTGGGGAATCTTGAGGGACTCAACGGTGTAATTGATTTTGCCCACCAGGTTGATCTGACAAGGAGACGGCACGATCGTGGGGTCGGGGATTTGGCCGAATTTTTTTGTGGTGAAAGAGGACCTCACGTGGTTAAAATCGATTCAAAGTTTCTTAGACGCCTTATGAGTTTAAAATGTCAGGCACTTGTCGAGCCGCCGTCTAGTTTAAACGGTTGGGGCTCGGTCTTTTGCGCCGGAGGTCTCGCGTTCGATTCCTCCTGCGGATCTTATTTTCTTTTTTTTTTGCTATCCCAACAATTATTAAAAACGTTTCTCATCCCTATATTATTTTTTCAAATTATTTTCATTTTTTTTCCAATAAAACAATTCATAACGGTGGGTTTTTTTTATTTTTCATTGTAAAGTATACGAGGAGGAACATTGGGTTTTTAATGAGAATAACAAAGTCGATTAGGAAAAATTCAATTTTTATTCATATAATAATTATATACAAAAACCGCAGTGGTAATCATCGTAGAAACAAACAAAGCAATAATTTTTGCGACATCTTGCGTAACATATAAAAACGGATTTTTACAATCGCAGGGAGTTTGCAATACATCCGTACAAAAACATGTCCCATTAACATTCATGAAAATGTTTCTAGTAACTGATAATTTTGAGGCAAACCAGGCGTATTGAATCATGTCTCGGAATATTGGTAACGATAATTGATGGTGAATTATTGAATGGATTTTTGGTCGAAAATGGTCGTTGTTTTTCAATGTCAAATCGTCAATTTTCATCCAATCAAAAATATCCTACGTCATTGTAGAGTAAATATATTCAAGAGCACTCAGTTCAAATTTCAAGTCAATCGGATAATTGCTCTTTAAGTTACAATGTCAGCAAATTTGAAAAATCTTATTTCGAGAAAAACACGTTTAAATATTGAACAATCGATTTTTGCACGATTAAATGACAGAGATAGAGCCTCGAAATTTTTACAGGATATTCTTGAAAGTATAAACTGTAGGAAAAGGCAAAAAAAAATCGATTTTTGGAAAGTGTGACACTGGTGTAGCCCCTTAATCTGTGGATAAATAATAGTTTCGAAGAATATTATCGTCTACTTTTAAACTTCGAACCCACGGGACCGGAAAGCGTAAAAACGAATAGAAGAAAATTATCTGAAGATATTCTTTTAGTACATTAAATAGCGTCTAGTAGACCAGAAACAATAATTTTGTTGCGCGAAATTCTTTGTGTAATTCGAATAAAGTCACAAAATGGATTCCGACGCGGAAGTAGATGAACGAATTGGTCTTCAGCGCTCGAACGATGAGGAATTATCGTCGGGATATTCATCGAGCACAGAAACATATGAATTAAATACAACTCGAACTCCAAGGTGTGTAGTAGGCCTTGTGTGTAGTATTGACCGGTAGCGAAAGCGTGAGAAAGGTACATGCCAGAAAGGGCCAGCTGTGTAAAGACTGCAACGTCGGGCTTTGCGTAGATCCTTGCTTCCGGGAATGTCACACCTTGCAACGTTACTCCTAACATTCTGTTTCTTCACATGACATTATACTGCGTTCAAAAATAAAGATTGGTTTTAAAAAAAAAACCCCGGAGCTAAAGCGTTAATCCACTGTGGCGCGTTCAGATTTATACATATTTAACCTCAAAATCTCTACGGATGCACATTGCGATTTTGATTTGCGCTCACTGATGTTCTCGTAGCTGAAAAATTCTCAGTAAACTCAGCCTCGTTTATCTTTCTCGTTACAGATCGGCGTACGTTTCGTTCGGTGGTTTGCTCATGCGACTCCAGGGTGACGCCAACAATCTTCACGGCTTCGAGATCGACCAGCACATGTATCTGCTCATGAAGAAACTAGCTTTTTAAACAGATCAATTTGCACAGATCGCGTGGACAAAGATGGAGCGAAGATGAAGAAACGAGAGGGGGAAAAAAAGAGAAGAACGCGAGGAAGTTTTAATGTTTTCGATAAAATCGTGAAACGGGGCCCGTGTGTACGGTGGTCTGACTGCAGGGCGAGGAGGACAGAGGGGAGATCAACGAGATAAACGAGTTTGCGTTGCTCATGCGTTACACCGAAAACGTCTGGATTTGTTTCTTTCCACACGACCTCGACTAACATTCGTACGCTTTTCGGATGTTTTTTTTTCTCTTTCTCAATTTTGTCCCGTACGACTAGAGGCGCGATAAGTATCTATCGAAGGGCGAACGCGAGACGAGGCAACTTCGCTAAAAGAAGAAAAATAAGAACAAAGCGGAAGACCGAAAGACCGGACAAATGTCGTATAATAAACACGTATGGGCGTTACCGTATCGAGAAACCGCTGCTGGGAGAACGTTCAAGGTCGCCGGTCTTACTACATCGTAAACAACGCCGAGTGTACGCGCCGCGTCACACGCTTATGCTCGATGGTGCGTACGTCGGGAATTCTCTCATCCTTTCGTAACGTTACGCATATTTGTACAGATGTACGAACCGCGACGGACTGTCGCGCTTGCGCACGTGTGAGTATCGCGTTCTCTCACACCGGGCGCCGAAATTCCCGTTTGTGACGCTTCAAAGATGCGGACCTCGATTCCATCGCCACAAATCGAATACTGCTGCCAAGGAAGTGGCTTTGGCCGAGCGTCTATGTCGCGCAAACGAATCGATTAATTTGATCTTTTTTATACGGAACAATAAAAATGACCTCGTTCCTTTCATTGTATGCGTTATCCGTAATTTGTCCTGCCATGTTCGCGATGAGCCGTCACACTGCGCGCCACGACGAGTAGCCCATACTGAGGTCGGACTTTATTAAGGCGGGATATACATTTACAACGATCAAAAAATCGATTTCTTTTTGTTTTCTTTAAGGGGCTAGGCCACAGTGACGGGTTTAAAATCATGTGCGAATTTAACAATTTTTTTCGTATGAAAAAGTGATTCACTCATAAAATTAATTACTCATCTATTTAGTATGAATATCAAGCTGTTGGAAAATAGACATATATTTTTTTCGATTTACAAAATGGCCGACTACTAATATTTTCTTTTATCTTTTTTTAGGCGCTCCGCGGCGTGACATTTAGCATCCGCAATTTTTTACCTGGGACAAAAAACTAAAATTTGCGTCAATCTACATTAGAATACCTAGAGAAGTACGCACGGAATTAAAAAAAATATTGTTTTATTCAAAAGTTGTAGGTATTCGAAAGGAGGTAGTTCGGAGGTTCGGAGGTAGTTGAAATTTTTTGATAAATGTGGTAGATGCAATGGTTTGTGCAGAGCGCTGGTTGAAAAACGTCCTTTGCGGTGACCACTGCTTCTTGGAAATCAATCATCCGAAAAAAAAACGACCCACATTTGGTTTTTGCATGAAATTATCTAGTGCTCGAAGGGAGGATTTAATAAATGATTGATTTTTCAAAAAATGGTCCCAGTCCAAAGTCAGAGCATCGATTTTCGGTGAAAAAACGCTTTATTTTCGTTGATGAAAGAAAACTATGCGTCGAAAGAAAAATTCCTTCGTTCAAGCACTGCTTTTCGATATGGAAAATAAGCTTATTATATTTAAAGTTGATCGGTGCAGTGATTTTTGAGATATCGTGGTAACCGAGTTTGAAAAAGTTAATTTGAGAAACTGCATTTAAAGTTTGCCGGTTTGCGGACCTACCTATAAACGCCCATAACTCCCTCAATTTTGAACGGGACGACGTGAAGTTTTCAGAGAATATTTCTGAAACGTTATATTTTGACAATTCGCCGGAAACGAAAGATTGATGATTTGAAAAATTGCAACTAGATCTAGGCAATTGCAACTGAAAAATTGCAACTAGATGTAGGCGTTACCCCCACTTGTAGCGCAAAAAAGGCCTTTTTCATGAATTTTTTTAAAGAAAACTACAAAACTTTTTTATTCGATCAATATACCATCTTAAAGAACACATCTTGAAGAACTTTCAGTAATTTTTTTATTGAAAAATATTACATTGTTTAGTGGCAAATGGCCGTCAATGAAATAATGTTTTTATATACACGTTTTGCGGTGACCAACATTGCGGCGAAGTGGATCATCTGAAAAAAAATGCGGATGGATTTAGTCAAATATAAGTATAAACTAGTCTTTAATCGAAGGATTTTTAAAAATATTCATTTTTCACAAAATGGCGGACAGTCAAAGTTAATGGTTCGATTTTAACGAAAAAAATCGAACGATTAAAGACTACATTTTTATGTATTAAATAAGCCTGCAAAAATTTCATGAAGATCGGTTCATTAGTGTTCGAGTAATCTTGGTCACCGACTTCAGAAATGCCATTTTGACAAAAACGCGTTTAAAGTTTCAATTTCAGTTTACACGAAGAAAATATTTTTTTATATTCGCAGAAAAACTGCACTTCAAATTGCACTTCAAAAAAATGCAATAAAAAAAATCGATTTTTTCAAAATCGCAAGTGGGGGTAACCCCTTAACGTTCGAATACGTCTGGCGTCAGGTTTAACGTATTCTTCGCGGCCATCCGGTACCGAGGATTCCCGCGGTACCTCATCGGTGCTCCGAAGTCTACGTTCGAGGAATCAAGATGGCTCGTAAGCTACAGCTGTATCCGAGGTTCAACACGACATCGCAGGGTAACGTCGTTCCTTTAAAGCCTGCGTTCCGAACCTAGGGGTAATTAGCCCCGCGGGGGTAAAACAGCTACTCGACGGGGGTTGATAATTTTGAGGACCCCGTTTGTAGGTGATAAAATTACAAATCCAATGTTCGGTGCGGGAAATATAAAGCATTGTATTCGGGCCACGACTGGTAAGCGTGGAAAATTTGTGTCGGTGAAATATGTCGGTTAAAAATGAAATATGTGTGGAAATTCGAATGAGTGAGATGAGGTTAGGACTACAGTCAGCTGTTGCCTTGCTGCCACGTCTCTTTATCGTAGCAAGTGGTAATAAATCCAATACCGGAAGTTCAAATTAAACTTGATATTACATAAAAAATAGGTCAATAAGCGTAATTTTTTCTAAGAGTATTGGATTACTACAAGTGTTAAGTAGGTAAATCGGATAATTTTTTTAAATCTGACGGATTCCCACTATTATATACACTTTTGTAGCGACCGGAAATTGGGTTTTTGTATGTCGTTTTGGAATTCCTTCACAAAAATACGCAATTTTGATATTTTTTTCTCTCTGTAGTTAGGTCGATAACCGACCCTGAAATTTTACAGAGACGATTATTAATATATTTAGTGAAGCTAAAAATAAAAATATGAAATTCCTATGTATTGAAGCCTGGCGATAGGATTATTTTTAAAGCGTGGCGATGTTTGTGTGTGGGGGGGGGGGGGGGTAAAATAAGTTTCCCTGATAGGGCATATGGGTAACAAGACTGAAGAGGTTTAGGAACCGCTGCTTTAAGGTATTCCTTTTGCGTAGGGCCGTATTTCGTGGGGGCATAAGGAGGGCCCTTCCGAATCATTGGTAAATGACAGTGGCGCTTAAGGCCTTAAGGCCACTCTAAAGGCCGAAAAATAGGCTTTTTGGGGATTTTTTTTTTCAGAAAAACTTCATTTTTAAGGTCCTAGGGGACTATTAAAAAAAATCGATTTTTCGAAAATACTAGAGTGGCCTAACCCCTTAATAAAAATAAGCCACAATCAGTTATTATAACCAACGAGAAGCAGGAACAAAAATTTGTGCGCAAATTTAGTAGATTTGGACATTTGGACATTTTCTCTGAGAAGTCGCGGTTACGAAAATTCTTCTGCTGGTCACATTCTTCTAAGTTTTATCATTAATATTTTCTTCAAACATTCGGTGACCCCCTGTTGTTATCCTCATTACGGAATCTTTAGATTTTTTCATACGCGTGAGCAGTTTATGCGAAGTATCTAGAGTTATTCAGTGTCTCCATAAAGCGCCGTATAAATGAGACGATTTTTAGGCATAATTTTTCGTTAAGAGTTCGGTAACTTGGCTTGAAATTTTACCGGTATACTGGAATGTATGTTTACTTGATTATAGACGAAAATCAGTTAATTGTTGAATATTCGGGTTCGTGAAAAGAGTACCTCAATGGCTAGGATGATGAACAATTTTGATTTGTAAAAATACGTTGCACAACAACGACAGCGGAAACCAATTGGTCGATGATTTCGTAAGGGCATCTCCACATTGCGTTTTCCAAACTATAGGGTTCCGTTCGCAACCCGTTTCGTAACATGTCCTGAAAACTTGCGAGAGGCTGACTTTCAAAACGGAAGTGCGGTGAGCGAGTATTTCGTAATGACAACATATAAACACTCATCGTAATCTAGAATTCCGACGTTATTTTCAGTCGCACGAATTTCCGTATTCAATGAAACTAAGGCTGCGTCATTGAAATGAGTTAAATGACGCAGGCATTTTTCGCGCGCGGACGAGCTTCGGCCCGCGAATAAGATCGTATTGAAATAAGCTCGAATAAGCTCGAAGTGAATTGGCAGTCAAAAAATTAATTTGCCGCGTAGTTGTTGACGTACAGGCATTAAAAATGTTCACTTCCGGTATTAGTTTGGGTTTGTTTGGGTCTCTTGAAATTCTCTCGCACGTCGCATCAGTATTATCGTAAATTCTTCTGCCCGAGTAAATTTCGAGACCGCAGGTGAAGATGCGATATACGAGAGAATTGTGAACATCCTCGAATTTGTAAAAGGGACACGCGAGTTCGCAAAAAGCATCATTGATGGGAGAAAGCGTGTGTGTGTGTGCTGTCGCGTGAATGCATAGAGTGCCACGGAGAATGCCAGTGTGTTTATCGCCGACGCCGCGGTTTGCCTCACTTTAAATAGGAGCTTGGTGACTAAAAATAGGAGCCAGGCACACACAACGCCGCGGCTTATGGTCTCCGAGTGAATGTCGCCCGACGGAGGTGAGGCTACGGAGGAGTTTGCATAGCCGCGTCCGTACGTGTCAACAAATGTATCACTCGCGAAAGCAGCCGCTCGCCGTCATTGGCGCATAATTATTTCAAGCTTATCCGGGAGGCCGAGAGAGCGCGCGGCAGTTTTGTATTTGAGGAGAGTGGGAGTACTGCGAGTATATACGCGTGTTACCTAGGCCTGCCGTATTCGGCGTTCGCGCGCGCTTACGAGTTTTCTATGCAACGGAGAATAAGTGACTCACAATCAGAGATTACAGAATTCTCATACGCGAGGTACCGGCGGCCGCTACAACTGTCGCATCATTTTTCCGCTCGGGCGCCATTGGTGGCACATGCGCATAGTCGATGAGAGGGAAATTTACCGACGCGGGGACACCCTGGCCCAGACGTTTCGGCCCAAAAGCAAACACACCCCTTGAGGCAGCCGAAAAGGAGCAAATTTTCAAGATTTTTTTCGTGTCAAAACTATTTTTTTTCGTATGAAGAAGTGATTCACTCATGAAATTAATTACACATCTGTTTAGTATGAATATTAAGCGGTTAGAAATATATATATATATTTTTTCGATGTACAAAATGGCCGACTACTAATATTTTCTTTTGTTATATTTTTTTAGGCGCTCCGCGGCGTGACATTTAGCATCCACAATTTTTGACCTAGAACAAAAAACAAAAATTTTCGTCAATCTACATTAGAATACGTAGAGAAGGATGTACGGAATGTAAAAAACATTGTTTTATTCAAAAGTTGTAGGTATTTGAACTTAAGAAATGAATTGTCAGTGAAAAATTTCGTTATAACTGCTCATAAACTGCTCATAAAATGAAAGGTTTTCGATTAATCAGAAATTCCGTACGTACTTCGCTGCGAAATGCAATTAGGAACATAACTTTTAAATTTAAAGTAAATCAAGTGAATATTGTTGAAGTTATTTGTCTCGCCAATTGGAAAAAAGCTGTTTCGAGAAGTTTCGAGTAGTCGGCCATTTTGTACATCGAAAACAAAATATATATTTTTTAACAGCTTCATATTTATACTAAATAGATGTGTAATTAATTTTATGAGTGAATCACTTTTTCATACGAAAAAAATTGTTAAATTCGCACATGATTTTATACCCGTTACTGTGGCCCAAGGCCTTAATATTTAACCCTAGAACTCATGTATCATTTTTTCTACCTTCCAACTCATTCAGGCAGATACCCACCCCACGCGTTTCATGCGGGCTCATCGCTCCATTGAGCAGTAAAGAGAAATACCAGTACATGAAGCGAATTGTATGGGGCGAATTTGATTTCATTGAAACATATTTAGTGAAAAAAAAGTTTAATCGCCGAAAATCACCGAAACTCGCATTAATCTAACAAAAAGTTCGATTTTGTCTTCTAATTGATAGATTAAATATCGCACAGCGTTTTAGAGGAGATTCATTGAGCTTACTGAAAAAAAATTCGTCGAACTAGATTCCGTTCGAAAAGTATATTTATTTTGGGATATGAAAGTGGTGGAAATACGGAACATGTAAATACGGAAAAAGTCAATGGAAACGCAACAACAAAAAATGTTTACAGGGGGTTCTCGTATTTTTTTCACTTCGCTCGTTGAGAAAATAGTATATAATTAATATTCACGATGAAAATAAGAACATGGACAATATAAAGGAATCTCACATGCAACTCATTCTATTGTCGCGCAGATGTATTGGGAGTACAAATAAGTCTCCGCCGTTTGACAAAAGATGGCCCCACCAGGAGGTTATGGTTGAAATTGTCAGATGTAAAACGTCATATCGTAAGATTGGACATCTGGCAAGACCATAACCTTGAAATATTAGCGATTTTGTATAAGCATCACATAATTTCTTTCGTGCGAAAATGTCGAGTTTAGAGCCGAATAAGCGTCATTTGCGGGAACTTTATAACTCTTCTTTACTTCTTTAATTTGAAGAAATCTGCGGCTGAGGCGCATCGATTGCTTGTAGAAGCATATAGTTAGGCTGCTTTAAGTGAGAGAAGTTGTCGTGCGAGGTTTCAAAATTTAAGGTAATTCCGTAGGTACACGTATGAGCCAAAAGTTTCAGTCGAAATGTATAGCAACATCCAATACCTATGCGATGCTGGTGGTTGTAAATTGTTGACAGAGCTTGTACCCTCTATATGTTCCACACATTCGCACCTCATGCATAGATAGGTCACATACTCGTACAGAGAGCGGCGCTGTAATCGTGGCAACAGCGCGATTTTCCTGCAGTCATAGCGTTGAGCTTCCTACGAGCCGTCTTCCGCGAAATATTTTATATAAATAAAAAAAGCGTGAAAATGTCAACCCAAATGCGATACAAAGGAAAGTTTACAAGAAAAAAGGCGCTTGCTAAAAGACTGAAAGCTGTGGCAGCCATGTGTCAAGGAAATGCGACTAAAAGCGATGAGAATAACCATAACCTCAACGATCAGCAACAAAAATTCGCTGTCGAAGGACGTCGGATCGTGGATTTACAACATCTTGCCGACGTTTAAATTGTATTCGCTGTAACAAAGACAAATACATGCATAAATTGAACAAATTAAATTTGTTTGCAGAATAAATTTATTTCACATCCGTCTCAGAATTACTAGAACTCGGGGAAAAAAACACGCTTCGAGTTCCCAGACCACGCGCCTATCAGCTGGCTGCAGCGTACACTGTTGCCATTCCGTTACAGATGGTTGAGCCCGAGTTCGGTGTGGAATCAAATTACCACTTTTCATAAGTCGATATCTCCGAAACTAAACGGTCAAAGTTTGTCATTTTTTTAAAAATCAATTCCACAATAGTACTGCGTGCACGTGTTTTTATTTTGAAATTCTAAGATCCGTTTAGAACCTATATCGAGAAATGCGAACAAACTCCTATTGGTTTACGTATTAGGTATAGGGATCGCGTACAAAAGTACCCATATTAAATTGCAATTATCGCATTAACTAAACGGTGAATCGAATTGAATTTTTGGGCATCAGTCTATGAAGGTCATAACTTAGGCCGATACTTAGATTTCAGCCGATTCCTAAGATTTGACCAAAACTAGAGAGCTACCTTAAGAACGGTGAGTTTGACGTGAAAGACAAAGAACGTAGCGGAAGGCCCAAACGCAGACGCGGAATTGGAACCATTATTGGAGGGAAATTCGTGCCAAACGCAAGAATTCTCGAAATGACGCTTATTCGGCACAAAAGTCGACATTTTCGCACGAAAAAAATTGTGATGCTGATACAAAATCGCTAATATTTCAAGGTTATGGTCTTGCCAGATGTCCGACCCATGGAGCCTAGATACCAGGAGGTTCAGCGGCAATGCAATGGCGCTGAAAAAAGCGTCCCCGAAAATGTCCCGAAGTGATGGCGCTGGGGTGCAGCGGCACCTACATATATAGTAATATATTCAACGATGTGACAGTGGTCAACGATGTGACAGTGATCGGATGAGTTTCTAACCTCACGACAGACCGATCGTGACATCAAACGTCGAAATATCCGCCGATTCATGATTTCCTCATGACGGTTCGGAAAAAAAACGCAAAAGCGAGAAAAGATCTCAAACTCAAAATGGCGGCGATACAGCGCATCTAGAAAAACGTGTTTTTTTTTTACATATAGCTTCACGGGAGAACGGTTTTCTCGTAAAATATAAGACCTGAAACAAAAACCAAAAAAATGATAATTTATATATTATTAGCTATGAGACTACCTAGAAATTTGCTTTCAAATTTTGCAAAAATAGCGCACTTTGAAGGAAATAAATCGATTTTTTGCCAAAAAAGCAGTAAATTGTTTACAAAAAGAAGTTTACATTTAATCAAAAAACGGCCACGTACTCCCATAAAGAATATGATTGTGAAGCTGCTATCAAAATTTCAAATCGATGCATGCAAAGGTGGTCGAGTAATCCGTCTTCCGAGATCGAAAAAAGTGGTTTCGAGAAAAACGCGTTTAAAGTTGTACGAGCAACTCAGCGCGCGTTCCAAGGCGCTGCGACCAAATCGATAATTGAAGGTTTAAATAAAAAAAATTGCTACAGGACCAATTGCATTTTGTTTTTATGACACCAAAGTATTTTTTAGGTACATCATCAGGGTTAGGTACATCATCTGTGATCTGCCTTATATCGCACCCATGTTTAGCGTATATCTATATACATATAGGTGCCGGAGCACCCCAGCGCCATCATTTCTTGTTCTCGTTTTGGGGACGAGTTGAAAGGCCTCGCTGAACCTCCTGGTATCTAGGCTCCATCCCAAATAGGGTTTTACAATCGGCACAGTAATGGCCCACGACTGGTTGCCAGAGAACAAACGATGGCGCGGTAATGGCTATACAAACGGGCCAGATCCGCACCATGCATGGTTGGTAATGGTAAACCATGAATGGCTGCTAAGACTTGGCCAACTATCACACGCCCATATTGGCCCAGCAACGGCTGCCGGATCTTCTGCCGGAAATGAAAAACAAAAAATTGACAAATTATGAATATAAAAATTCTAGTAGTATCTTTTTTGTTTTCTTATGCTTTATTTATGTCCATGTAAATAGAATAATTGCATTAAAAACGCTTTCTGAATTGTTCAAGTTTTTGCCTTTCATCGGGATCGAACCTGCGCCTTTCGTTCTAGTGTCGAGCGCCCTACCCACTTAGCCATTCTAACACTTACAGAATCCATCGTTTGTTCGTTCCTTACTTTTATGCCGATAATTTTATTCGTGACATTAAAGTTTACCGACAATTTTTTCGGTCCATTTAGGCTGTAAAAATAACTCGCTCGTTTTGGGTGAAGTTCCGAAAAGCATACTCCTCTGATCGAGCTGAAATTTTGCAATGAACTTCCTCTCATTATCCTAAGAGAAACCGTTAACGGATTTTTGACGACTAGCAATAGTTTTCGATATATCGCATTATAAAGTTTATTATTTCACGCCATACGAGTATATCTATAGATCCGATAGACACCCCCACTCCTCCGGCCGCGCTGCTTCCTGGCAAACAGTGCTCGCCCGTATGTGCATATCACTTGCCATGTGGGATGGTTTTGTTTGGGTTTATTTAATATAGTAGAAGCGCAGTACAATAGATAACTTTCAATATACGATATATCGAAAACTATTGCTAGTCGCCAATATCCTTTTAAAGGTTCTCTTAAAGTATTGAAAAGAAGGTTGGTGCAAATTTTCAGCTTCATCAGTGGGATATGCTTTTCGAAACCTTATCCCTTGTTTTTACGTGTTACAGTTTAACGACCTGCATTTGCAAAACACCCAAAAACAAACCATCAATGGCTGGAATAGATCTGGCAAGCCGTTCATCCGCCTACGATACCCCAATGCTGATAGTCACATTATCGGTGCGATAGTATTGGCCCACGAATGGCTGGCATAGATCTGGCAAGCCATTCATCTACCTACGATAACCCAATGCTGATCGCCACATTATCGGTGCGATAGTATTGGCCCACGAATGGCTGGCATAGATCTGGCAAGCCGTTCATCCGCCTACAGTACCCCAATGCTGGTCGACGAATCATTGGCCGATTACCAGCAAACCGTTTAATGGCTGAATGCTGGCATTTTTGTTACGACAGGCGACCCTATATGGGATGGTCCGACCTTACGATATGACGTTTAACATCTGACGATTTCAGCCATAACCTCCTGGTGGGGCGATCTTTTGTCAAACGTCAGAGACTTATTTGTACTCTCAATAATATAAAATATGTGCCCTTAGGTAATATATACGACCATTTGCGCTTAAACTACGTAATAATATGTTCAATATACTGATTTTTGTGAAAAAAGTAAAATTCACTTAACGCCACGAAACATCAACGGCACCTTCAAACTGGGAATAGATAACAGCCCAGACGCTCTTGAAAATGATTATGCTTGACAACCAGCTAGCAGCGGATATCACTGCTAGCAGTCCCTCACAGCCAGAGAGTGAAACTTAATTGTGGTCGCGGTTCCCGGTCGATAATGTCAATTCGTAGCTTAGGAGAGCACTTTGAAATTCGACTGGGGTGGGTATCAACCCCGTACATGAATTCTAGCGTTAAAAATGACGACTGTACGACATTGGCTTCAGAGACAGTTGTCGCCTGAGTTGTTCCACGGCGTACAGAGCCATGAAGTTTTACATTTCTAAGACCCACACGCTCTATGTAAACCTATATAATCCCAAGAAAAGCGAAACTTCGAAAAATGTTACGTGTTCGAAAAAATGGTCTTCTTTTCAGGAAATATTGACTAGTATTTGTTAGTGGAAATATAGTTTCAAAAAAAATTCAAGAAACTCTAGGTTCACATAGACGGTAAATATGTTATCCAAAAGTGTGCAAAATTTCAACAAAATCGATCAGACAGTTTTTGAGTTATCTTGTAAAAGGTTCACGAAAAAATGGTTCACAAGAAAATGCTTTTAAAGTTTCAAACTTAAGGCGTTACCCCCACTTGTAGCGCAAAAAAAGGCCTTTTTCATGAATTTTTTTAAAGAAAACTACAAAACTTTTTTAATCGATCAATATACCATCTTAAAGAACACATCTTGAAGAACTTTCAGTAATTTTTTTGTTGAAAAATATTACATTGTTTAGTGGCAAATGGCCGTCAATGAAATAATGTTTTTATATACATGGTTTGCGGTGACCAACATTGCGGCGAAGTGGATCATCTGAAAAAAAAATGCGGATGGATTTAGTCAAATATAAGTATAAACTAGTCTTTAATCGAAGGATTTTAAAAAATAATCATTTTTCACAAAATGGCGGACAGTCAAAGTTAATGGTTCGATTTTAACGAAAAAAAAACGGCCGTTTTTTGGCTATAAAACGGCCATTTTTTTTTTCGAAAAAAAAAATCGAACGATTAAAGACTACATTTTTATGTATTAAATAAGGCTGCAAAATTTCAAGAAGGTCGGTTCATTAGAGTTCGAGTAATCTTGGTCACCGACTTCAGAAATGCCATTTTGAGAAAAACGCGTTTAAAGTTTCAATTTCAGTTTACACGAAGAAAATATTTTTTTTTGTAAACTTACATAGAGTCATCTATTCCGGGCATCAAAAAAAACTGCACTTAAAATTGCACTTCAAAAAATGCAATAAAAAAAATGGATTTGTTCAAAATCGCAAGTGGGGGACCCCTTAAACATTTTGTGGCTGAATGACCTACTGATTAATCTGCGATTCCGGGGCCATTGAGTACTCCCTCAGCTTACTCGTGGAGTTCAATCTCGGCCACAAACTCTTCTTTGCGATATAAAGGGATCTTCGCAGGGGCTATACCAGAGTGATACTTTAGAACAATCGATTTTTTGCCTTTTTCGACAGTTTATACTTTCAAGAATATCCTGTAAATATTTCAAGGCCTTATCTCTAATCATTTTATCTTGCAAAAAATTTCAACTGAGTACTCTTGAATATATTTACCCTACAATGACGTAGAATATTTTTGATTGGATGAAAGTTGACAATCTGGCATTGAAAAAAACGACCATTTTATAGGCAAGAAAGCAGACTTTTTTCCATAACTACGCCATTTTGTTAGATTTTGATATTTTTCGAAAATTCTACGTCATTGTACAGGAAATACCTTCCAGTTTAATGACATTTTTTTCTTTTCCGGTTTCAGCTACTCAATCGGCCGGAATCATGTCAGCAGTGGGCGAACTTTTTTTTGCGCCTCCGAAGGCAGCCCATAAGTCGCTTGGATCTCAATATTTTTCTATGAAAAAATGATGTAATATAGGTAAAATATAGCCAAATGTATTCTTAATTTTCCGAAACATTTAATTGAGTACTTTTCTTCCAAAGAATTCCCGAAAATCACCCAAATTTTCAGCGTTCACGCTGGTATAGCCCCTTAAGCGGTAAGGTAAATGTCCCAATCATTGAACACTATCTTGTATTTTTATTATTTCTCATTCACCTGCATGCATTTACTTATTTATAAAAATTTCATTACATATATGGAACTTTTCGCTATCGAAATGTTACCTTACTTGTGCAAAAAAAGCTTTAATTAATAGAGAAAAAAATTATTTAATCAGCAACGGTGACCCGATTTGACGTCTCGTGGTAACTGCTTATCGCTTTCCCTAAGACGCGCTGCTTCATGCGTAAGGGTATAAAAAATTCAAAAACTGCGTCGCATCTCAAAAAGTAAAGGCGTTTCAGGTTCCTCAGAAAATTTCTTACAAATAACAATTGAATTTTTTATTTTTAAATTAATTATTTGTTAAAAAGTACGGGGTTCGATCATTGGGACATAGAAAATGCAGTGTGTCCCAATTATTGAACACTCGAATTCTCCAAGATGGCGTCAATGAACCCATCAAAACATCGAGACAGTTAACACGTGACTGATCGTGTGAATCGGATTTATTCAAACAAAAACTGTAAGTTCCTGAATAAACTTACCTTTATTCTGTTAATAATAACTCTAAGTTCGTCATATATATTTTTCATTTGTATTTTCGTGCAATAAACATAAAAAGAAAAGTAAAAAGAAAATATAACTTAAATGTAACCTAAAAATACGAATGTAATGATCAATATTTTTTGCTTTCCGATATTTCAGGGAGCCAAGCTGCGGCAAAGTCAAACAAAAACAGAACATAAAAACGAGGAAGCTGAAAAGTAATATAAAATAAAGTTCGAGTTGAAAAGCAAAAATAAACCAAATGCGAATGAACCAAAAACCTGTCAAAAGAGCCTAAATATATATTTTTGTATTTTTACATGATTAATAAAAGATTATTTAAGTGTTTGATTTTGCTTTTATTTCTTAATATTGTACCCAAAATAATATTTTCAGAACGGAAAAAGAATTCTCGAGAGTGTTCAATAACTGGGACATGCCCGTTCAATATTAGGGACATAGGCACTTCCAGTGTTCAATAATTGGGACATTTGCATGCTTCACATTGTTATTCTTTTGTTTTAATTTGAAATCATTTAAAAGTAATTTAAAGGGTGATTTTTCGAAAGTAAAAATATCGAAGTATCATTTGAACGTAAAAGCGATGGTTTTTTTTTCTTGATTTTATATTTTTTTCTCACCGAATTCAATCCCCCAGATCCTTAGCTGTTCAATAATTGGAACATTTACCTTACAGGAGATATAGAACGAGCGAGCGAATTTCCGTAATTGTATTCGTGTGACCTTGTACGGTTGAACGGCTTGGAGACTCGCTGATGTATGCAAGTGGGTGCTTATGCACATACCTGTGACATGGGTATATTAGAAAATGCACACACATAAACGCACACAGACCTAAATGTATTTGACGCGTGGGCTGCCGTGGGCTACTGCCGGTATGTGCGAACTCTGGCAAAAGACACTGAGCATCGTAGCTCGCGCGTCCATATCGAAAGAGTGAAAACAAAATGGCGAACGCGATGGCATTCGGCAAAGCTGCGCGCTTTCCGTATGGCGCAACATCAAGATGGCGTCTCGCAGCTTAATAAATGCCTGATCCTAAATAGATCGTACCAGCGACATATAATTCGGTCTTATCTATGCACGTCGTAGTCGTCGCGCGTATAGTCGTTGCGCAACGAATCCCAGGATAGTTCAGATTTGGGAGCTGCGCGATATCGGACCATATCCTAATTACGCTTCGTATACACTCGGCATATACAGTAGAACCTCGATTATTCTAACCTCAATTGTCCGAACCACGATTTGGTTTACCCGAACACCCAATTATTCGAACGTCGGCGCAAAATATACACTGTGTCGCGAAATCTAACGATCGACATGTACGCTGCGGTCTTGCAAGAATCGCGCCGAATCGAGCGCGTTTTTCGGCTTCCAGCGTTAGTCCGATTGCACACTGGCTTCTACCGGCAATTTTAATTTGTTTCTTGCAGCGCGCACAAATAAAGGTGAATTGTTGCAAATTGGTTCCTTCCCGTTTATTTCGCGTAGTTCAGGACTTATGTGTGACGCGTTTATGTGTCAGGACTTCAAGTCCGAATACTTCGATTCTTAAGCGTAAAAGTAATGATCTTACGTTAGAAAAAAAACTGGAGATACTTGGAAGCTAGGGAGGAGGGAAACTTATGATGTTGGGAAACTACGATCGCCGATACAAAGAGAAATCGAGACACTTGATGATGGACGACTTTATAAAATCAAAGAAATAAAATAAGCATTCGATGTTTGAAAGAGGTTACATGTATGTACATCTCTAATATAGATTGTGCCTTTATTTCAATCTCTCTTATATATTATACCTTCAATGTAAAATTGCGCTTCGTTTATGCGAACTATCTTCATTCCCAATTAATTCGGACAATCAAGGTTCCACTGCGTGCATGTATGTTTATATATACCGGGGGTCCCTTTTCAATCTTACACCTGATTCATCTCGAAAATACTGCTCCGATCAAGTATTGGGTACGATAAAACTTTAAGGGTTCAATAGAGAATGTATGTAAAAAAATGCGCAGAAATGAGCAAAAATGGGAAAAAGAGAGCAAAGGTACGACGGGAAAGAGTATGCGGGGTAGAACATACAATTAAGGTAGTTGTAAGAAAAATGTGTATAAACAAATCGGAAATTTTTTGTAAAAAACTTGTAAAGCAAGTTATGCAAATAAAACTCAATTATTATTATTATTATTATTACATTTTAGGGTTCAAAGGGGAACGGTCAAAAAAACATTTTTTTTGTCGAAAATTCAAAATGGCGACGTTAAGGTGGCCAACATGTTTTAAAAAAATGGGATCATGAATTCCTTTCACGTTTATCGGGTTAAAACTCACAACTTTTGTAGGAAAAGTTTTTTAAGGGGCTATACCAGAGTGAACGCTGAAAATTTGGGTGCTTTTCGGGATTTTTTTGGAAAAAAAGTACTCAATTAAATGTTTCGGAAAATTGAGAATATATTTGGCTATATTTGACCTATATTACATAATTTTTTTCATAGAAAAATATTGAGATCCAAGCGACTCATGTGCTGCCTTCGGAGGCGCTAAAAAAAGTTCCTCCACTGCTGACATGATTGCGGCCTATTGAGCAGCTGAAACCGAATAAGGAAATAATGTCGTTAAACTGGAAGGTATTTACTGTACAATGACGTAGGATTTTCGAAAAATATCAAAATCTAACAAAATGGCGTAGTTATGAAAAAAAACGTCTGTTTTCTTGCTTATAAAATGGTCGTTTTTTTCAATGCCAAATCGTCAATTTTCATCCAATCAAAAATATCCTACGTCATTGTAGAGTAAGTATATTCAAGAGTACTCAGTTGAAATTTCAGGTCAATCGGAGAATTGCTCTTTGATTTACAATGTCAGCAAATTTGAAAAATCTCATTTCGAGAAGAACGCGTTTAAAGATTTAACTATCGATTTTTGCAAGATACCAGGTGTGTAAGTATGAAACCGGAATTTGCCCATAGGTAGCGCTAGATGTCGATGCAGTTACCGACACATCACGTCAGCGGTGTCTTGTTATTGTATTGATATCCGACAAAGATTTCCAACTCACAATAACACGAGTTTCATTCAGTAGCATTAGTTTATTAGAGATAAACATGTCGAGTTTTGTGCCAACAAATTACGATTTGCGGACAGCACTACTTTTCTGTTTTCATCTGAAGAAAACCGCAGCCGAATCGCATCGAATGCTTGTGGAGGCGTTTGGTGAGCATGCTCTCGGTAAAACACAGTGTTTCGAGTGGTTCAAACGGTTCAAAAGTGGCGATTTTGACGTGAGGAACGCAGAACGTGGAAGATCACCGAAAAAGTTTGAAGACGCTGACCTGCAAGCCTTGTTGGACGAAGACGACGCTCAAACACAACAACAACTGGCGGATCAGTTAAAGGTGACCCGAGAAGCCATCTCCCTTCGGTTGAAAGCCATGGGAAAGATACAAAAGGTGGGGAAATGGGTTCCACATGAACTCAACGAAAGACAGCAGGAAAACCGCAAAACATCATGCGAAATGCTGCTCGCCAGGTTCAAAAGAAAGTCATTTCTCCATCGAATTGTGACTGGCGATGAAAAGTGGATATATTTCGAGAATCCTAAGCGCAAAAAGTCATGGGTTACTCCGGGTGAACCATCAACATCGACGGCAAGACCAAACCGCTACGGACGAAAGACAATGCTGTGTGTTTGGTGGGATCAGAAGGGCGTAATCTACTACGAGCTGCTGAAACCTGGGGAAACTGTCAATACTCAACGCTACCGACAACAAAAGACCGATTTGGATCGAGTTTTGCGTGAAAAACGACCAGAATACCAACAAAGACAACACAAGGTGATTTTGCTGCATGACAATGCACCAGCACACAAAGCAAAACAGGTCCAGGAAACGATAGAGTCGTTCCGTTGGGAGATTCTTCAGCACGCGCCTTACTCACCGGACCTTGCCCCATCCGATTACTACTTGTTTGCATCGATGGGACACGCACTTGCTGAGCAGCGCTTTACTTCTTACGAAGATGTACGAAAATGGCTCGATGACTGGTTTGCCTCAAAAGAGCAACAGTTCTTTTGGCGCGGAATCCACAAATTCCCAGAAAGATGGGAAAAATGTATAGATAGCGACGGACAATACTTTGAATAAGTTACTTTGTATCATATCATTACAATAAACGTGTTTTTTCTGTATAAAAATTCCGGTTTCATACTTACACACCTGGTAAAATGATATTGATGTAAATGATATAAATGATACTGATATTCTTGAAAGTATAAACTGTCGAAAGAGGCAAAAACAATCGATTTTTTGCAAGTGTCACACTGGTATAGCCCCATAATAATGTTCGAACTTTTTTGGTTGGAATTCCATTTTTTACTATTTTAGCGCAGAATGTACCACGAGGAGGTAACTTCGACATCCCTAGTGTGAGTGAGCGCGTGTGTGCTTGGGTTTGTTTGCGTTTTTTTGGGTTCGTTCGATAACCCAAACAAACCGAAACAAGGATTAGGTCTCTGTGGCTCGTAACTTCGGCTAAAAAGTGCTATCCTAACCTAAAAGTTATGAAAGTTGTCAAAAAACTTTTCCTAAAAAAGTTGTTAGTTCTGGCCTCATAAATGTTTTGGTGAAAAAGATCATGATCTCATTCCAAAAAACATGTCGGCCATCTTAACGTCGCCATATTGAATTTTGGACCATTAAACATGTTTTTTTGTGTTGTCCCCCGCTGAACTTTAAAAGCTTTATTATACTCAATACTTGATCGGAGCAGTATTTTTCGAGATAAATCAGGTGTGAGATTAAAATGGGACGCCCGGTATATATGTATGTATACAGGGTCGCCCGAAGTCGCGTCCATAAGGAAAATCTAGATGCCTCGTATCAATACCTATTTAAATCAACCCCATGAATGTTCTACGATCTTTTTTAGTTTTCGAGAAAAACTCATTTTTTCATTTTTCTTTGTTGTCTAGGTACTCCCCTTGCGTTTTTTGCTTGGGTTATCGTTATGAAATGCACTCTTCATGAAACAATAAACGCACGATGAATAAATAACTAACTGAACACTAATGTAAATGCCTTAGATTTTGATTAAAAGTAAAAGAAATAGGTTTAAGAGGATTAAAACTCTTCTACTAGTTTAAATCACTCTCATTTGCTTTCAAAAACTTCCAAGATAATATTACACACACAAAAGAAAAAAAATGACCTCTTCTACAAGAAAACTCGAAAGAACTCCTTTTTTCTCAATTCGGATAGGTATTGATGCGAGGCACGTAGATTTTCCTTTTGAACGGCACTTTTCAGGCCACCCTGTGTGTATTTATGTATATATATAAAGCAATATAGGTAGCAGCGCCGGGTCACAACGATCGATTGAGCCCACGACACAGCGTTCATCGCTCGTCGTGTACTAGGGTTATCCATCGATTATTCTACGAGTATCCTACCGTGTACATAATTCACTATTAATCGCACAATCCTCGCATGCACGTCGAGAGACAACAGAAAATTTTGTTTACGAAAGCGATTCGTATGAGAAAACTGAATTTGGTCAGGTCACGGCCATCTAGCGGCGGAATACCGGTACTATACGGCGCTCGATGAGTTTTTTTTTCTCGTCCGACCGTCAGGACGCGACATCTATGCGGATTCGCCGCTAACTTCGTGCGACACCGTTTCGCCAGTAATCACGATTACAGGGTACTCCTGCGCGCGTCACATAAAAACGTTATCAACTATAAGCTGATTCGATTTAATTTCAATGAAAGATTGCGGTAGCTCGCTAGCTAAAAATGGCCGTGTGACCTTCACGTCTCGTTCATTCTCTCTCAATCTTCCACGTGCGATCATTATTTGCATTCCGTGCATGCTTCGTTAGCGTATATACAATTTCGACAATGTTACACGTCGTTACCCACCGATGAACCTTCGAGTCACAGAATGAGTGCCCGAAAAAAAAGTGTTGTGCACGACATAACATTATTCGGTTAACGTTTTGACGTAGGAGCCAACGGGGCGAGCTTACATGTGGCTCTGTAATTTCATGATAGCGCCGTGAGGCCTTTGGGGGTTCAGCTAGTGCTACAAACCGAAAATCAAGGTTATTCGGAAAAATTAATATTGAAGGAATAAGATGATTGAAAAATCGTTGAAAAATTATTTGTATGTCCATTAACAAAGTCGTGTACGAAATTTCATAAAAAATATTAATAATTGAAGAAGTTATAAACAATCTCGTGATGGACTTTTGAACGTGAGAAGCTTGACGGTGGATTTGATTTTCGCCACCCGGTTGATCTGAAACGACAAAACAAGTTTTTGTTTTCTCAAAATAGATGATGTTGGCTGAGACTTGACGGAGCTCTTTTTCTTATCGTGCTCCAATGATCGAATTTTTCAACGGAAGATAACATTATTGTTGATAAGTAATGAAAAAAAATGGTAAGAAAAAAACCTCGGTCAAGACTAAACTACTATTACACTGAATAAGTGTACCAAATTTCAAGTCAATCCATTCATTAGATGTCGAGAAATCGTGTACAACGTTTTGAATAACATTTAGGGTGTCTCAAAATGTCCTGACATTTTTATTTATGAATAAAACGTATTATTTATTTGAAAAGTACGAATATTTTTATTTTAATATGAGTTTAATATGATATTTTAATATTACTTGAATAATTCTTTCGGTTTTAAAATTTTAGAACGACCGTTCAAGCTGGAGTGTCCACTGTCAAACGTCGTGAAAGAAATTTCATCTGTCGGCGGCCATGTTTTTGTTTTTTTTTCTGTATTTTTTGGTGATTTTTTTAAAGGCTCTAAATATATGTACCTTTGTATTTAAAAAAAAATGCGTTTTTTTTCACCAACCGATTACCAGAACTTTTTTTTCGGAATATCGCCATTTTTTCGGGCCTCTAGGTAGACCCTTAATGTTAAGCAGCGCTGGTCTGGACCAATGCTTGGATGGATGACCGTTTTACTGAGTTTTCGGAGGGCACAGGTTTTCCACAGTTTCCCTGTGCCCTTCGTAAAAATGCGTACAATTTCGAAATAAAACAAAAAGTGTCTCAAAATGACCTGACATTTTAATTTATTAAAATTAAAATGTCAGGTCATTTTGAGACACTTTTTGTTTTATTTTGAAATTGTTTCAAATTGTTTCAAAAAAATTGTTTCAAAAATTGTTTCAATTGTTGTTTCAAAATTCAATTGTTTCAAAATTGTTTCAAAAAAATTCAATTCAAATTCAATTCAAAATTCAATTCAAAAAAATTCAATTCAATTCAAAATTCAAAATTCAATTGTTTCAAAATTGTTTCAAAAAAATTCAAATCTTCGTACTTTTCAAATAAAAAATACGTTTTATTAATATAAAACGTATTTTTTATTTGAAAAGTACGAAGATTTGAATTTTAATATGAGGTACAAACATGGAGGTTATGTGGGGAACACAATATCCGATAAATGGCCGCCTCGTCCCTGTTCGCAAACGTTCACTCTTTTGACGAAATTTTCAATAACATTTTAGCATAATTGCGGGTTAATTTCATTCATGGTGCGTCCAATTGCTTCCTTGAGCTTCGGAATCGTCTGTGGATCATCGGTATACACTTTTCCGTTCCGAAAACCCCAAAGAAAGAAGTCCAATGGCGTCAAATCGCACGATCTTGGTGGCCAATTCAGATCGCCGCGGCACGAGATAGCACGACCATGAAACTTTGTCTGCAATAACTATGCAGTAACAATGCAGCAAATAAAAATTTCTATGCGTTGCTCGATCGTGTAATTCTCCATGAGTTAACCTCAATACTTCCTGATGCCAGTTGTCGAAGATTAGTACTCTATGTTCGCCGCAAAGAAATTGGCGCGCAATTTAAAATGTCAGGTAATTTTGAGACACCTTTTAGTTACGAGAAAAACGCGTTTGAAGTTTTACAAGCAGTTATATCGCTGTAATCATAAGTTTACCTCCAGTCTGCGTTTCCTGTACCACATTTTTAACCTTCTTCTTCAATTTGAGTTGCCTCAAGCGACGAACGATTTTTGTAAAGTTTCACACTAGCTTAAACCCTTTAATGTCTGGGAGCACGTAACTTCGTATTGGGTAAAAAGGGTGTGCGGCGATATGCATCGTTGACACGGTAGAGTTCGGGGGGATCAATGATTTTCAATTAACTCAATCGGGAGATCAATTATTTTCATCATTAAGGGGTTAGCCCCACTTGCGATTTTGAAAAAATCGATTTTTTTATTGCATTTTTTTGAAGTATAAGTATCTGAGAATAGATGGCTCTATGAGTATAGGAATAGATGACTCTATGTAAGTTTACAAAAAAAAATATTTTCTTCGTGTAAACTGAAATTGAAACTTTAAGGGGGGATTGTCTTTTTTTTCCCAAAATTTACCGCTTTTTGGGAATTTTTTGTGAAGAAAGTATACAACGGAAAACTTGTGAAACTTGGCATATAGTTTTATTGATCTGTTTACTACATACAAAAAAAAATTTTAACAATTTCATCAAAAAATCCGCCTCCCACCCCCCTCGACACGCGATGGTCCTTTTTTGATGGTGTGCACGATTTCTCAAAAACTATTCAACCGATTGCCTTCAAATTTGGACAGAATGCTCAGCTGACATCCTTTTATCGTTTGATGAAGCAAAAAAGCAATACGTTTAATAGTTTTTTATTTATAACAAAAAATCGATCAATTTTTTTCGAAAAATCGATACTTCAAGTTCAAAACGTCACCAAATCGTCAATTTTTTTTTCCCTTCATCGAACGATAGCTATATGTGTCTAAAGTAAAATGCTTTTTGGGTTTTTGTTGCAGGATGAACGTGAAGGCTGTAATCGTGCACACCATCAAAAAAGGACCATCGCGCGTCGAGGGGGGTGGGAGGCGGATTTTTTGATGAAATTGTTAAAATTGTTTTTTGTATGTAGTAACCAGATCAATAAAACTATATGCCAAGTTTCACAAGTTTTCCGTTGTATACTTTCTTCACAAAAAAATTCCCAAAAAGCGGTAAATTTTGCGAAAAAAAAGACAATCCCCCCTTAAACGCGTTTTTCTCAAAATGGCATTTCTGAAGTCGGTGACCAAGATTACTCGAACACTAATGAACCGATCTTCTTGAAATTTTGCAGGCTTATTTAATACATAAAAATGTAGTCTTTAATCGTTCGATTTTTTTGTCGAAAAAAAATGGCCGTTTTATAGCCAAAAAACGGCCGTTTTTTTCGTTAAAATCGAACCATTAACTTTGACTGTCCGCCATTTTGTGAAAAATGAATATTTTTTAAAATCCTTCGATTAAAGACTAGTTTATACTTATATTTGACTAAATCCATACGCATTTTTTTCAGATGATCCACTTCGCCGCAATGTTGGTCACCGCAAACCGTGTATATAAAAACATTATTTCATTGACGGCCATTCGCCACTAAACAATGTAATATTTTTCAATAAAAAAATTACTGAAAGTTCTTCAAGATGTGTTCTTTAAGATGGTATATTGATCGATTAAAAAAGTTTTGTAGTTTTCTTTAAAAAAATTCATGAAAAAGGAAGGATTCGAAGGGATTCCCGGAAGAATCCCTTCGAATTTACCGGAAAATGCAGCATATTCTGACTACCTGTACCAAATTCTGTATTTGGCATCCAAACTTGGACTGCTTGAAAAAGTCGAGACGCGATTGAGTTCCAGTTCGTCATATCACCTAATATGACAATCACGTCGGGGCTTTATGACGAACATCAAACTCCGCGTAAAATATATGGTATAGGTTGTGCTCGCTAACGGACAATGCGTAGTACAAAATTATTGTCATTTGACAAGGACGCCATATTGGGCTGGTAATTTTGAATGTGTATAGTTTCGAAATTGTTGGCGATTTAATTCAGGTAAAGGTATAGTAAGGAATTACATTGCGGTCACCGATTGTTTCGATTGAAATTCTGCAGTCAACGGCACCGTTTGGTCTGCGAGCCCAGGACTCACTTACGAGGAACATCACTCAAGTGTCCGCCTTCGATTTTGTTGAAACTCATATATGTGATAAAACATTGAAAACTATTAGACACGTATTTCTTTTCATTTGTGGAAGAACGTTTTTAAGAGGGGACGCGACCCCTCAAAGAAAGGCGTGTCACCCCTCAATTTTATTTTCTTTTTCAATTATTTTGTGGTGGATTTTTCATCGCTTTACATTAGAAGAATTTTGGTTTTTACTTCATTCGGATCGGTGTACTGCTTGTGCGTGAAACTTCAAAACTACCCCTCGACACGCCTTTCCTTGAGGGGTGGTTTCCGGCCTTGAAGCCGTTTTTCCATAGATAATAAAAATACGTGTTTAATAGTTTTTAATGCTTTAGCACATATGTCAGTTTCGACAAAATCGACGGCGGACACTTAAGTGATGTTCCTTGTTAGAACTAAGACAGGGTCGCTATGAATCTAGGATCACTAATTATATCTACGTATTTGCATGATTGAAATAGGTGTTGTCAAACATTTCCATAGGGAAAGTCTCTACTGCCTACTGAATGTGTACTACCCTAACGGGCCTGCATGAGCTTCAGTTTTTTTCACTGACAAATATCGATAAAAAATGCAGTTATTATCATTTGAACGCAGCGCCCCCGTCACAGCAGGGTCAGTCTCCGGTGGTGGTTCTGGCATCTAGGGTGATTTGAAATAAAAATGTACTTTTAGTGTTATAATAAAACTTCCGTAACACGGAATACGTTTTTAATTTTGAAAATTGTGAAAATAGCAAGCTGGAAAGAAAGTTCGATATTCGACAAAAAAACGACTTTCATAATTTGTTATTAACAAATGAATGATGAAATAAAAAATCATCCGTGATACGACAGAAAATGTTATAAATTCTATCCGAATATGAATTGAATCGGACTAATAAATCTTGAGATACGACTTGCATTGTTTCATAAAACATAGTTTCGAGAAAAACGCAAAAAAGGGTAAATCGCAGCGTGGGGGTCTACCGTAGCACAGCGGGCGATCTGACTCTTCACGAAAAATGCAATTTCACGTTAAGACCCTAGGCTATGAAACTGTGCAATAAAAACAACGTACTTTATAAATTTCAAGCTTATGCAGACCCCTTAAGGTGTTCCTTTCACGAAGCCGAATATTTGACAATTAAGGGGTTACCCCCACTTGCGATCTTGAAAAAATCGATTTTTTTTTAATTGCATTTTTTTGAAGTGCAATTTGACGTGGAGTTTTTTTTTGATGCCTTATTTTTACTAAGGAGTTAGGCCACTCTAGAGGCCGAAAAAATAGGCTTTTTGGGTTTTTTTTTTCAGAAAAACTACAAAATAAATCGAGATTACAAAAAAGGGTGTTTATCATGCATATCAGTGACTGTATACAATAATTTTTTTGAAGCGATTAATTAAAAAATGGCGGCTGTGCAGCGTTTATCTCAAAACTACATTTTGTAAGTTGGCCGGAAACATAACTCAGACAATTTTCAACCGATTCAATTGAAATGTTGAATACATCTTGAAAAATACATTGTCTATGAAAGTACGTAGGATTTTTTTTATATTGCATAGTTCATTTGTTATTAACAATTATCTGACGATTTTTAGGCAAATTGTTCACTTTGAAAAAATTTGCCTAAAAAACGTCAGATAATTGTTAACAACAAATTAACTATGCAATATTTAAAAAAATCCTACGTACTTCCAAAGACAATGTATTTTTCAAGATATATTCAACATTTCAAGTGAATCGGTTAAAAATTGTCTGAGTTATGTTTCCGGCCAACTTAAAAAATGCAGTTTTGAGATAAACGCTGCACGGCCGCCATTGAGAAATTAATCGCTTCAAAAAAATTATTGTATACAGTGACTAATATGTATGATAAACACCCTTTTTTGTAATCTCGATTTATTTCGTAGTTAAAAAAAATCCCCAGAAAGCCTATTTTTCGGCCTCTAGAGTGGCCTAAGGCCTTAAGCGCTACTGTAATTTACCAATGATTCAGAAAGACCCCCACAAAATACGGCCCTCCGCGAAAACCTAAACAGTATTTTGAGAAATCCACATTCTCCAACACATATGAGGATAGATCATAAAATTGCATCTCAGTACCGATAGGGCGAAGGAGAACAGATTTCCAATAAAGGGGAATCCCCGTGTTCCCAAGCTGGAATACTGTAGATGAGGTCACCATTCGAGGCATGGTGTATCCCTGTGCCTAAGTAGGACACGTTCATATTACGATTGGTTGCGGTTTACCCCAGATCACCGAGCTGCTTTTCCTTCTCCCTGCGCCATTGTACGCAATAATAAATTAATGTCCACTTTTCCTCGAATCTTCATCGACAGTGGTGTGACAATAATGAAAATAATAAAACACTAAAAAGGGAGCGAGGCTGTCCGATTGGGATCTCTAATCCATGATTGCGCCGAAGCGTGAGAGATGTCCGCCGTATACGTGTCGTTGATGGGTTCCAGCCTGTCGTCGACCCATCGCCGCATATATATATATATATATATATAAACACACTCATATACGTATATCTGGAAGTCTCTTGTTCGCGATCGCTCTTGACGTTTTCCCGGATGCTCTGCGGAAGCTGAGAACAATGAACGATAGGTACTTCCGCTGGTCGCGGTGGAAGCAAGGCCAGTAATGTGACAGCGTTTTGTAGTCCTCGTACACTACGTGCACGCGGAGTTATGGCGGCAAAGCCTGGCACCCCCACTACGAGAATCGAGGCATGGTGCGAAGCAGGAGGACGATGACGCTCGACGTTGCACCTTTTTGAACTTCAGGGAGGGGCGGCGAGTCTCCGGGTGGTATTAACGAGGTACTAGTTTACAGAGTGTTGCCCCCCTGCGACGCATATCGTGTAAATTCATATGTGCAACGTCTCTCCCTCTCTCTCTGTCTCTCTCTCTCTCTCTTTGCCCAACCAAATTTTCATTTATCCGAGCGAACTCCGATCGCCACCTCTTTCTCTGTCAAGCACCGGTCACCACCACCGAATGCTCTCTCCCTATCATTACCGTTCACACCGTTTTTCGCCTTCAGTTTGATTACAGGTGTTATTCGGTCTGGTCGTGCTTTTGCCAGTTTCAGGTACACACCTGGACTTGTATTCCGACAGGAGAGAAAACCCATCGAAAGACATAGAGAGAGAGTTATATACTCATAGCTTAGCAGCACGTTTCGCAGACGGATGGAAATCCAACGATCTCATAGCAAATATCCAGTCTCCGTACGTTCATCCAACAACGTTCAAAAAGAGGGTAAGTTGAGTCTTATCATATCTCTCTATCAGTCACACCCGCGCGATCTCGCATCAGGCTCTTTGGGGTCCGTTTAGTTGTGCACAGAAAAGACCGCGGCTTCGGCACAGTGGTATTTCGTATTATGTGAACGGGTGATGGCAACTTGATTATCAGCAAGTTGATTCTCATCTGGCCCTCATTAGACACGTGGCCACATGCTGGCGATCGCGCATTGGACTTTGGAGTCCGTTGTTCTTTATTCGTAGACAGAAAAGACCGGGTTTGTCTATTTGGTAGGCTTTTTGGTGCATGCCAGGAAGTTGCGGACACTTTTTGGTAGTTACTGGTGCGTTGAGACAGTGGAGTAAAGATCGATCGTAGCCAATATAACTTCTTGAGTAACGTGTTTATCATCCATTGTCTTCTCGTTCTTCCCTAAAGTGTAGGAAGACGAAAGCCAGATGTAGGGTGTACGCCAGTCAGCTAGGCTTAGGTTTTGGGTGTTCGCTGGCAAAATAGGAGCTTTAGGCCACTCGTTCGACCACCCGATGTACCCTTCGATTTGTCTCTGGCCTTTTCTTTCAATCGTTCGAAGACTTCACCATTCGCCACACTTCCTGTCCGTTTATCATGGAACTTTTGGCACATGCGACATGCCTCCAAACGTACTGCCCACGATCCAGTGCCCGGTTTATACTTTTCTCAAGTATATACCACTTGACTTTGTGCCGCCCCTCCTATCTTAATCACTTGCATTTGCTTAGGCCTTTTTAGGTGCCGCTAAAATCCGCCGAGCCCCAAAGTCTGCCGCCTCTAGGCCGCGGCCTATACGGCCTATTGGCAAATTCAGAACTGCCACGATCAACACGTATTGAACAATTCTTTTTCTGTTTTTATCTTCCTATTTGATTTCAAATGCTCCAAGATATCGGGTATCTTCTCCATTGCGGTGGTTGCAGGTTATTGGCTTAACTCGGCCATTGCAACGCCATCAGCCTATCCACCCTTTTATTTTTGCTTCTCCAGCTTTGTAGCCTAGGCAAGTTTGCTCGTTTTCCAATGTTCCAATTTAACCCAAACGTGAAAAAAATAACGTTCGTCATGCACATCGGATCCTTGAACCCCCGCACAGTGAGCCCAAGATCTGTCGCACTGCACAGCTCTGCTCACCCCCGCGTAAATGATTAGTCCGAACAACACGTTTGTGTGGGAAGTTGTATGCGTGAAGAAAGCCGGAAACGTATACAATGCAGTTTAATAGGTTTCCGTAGCACAGGTGGAAAGTATCGTTAATTGGTACGGGCTAGAGAAAAGTGTCCATGATGGACAGCACTTTTTTCAAAATCGTCCGAAGGCAAATGTATAGCTGGGTTTGCATACATACGTATGCGCCGACGTGTATGTGTGCATATAGGGGGTATGGCCTATTTTGCTTTATCACGCTTAAGGCTCTCCTCATATGCGGAGTACTTAGATTTTTCGATTATTTTTGGACATTGTAGTTGCTGTTGTATTCGCAACCTCTTTAACACCGACCCGATGTATTTGGGAAGGTCGTTCCATTTTTGAGAATGGGTTCCGAACCACCGAGCTTGCTAAAAACATTTGGAATAATCCATCGATGCTGGCAGAGATGGAACTTCGAATCCTAGGTGCAGGGTGGCCAGAAGAGTGACGTCCATAGGGAAAATCTAGATACCTCGTATCCAATGCCAATCCGAATCACCCCCAGGTATGTTCTCGATCTTTTTCAGTTTTTGAGAAAAAAGCACTTTCAAATTCGTTTTCGAGTTTTCCTTGGCATAGGTTATTTCTTTTCTGTTTTGTATATGTACTTTTCTCTTACTTTTTAGAAGCAATTGGGAATCGTTTAGACTTGTTATAAGTATTTTTAAAATCATTTGAACTTTAGTGACTGATCCTCGCAAACCTATTTTTCAACTTATGATCAGTTAGTGTTCAGTTGGTAATTTGTTTATCATATAAAGAAAATACATACACGAAAGGGCAATAAATGCTTTTTTCTCGAAGACTGAAAAAGATCGTAGAGCATACACGGGGATGATTCGGATAGGTATTGATACGAGGCATCTAGATTTTCCTTTTGGACGCCGCTGTTCAGGCCATCCTGTGTTTGTTTCGATTTCTTCGGTCTATAGATGAAAGGGAAGATAAAGGGCACTTCCAATTTCATCTCTTTCCAATTTTAGTCCCCAAATCAAGAAATAAGGATTGGGGTAGAATATCCATAAGTCGAATTTCCATAACCGAATATCCATAAGTGAATATCCATGAGACGAATATCTATAAGTGCCAATATCCATAAGTGAATATCCATAAGTGAGTATAGAGTAGAAATGAGTGCCAGAAATGGCGGGAGGTAGAGGAAAAGTGAGTATAGAGGGAACCCAAACAAACCCAAACAAACTCACTTATCTCTACCTCCCGCCATTTCTGGCACTCATTTCTACTCTTACTCACTTATGGATATTCGACTTATGGATATTCATACTTGTGGATATTCGATTTATGGATATTCGACTTATGGATATTCGATTTATGGATATTCGTACTTATGGATATTCGATTTATGGATATTCGACGACAGTGGAAATAAGTGCGTGTTCAATAAGTGTCCAACTCTCCTAACTAAATTTCCTCAACTTTTCGCTGGACGACAGGTCGATAACAACACAAGTTGCTGATGCGTTTAGACTTGTTACAAGTATTTTTTTAATCATCTTAACTTCAGTGACTGATCCTCGCGAACCTATTTTTAAACTCATGATCAGTTAGTGTCCAGTTGGTCATTTATTTATTGCTCAACAGTGTACATCATATCACAAGCAAAAAAAATGGCGAGGAAAAAAAATCGTACATACACAAAGGGCCAAAAAATGCTATTTTCTCGAAGACTAAAAAAGATTGTAGAACATGCATGGGGGTGATTCGGATAGGTATTGATACGAGCCATCTAGATTTTCCTTTCGGACGCCATCTTGTGTTCAATAGGTGTCCTTCCCTTGTAACCAAGTTTCCTCAACTGGACAACAGGTTGATGACGACACAGCAAGTTGCTGATGCGATAGAGCATTTTGGGTTACAAATCCGTCTAATGGATGATTCACACGGCGATCCGAAAAGTGTGCGAGGCTATGATTTGCCGACGACCGGAACGCCGGTACATTGTTGTAGGAGAGTTTCTCGTAGTTGGCACATTGTGCGCACGGTACGTACGCGCGAGCCTCGGAACAAGAGGGTTATGGGATTCCGAATGAGCACTCACCCTGAACATTTTCAACGCGGCGCGGCTATTTTATATATAGCTGTGTGAAAACGCGTACGATGTACCGGGGCCCTTTTTTTTCAAGTATATAACGCGGATGCGCGCGAACTATACACGCCCGCAAGACCACCCGAGCGTAGTTCCAACTTCCAGGTTAGCTTCGAACACTATGGAGGGCCCCCATGGCGCGAGATCGTGCGCGCGCTCGTGGCGCCACCGGAGGAACCCCCACCCCCCGCAAACACGCCGAAATATCAATTAAATGAATATATTACGCCTATTAGAACATTTTTCTCACGTTGGGGTGACGGACGAAGTGACAGGAGGGGGGCCGGGGGATGGGTTGGGGGACTCACTGTGGAGAATTTACTATTTCGAGCAATTCAAAATTGTTTCGTCCAGTGTACGGGCAAGAGTGCACTTCGCTCATTTAGTAAGATTGTGAAAATAATATTAATTTACCGCGATATATTATTTTCTCAGGAATTCATCATTGATATTTAATGTTAATGATTCGATCACAATTTTTTTGTGACGTTTCCATTATCATATTTATTATTGGAATAATTTTTTTGTTTCGTGGGGATTCGATTTTTACGATAAAGTTTGGAAAGAGAATAAATATACATAATTTATTACGCATTTCACGGTAGTTGTACATTTAGTTATTATTCAGTTATTGTTTTGAACATTGGGGTTAATTTTCTTCGTAGATTTTGCCTGATTTCCTCAAATCGCCGATTTCTTTGGTGAACACCCCTTACCGTGTCTTTCGATATAAGGTGACGGGTCTACATAAGCCTGGGGTGCGAAAAACAGGTCGATTTTCAATATTTTTTTCTGATGAGAGTATTGGGATGACGAGATCGGGATTTCGCATACAATTTATAGGGAGTCTTGCCAAGTTTGAAATTTTTTTATTGCTAAGTATTGCTAAATAATGAAGTTATAATTATTTAAACAAAGTGCCGCCGTTGTTGTATTGCCGTCGGTGTAGGTGCTTCGGGCAACTATGCTTATGGGGAATGAAAAATTATAAAATGTTCTTTTTGTATAATAATCAAACTTTCGTAAGACCGCATACTTTTTTAAAGTTTTGAATATTACGAAAATGGCAAGCTGTAGAAAAAAGTGCGATTTTCGAAAAAAAAAACGACTTTAATCATTTGTCATCAACAAATGCATAACATACCAAAAACGTCAGCCAGCCATATGGTAGAAAAGGGTAACCAAGCTCTGTTCGAATTTGAAATGAGTCGGACAAATTAATTTTGAGATACGACTTACACCGTTTCATAAAACACATTTTCGAGAAGAACGCAAGGAAAAGGGTAAATCGCAGCAGGGCGGTTTCGCCGTAGCGCAGTGGGCTGATTTTTTGCAAAAATGGTCACTACTCGGAAAATGTTTACAATTTTTACAAAACCTTTATCGCAAATTACAGTTAGGATCCCAGGCTATGAAACTATGCAATCGGAAAAATCGCATTTTCGAAATTTCAAGCTTAAGGAGGTTGGAGCGTTCCAGTTGAGTCAAATGTTTATACTTTTTTCTTAATTAACCTCAAAAAATGCATACGAGGTATACATTTATTCCGTAGATGCTACTTTTTTTGTAAAATATATAATTCAATTAAAATTGAATGGAAAATATATCATTGAATTGACAAAATTATGCATTTTTATATTTTCATTGCATGAATAAGAAAAACTTTTGTATTACTTGAACCACAACTTGAAAAAGTAAAACATTATTACGATCATTATCATGAAAAAACTGCGTTAGTGTATGCTTTATACAACTCAGAATGAAATTTTGAGTAATTTATGAATATGCCTATTTATATTCATGTCACGAGATTATTTATTATAACCATTAATTAATATTAAGTGCTGCCGAATTACGGCAACTTCGCGGACATTGAGGTCGGCAGCACTGCTCTTCATTCGCTAGCCAAGATTCGTAATCTTTTATCAAACCTTGATGGTTCAATATCGAACACATATGGTTTACGATCGGCACGGTGGGTTTTTTTCTTCTAAATGTTTACAAAGGTTTAGTTTGCGTTAATCCGTTGTTAGAAATAGGTTATCTTGGTGCTGAATAGCCAAAAAAATACACTACTCGTAGCGTGAACGTCTTGCCCATCTCCCCGCACGTAAAATTACGCACATTAAACTATTTTTTATAGCTGGTGTTTTGTGGTAAAAAATTAAAAAAAAATATTGAGACTCAGTACAGTCTAGACGCAAACATATAATTTTTTTTTAAATCTTGGATTGTGCCTAACGCTCCAACCTCCTTAAGCTTACACCGAAGGGTAAGATTACGACACTTGGCAAGTTACACATGAGATACGCAAAGTTAACTATCCCGGTTGATAGGTGAAAACGTCTGAAAAATAAATGTTCTCCAGATGATTTTAAGGTAGAACGAGCGCGCGCTTTTGATTTCTATAGATTTTGTTCAAATTTGAACCAGACATTGTTCATATAATCATGCAAGTTTGAGTGAAATTTCAGAACAGTCGACTATTTAGATTGGCAGATAATGGATTTTGTAATTTCAACTTTTAACACTGTAGAGTCTGCATTGAAATTTAGACAGAATAATTTTTCGTAAGAAATATTTGTCCCCTATAATAAGAAGACATACGGCAACACCGCATGACACCCAATGACGTAAGTTTGCGCGGCATATTTAAAATAATACTGCAACACAAATTTTTATTTTGAAGTAATTTTTAATCGAACAAAGTTTTTAATTAGTTATGAATTAACCAACACTTTTATTCGTTGATGAAGATAACATAAACAATATGAAATATTAATATTTGTAACGCAAATATGATTTTTTATGATAAAAGTTTTTAACTTTAGGAACACGTTAATTGTTTTTTTCTCGAAATATTGAACAATACTGTTCTGTGGTATTGCCATATGTCTTCTCATTACAGGGAACAAATATTTTTTACGGAGAATTATTGTGTTTACGGAACGTTTTTAGCACAACTGAATAGTAAAGCCATCCAAACTTTTTTCACTCTTTCCCTAACTAGTTTGCTATCTCAACATAATTTTTTTTTTTTTCAAAATTTATAAACACAATAGAATAGTACGACGAATTACGTGACCTGACTTTTGGTCAATGCAGTCCCTGCAGTGTTAGAAGTTGCAATTTTGAAACCCATCATCTCCCAATGTAAATAGTCGACTGTTCTGAAATTTCACTCAAACATGCATAATGATATGAACAAAGTCTGGTGAAAATTTGAACAAAATCTACAGAAATCAAGAGCGCGCGTTCGTTCTACCTTAATGAGGTTGGAGCGATTCAGTTGAGTCAAATGACGGTTTATTCATTTTTTTTCAATGAACCTCAAAAAAATGCTTACGAGGTACAAATTTATTCTATATATGCTAATTTTTTAAATATATAATTAAAGAGCAAAATTATGCATTTTAACATTTTTATTACGTAAAGTAGAAAAACTTTTGTGTTACTGCCAACTTGAAAAAGCATAACATTATCGATGATTATTATGAAAAAACGACGACAACGAATGTTTTATACAATTCACAATGAAATTTAGAGCAATTCATAATTATGAATATTCATATTTACGTCACGAGATTATTGGTTCATGGTTTACGATGGGCAAGATGAGGATTTTTTTTTCTAAATGTTCACAAAGGTTCAGTTTGCGTTAATCGGGTGTTAGAAATGGTTTATCTTGGTGCTAAATAACAATAAAAATTACATAACCTTAAGTGTGAAGGTCTTGCCCATCTAACCGCACGTTAAATTACATACATTAAACTATTTTTTATCTCTGGTGTTTGATGGTGAAAAAAGTTCAATAAATTCGTAAAGACTCAGTATAGTGTAAACAATAACATGTATTTTTTAAATTAAATTTAACCTTGGATTGTGGCTAACGTTCCAACCTCCTTAAAGGGCTATGTTGGAAAAAAACAACTTACGTTACTGTATCATTGTGTATGGCTCTCGAGTGACGTAATCATCCGGACGTCTGCAAATGTCCCTTCTTCGTGATCGGATGGGGATAGCCGCGGTAGTCACATTATACGCTGATTACATCGTTGTATGGTGATCGCGTTCCACGTCCATTTCATTCCGAGAGAAATTGTTTTAGTCCGCGTTTCGTTCGAGTCCGGGACAGTAGCGAATTGTATCTCTGCCACGATTTCTGGGCTGATCGTTTTTTCCCGCAAGAAACCTCGTTTAAGTTTGATACATAAGATCGTTAAGGAATGGTGTGCTTGCAGCAACTTTGGGCCAGTGGTATGACCACCCGATAGTCCACGCTGCATCCTGTGCTCAAAATGAAAAGGATTCATAACATGTTCAGTATGGTTCAAGCTATCACGGTCCTCACTATTTTGAAAATGCTCGCGAACGGTAAGTACTCACGTTTACATTAGCCCGCCAATAAACAACATTCTTTCTCTCGATGATTTTGCGTGTCACGTGAGCTGCGTGAAGCGCGCTCGTGTCCGTCACTTCCGGTTGTTCAAATAGATCACTATCGATCGGGCACTTTGAGCAACGGCGCTGTGGGCTGTTGAATAGAAAAATGAATGTCTACATTTCACAATTACCAATACCGTCTGTCAACATTTTTTTTATCACGCAATTGATCCTTTGGAAACTGTACCGATCGTAATCATACGGATGCGCACATACTGCGAGCGTCAATGACCGCTGAAAAGTAGATAGCGAATGTCATACTCTGGCAATCAGTGAAAAAAATTGTGATCCAAGCCGAACTGTGAAACAGACTAACGATGATTAGCGTTATTTCGAGTCCTTACGTTGCAGCTCAATAAGCACGAACTTGAACTTTCTTAAGGCCTTAGGCCACAGTAACGAGTATAAAATCATGTGCGAATTTAACAATTTTTTTCCGTATGAAAAAGTGATTGACTCTTAAAATTAATTACACATCTATTTAGTATGAATGTCAAGCTGTTAGAATTTTTTCCTTTTTTCGATGCACAAAATGGCCGACTAATAATATTTTCTTTTGTTATCTTTTTTTAGGCGCTCCGCGGCGTGGCATTTAGCATCCAGAATTTTTGACCTAGAACAAAAAACAAAAATTCTCGTCAATCTAGATTAGAGTACCTAGAGAAGTTGATACGGAATTTAAAAAATATTGTTTTATTCAAAAGTTGTAGGTATTTGAACTTAAGAAATGAATTTTCAGTGAAAAATTTAGTTATAACTGCTCATAAACTGCTCATAAAATGAAAAGTTTTCGATTGATCAAAAATTCCGTACGTACTTCTCTGCGAAATGCAATTAGGAACATAACTTTTAAATTTGAACTAAATGGAGTGAAAATTGTTGAAGTTATTTGTCACGCCAATTGGAAAAAAGCTGTTTCGAGAAGTTTTGGGGTGTCGGCCATTTTGTACATCGAAAAAAATATATATATATTTTCTAACAGCTTGATATTCATACTAAATAGATGTGTAATTAATTTTATGAGTGAATCACTTTTTCGTACGAAAAAAATTGTTAAATTCGCACATGATTGTATACTCGTTACTGTGGCCTAAGGCCTTACGGCTACTGTGACAACCCGAAAATAAGGGTAATTAAAAAAATTGAATTTAAAGGAGTAAGTAAAATGATTGAAAAATCGTTTGGACATTTATTTGTATGTACATTAACAAAGTTATGTACCAAATTTCATAAAAAATATTAATAATTAAAGAAGTTATGAACAATCTCGCGAAGGACCTTAGAGCGTAAGGGACTCAACGGTGTATTTGATTTTGGCCACCCAATTGATCTGAAACAGAAAAAAAACGAGTTTTTTCTTCAAACAGATAATATTGGCTAACACTTGCTTGAGCTTTTTTTTGTTATCGTGTTTGAATCGTTAAAAAAAATTGTCGAATTTTCTTTTCGATTTTTCGAGAAAAATGACATCATTATTGTTAATAACTAATGAAAAAAATGTTAAGAAGAAAAATGTCGGTCAAGATTAAACGACTATTACACTAAATAAGTATAGCAAAGTTGAAGTCAATTCGTTCATTAGATATCGAGAAATCGTGTACACCATTTTGAAAAACAAAGGTTCAAGAAAAACGCGTTTAAAGTTTTACTAGCAGTTCTATCGTTGTATTTATAAGAGCACCTTCAATCTGCGATTCCTGCACCATATGGTGGACCTTCCTCTTCAATTTGTGTTGCCGCAAGCGACGAACGGGTGTTCGTCATTTTCACAGTAGCCTCACCCCTTAATATCGAATTTCAAATTGCTGCTTGACAATGAATTCTGCTAAGGAATATTCAAATTGCTGCTTAACATTGAATTCTTTTAAGGAATATTCAAATTGCTGCCTAACAATGAACTTCTTTTAAGGAATATTCAAAATTCATTCCTGAGCATTAATTGTTTCAAATTTGTATATCCGACGTGTCGAAAATGGCTATTTTGTGTGAATAGTGTCGTTTAAAAAGCCAGGGAAATCTTGTACAGACTGAAATGAAAACAAAAAAAATCAGCCGCATTTGACAGCGCAGCGACGATCATGATATTCAGGATTTGTCCCAAATATTGAATTTTTCTTCAACAAATTGCAGCCCAAATAGCGTGTAACGGCGGTACCGGAAGAACCGTCTATGAGAGATTGCCCGACCAACAGCTCCAAGGTTTCGACGACGAGGTGGTAAGTGGAAAGATCTGATAGAAAAGTCTCTCGAAGAATCATCGAATTTTTTGTCCCTCAATCACGTATCGCTGAAGACAAAAAAAGGTTTACGCACAAAATAAATTGTACGTGAAAATATTCATCTGAAAATGTTTAATATCCAAGGTCCGTGATTCTGCGCCGCCATTCAGAGTACTGGAAAAATGTCAGGATCTCTGTTTGCGCGACAGAACGACGACGAACAATCTCGCCCGTGCGTGCACGAGTTTCGACTTCCAGCCTGGCAGTAGGATAGCTTCGTTCAGCGGTGCCGCCGAGTACGAGGAGAGCACGTGCTATCTAACCCGAGAACAGGCACAACCAGAGGGTATCGGCAATCTCATGCTCGTTCCCAACAGCGTACACTTTACGGAAATCTGCCTCACTTGTGAGTATCTCGAGTTTGTACGGAAGCTATAGGCAAAGACGATTTCAGAAGAAAAAATAGTTCATATATCTTGAAATTTTGAAAAAAAAACTTCGAAATAATCGAAAACGTAGCAAGTGATTTGACTTTCTCTGGCATTCAATTGGCAGAACATTGTCGAATTATGCAGGGTGTCCTGTTATGAATGGATAATCCTGCAACTGTCGATATGTCAGATCGTGTCCTACTATATGCTGGAATTTCAGTTTAGTAAAAGTCCCACGGTTTTCGAGATAAAAATAATCTGCTATTGGTTTTTCGCATTGCATTTCTACAAAAGATGACTATTTTCACCCAGTTTCAAAAAAATACTCTTGGTTATTTGTCTTATCCAGAAAAGTATTCTTTTTACCTTGAATGTTAAGGCCACTCTAGAAGCCGAAAAAATAGGCTTTTTGGGGATTTTTTTACAGAAAAACTACAAAATAAATTGGGATTACAAAAAAGGGTGTTTATCATACATATCAGTGACAGTATACAATAATTTTTTTGAAGCGATTAATTTCAAAATGGTGGCTGTGCAGCGTTTTTGCGATGACGTCTCCGTTTTTCCAGGGTCCACGGCCGGACAAACAGCTCCTGTATTTTTTTAATTATGATGAGCCAATGAATTTTTTTCGATTGTATATAATAACTGCTATAGAAGTACGTAGGATTTTTTTCCGATATATTGATTTTTGGTCAAATGGCACACTTCTAAAGTGGAAAGTGAAGAATTTGCCTAAAAAATCGTGAGGTAATTGTTAATAACAAATGAACTATGCAATATAAAAAAAAATCCTATGTACTTCCATAGACAATGTATTTTTCAAGATACATTCAACATTTCAAGTGAATCAATTGAAAATTGTCTGAGTTATGTTTCTGGCCAACTTAAAAAATGCAGTTTTGAGATACACGCGTTTGAAGTTTCGAGTAGTGAAATGCGGACCAGGCGGCCTTGTATTAAATTCGAAAACCGAGTACTTGGAGATTTTTCCCGGCCATAATCTTTTGGGACATCATTTTTGAGGTCCTAAGGGACCATTGAAAAAAATTTTAAAATAGATTTTCCGAAAACTCTAGAGTGGCCTAACCCCTTAAGGAAGCTTTAGGAAATAAGTTCTTATGCAGAATTTTCATACAAACCAATTCGAACATATGACTTTGATAGCCTGCGGTGTAAAAATAAATGTACAACACATATGGTGCCAATTGCTTTGAAAAATTGCTTAGTTATTGTCGATTCATATCATTTGTGGAAATTGCATGCGAAAAACCAAAAGCAGATTTTTTTTTAATAACATAAAGCCCAAAATTTCGAAAATCGTGGGTCTTTTACTAAAATGAAATTCCAGCATATAGGACATGATCTGACCTATCGACTGTTGCAGGAATTTCCATTTATAACACGACACATATACTTGTTCTGTATAATGGAACTCTGTTATTCAAACTTCGGTTTTTTCTCCGTAATTTGCTTGCAATTTGATGAGGCAGATAAACAACATTGTGAAGTGGTTCTCAGACTTGCCACACGCAGGGAGATGCAATTCGATAGGTTCAATCAGTTTGACTCTCATTGCCCTAGACTATTGCTATTGAATAAACGAATTGGAGGTTAGGTATGCTCGGTCTGTTCCATAATTCTAGTTTTATCAGTACAGTAAACTCGAAATAATGTTGCGATTAACGTTTTCGGAATACTTCTTAATTTTCTCTAACGCGTGCCTATGTAGTGAGGGTACTGCATTGGTTAGGAATTCTTCCGGGATAGATCTACAATTCAACCGTGATAAAATATCCACACGAAGGTAATCATTTTCGGAAATTCATTCACGAAGTCAAGTTATTACCTTGAGCGTTTTCAGTATCTACAAAATGGCCAATTGCACCTTCATAATATTAATTTACGAAAATCAATCTCCATCATGTCTAGTCTCCTCATTTGAATCTGTTAACGACGTGGCCTGGTCACTGGGAAGAGTAGTGTAATGCGCCAGAATTCCGCTAGGTGGCTTGAACGGCAATCCTTCTCGCAAGGCTATCTCTGTTCCTGACGTGCATTCACGACTGACGTTATTTTTATTCGTCAGTCCTGTTTGTTCTCCTCCACGGGATAAATGATTTCTTCGTCTTGTACCGGGCCTGCAGAAA